>BMAU01018222.1:0-324362 GCA_019973935.1 Trichonephila clavipes
TTTGTTTCGAATTCTTCCATTTCAGAGGATTCGATAGGTAAAGCAGCATCCGCTTTATCAAATTTCGTATAAGTTAATTCAAGTTTCTCTAACTTGTTGCGTATATCATTTTGTCAAAAGTTTGATCATTTTTATCAATGAAATTTATAATTCTTGTAAGTGCAGCTTTCGCTCTGCCGCGAAGCACTGTAGCCGTTTCGGCATCCATTGTTGATAAAACGAAATATGGATGGAATGAATCAGTAAGAGAAACCAAAGTCAAACGTTGAATGAAAATGTAAAAATAGTACTTATCTCTTGTTTCTCTGAATCGTTGACGAATGTCGTCGGTGCCTCCAAATGATGCCGTTGGTTGAGTTCGAATAATAGCCAGAGATGGAGATAGTACTTAAATTTATATTACAAGAAAATAAATATTTACAGTTAAAGTTTACACTAAAAGGTAATAATGCGGTTAAATGAAAATTACACCCTTGAAGGTGCTGCGGATTGATGCGAACAAGACCTTGCGTCCGTCCGTTGCGTTTCAGTTTACAGAAAAGTCCCCGTACCGGTTCCAAAAAAGTTTCCGTTGGGGTAGGAAAGCGGGAAAATCTCCCGCACTCAGTTACAGTTAAGTGAGGAGTGGAAAGTCTGGCGCACTCAGTTACAGTTAAGTGAGAGTGTGGGAAACATACTCCCACCCTATATCCGAACTAGTTCGGATATATGGGAAGTTTGTGAAGTTTATGAACAGGTCGTTTAAACACTGAGTCTTGGGTTTTCACAGTTGCAACACGAACCAGTCCGTCGTTGCCTGGATGCACTTGAAGAACTCGAGCCATTGGCCATGTACCAGGAGGACCCTCCTCTTTGATCAATACGATGTCATCTTCCTTCAAGTTTGGTTGTGCGTCCTGCCATTTCTTGCGAGGTTGTAAGGAGGAGATAAATTCGGAACTCCACTTCTTCCAAAAGCCCCGTTTGATGTTCTGTAGCAACTCCCAACGATCTCTGTGGTTGGAGGTTGAAGGAAGCTCCTCTGGAACTGAAAGAAGAACATCACCTGTAAGAAAATGTGAAGGTGTGAGTGTAGATATGCATTCTATGTCAGAGTCATTAACGTAGGAGAGAGGCCTGGAATTTAGTAATCCTTCGATTTGCGTGAGCAAGGTTGTTAACTCTTCAAAAGTTAATATGGTTTCTCCCAATACTCTCTTCAGATGAAATTTGACGGATCGAATTCCTGATTCCCAAATACCTCCAAAATGTGGTGATGAGGGTGGAATAAAGTGCCAATCTATTGAAGATTTGGATAAGTAGTAAGAGATGGCTTCATTAGTTGGTAAGGAAAGCCATAACTTCCGTATTTCGTCAAGTTTTCGACGAGCTCCAACAAAATTGGTTCCATTGTCACTATAAATGTGGCGGGGAGCCCCACGACGAGCACTAAAACGACGTAGTGCAGCTATGAAGGAATCAGTTGTTAAGTCTCCGACTGCTTCAATATGAACAGCTTTAGTTGCTAAGCATACAAATAAAGCAATGTAACCCTTTGTAGATTTAGTCCCTCGACCTTTGTTGCATTTAATCAGTACAGGACCAGCATAATCAATACCGCAACTGAAGAAAGGTCTCTCCAGCGTGACACGGTGTTTTGGTAAATTGCCCATCAGCTGTGGTGTTGTGGTGGAGGTTTTGAATTTGTTACACTTTAAGCATTTTCTAATACATTTGTTAATTAATTTTCTACTTCCTACGATCCAATGGGACTGTCGAAGAACGTGAGCTAACAAAGTCGGCCCAGCATGTAAATGAGCGATGTGTTGTTCCTTGATAAGGAGTTCACTAATACTGTGCTGAGAAGGAAGTATGATAGGATGCTTGGAATTGAATCGAAGCTGGGAATTTTGCAATCTCCCTCCCACCCGTACTAAACCATGTTCATCTATGAAAGGGTGGAGGGAACGTAATGGACTTTTGGGTGGCAGAGAAATCTGTTTTTTAATGCTTCGTATTTCTTCCTGAAAGTAAAAACCTTGAACCCAACGAATGATGGTTTCTTCAGCGGTTTTGGTTTCCGAAAAGGTAAGTGAAGTAGTATTAATATGGGATGAACTGATCGATGATCCTTGAGATGCTATCTTTTTACAGTTTTTAATAAATCTTTGGCAATAAGCAAAAATGCGAATTACTTTGGTGAGTGAAGAGTAATGTTCGAATAAACCATGAATTACATCATTTGATGTGTGAGTAAACAGATTGAAGATGGAGACTGATTTTTGTTCCGCTTTTACCTCATCCGAAGCCTCATCGCAACTGGATTCAGCCTTGGGCCAACTAGAAGTTTCTAGCCTTAGCCAGGGTGGTCCTTGCCACCATAACTTGCAATCAGGTAAGCATTTAGGATCAATACCTCGGGATGCAATATCTGCGGGATTTTCCTTAGAAGGCACATGTCTCCAATGCTTTGTAGGTAGAACTTCTATAATTTCAGATGTTCTATTTGCTACGAAAGTTTTCCATTGGCGAGGATGACCAGACAGCCAGGAGAGAACTATTTTAGAATCCGTCCAAGCGAATACATCAAAGGTATAATATTTTAATGTCCGTAAGACCGATTTAAATAGCTTGGATAGTAAATGTGCACCGCACAACTCCAATCGAGGAATGGAAACTTGTTTGACAGGGGCTACTTTAGTTTTTGATACAAGTAGTTGAACCTTTATTTTGCCGTTGTGTTTCTGCCGACAGTAGATTGCAGCAGCATAAGCTAATGAAGAAGCATCTGCAAAACCATGCAATTCTACTATGTTGTCTGCTGTAAGGATGACCCATCTGGGAACAGTGAGGTAGTTGATGGCATTAAAGGCCTTTTGAAACCTAAGCCAATCCTCTGTTAATTGTTGTGGAATGGGAGAATCCCAATCTGTTTTTGTAAGCCAAAGTTTTTGATAAAAAATCTTCATGAATACTGTACAAGGTGAAAGAAGTCCTAAAGGATCGAAAATTTTGGAAGATTCAGATAAAATACGTCTCTTTGTGAGTGGTGGTGTAAGTTCAAGCGATGGTTGGAAACCAAAAGTGTCATTGGATGAATTCCAAAATAAGCCTAATACTTTAGAACTTTCATTAGAATCTTTGGAAAATTCAACTCGTGCATCATGAGAACTATGTTCTGAAAATTGAGCGAGAAATTCGGTGGAATTAGAATTCCATTTTCTTAAATGAAATCCGCGAGTACTCAAAACATGAGCAATGTCCTTGCAAATGGAGATTGCGTTATTTGGCGTATCTGCTCCTGATAGTAAATCATCCATATAAATATCTTCCTGTAAAACTCGGGAGAGGTTGGGATTATCTTTATCATCGAGAGCGATTTGCTTAATACACCTAGTGGCCAAAAAGGAAGCTGAGGCTAAACCGTAGGTGACAGTTTTTAGCTTGTATGTGCGAATGTTTTCACTAGAGTTATTTCTCCACAGAATTTGTTGGTATTTCTGATCTTCATCAGCTACTAAAATTTGACGGTACATTTTTTCAATGTCCGCTGTAAATACAATTCTAGGAATTCTAAAATTAAGCAATATTTCAAAAATATCCCTTTGTAATTTGGGACCTACTCCTAGCAGAGAATTTAATGACGTACCATTTGTAGTTTTGCAAGATGCGTCAAAAACTACTCTTAACTTTGTTGTAGGGCTGGATGGCTTGATAACGGCGTGATGCGGTAAAAAATTCTGATCTTTGGAAGTATGGGATCTGGAATTTACTAAGCTCATGTGACCTAGCGATTCGTATTCGTTCATGAATTCTTTGTATTGTTTTTCAAAATCTGGGTTATTTTTAAATTTCCGCTCCATTGCTAATAAGCGAGAAATTGCTGCGGGTTTTGAGTCTCCCAATTCTGAATTTGATTTATAAAATGGAAGTTTTACAACAAAGCGTCCATCGGAATTACATGCATAAGTATTTTGAAAATGTGTTTCCACAAATTGCTCTTCAGAAGTTAATAATTTATCTTTTACGTTAGGAATTTCTTCTAATTCCCAAAATTGCTTTAATTGATTGTCAATATTTGTACCATTAATGTGAAGATTTAGCATTGAATTTGAGTTTAAAGACTCAGTTAATTTGCCTGAAATTAGGAAACCAAAAATGGAATTTTGAGCGATTAAATTACTTTGAGAGCAAGTAATTTGCCCAGGAAGCAAAATAGAAAAAAAGTAGTCAGATCCGAGAATCATATCGATATTGTTTGAGATAAAAAATTTCGGATCCGCTAAGCAGGCATTTTTAAATGAGAGAAATGTGTTTCGTTTATTTTTTCCGTTGGTAACGGAGCAGTTAGTTTTTCCAAAACATATGCTTTAACTGGTAGTTTGACCTTGGGGTCATGTAACGATACTAAATCTATTTCAACACACACCCTCTAGTCATCGCGATTTTAGAATCTTGCAATCCTTTAATTTGAAATCTAGCGTTTTTTCTTTTCAGGCCTAGCAGTTTTAAACATTTTTCCGAAATGAATGTTGATTCACTTCCGCTGTCCGCCATAACTCGAACTTGACAGTTCTCCCCCAAAATATTTTTAATGTTAACGCTTAAAGTTGGTAATAAAGAAAAACATGTTTGTATAGAGTTCACGGAAGCTGCAACTTCTTTGTTTTGATTAGTATCATTTCCTGTCTGGTTTTGACCTTCAGCACGATGAGATTTATTTGCTGACATTGCGAAATTTTTAAAATTATTATCATGTAATAGCGAATGATGCTTTTTCTTACAATAGTGGCAAGTAAAAGTTGAATTACAATGTGACTCAGTGTGCCTATCAGATAAACAGTTCATACATAATTTTTGTTTATTAACAAGTTGTATACGCTCTTTAACAGACATTTCTTTAAATTTAGAACATTTGAAAACAAGATGATTCATTTTACAACAAGAACATTTTAAACTATTGTTAAATTTCGATTTATTAATATAAGGTTGTTTTTCATGAGTAACGCTAACATTATAAAGTTCTAAGTATGTACATCTGTTATTTAAAAATTCTATAAATGCTTCAAATGTGGGAAAATCAATATTATTTGAGAATTGCGCCCATTCTTGGCGCGTTTTAGGATCAACCTTTTGTAACAAAATGTAAATCAACCATACATCTCTAGACTCTGCTTTAGTATCAATAGATTTAAGACCTCTAATTACTTCGTCGGAAGTGTCTGCTATGTTGCGTAAGTTGTGAGAGTTAGTATCGTTAAAAGAAGGTTGTTCCATGAAGGTTTTAATGAGTGAAAAAATGATTTGCTTCTTTTTATCATAACGAGCTAATAATTTTTCCCAAGCCTCGTTATAAGCCGTTTCAGTAATGGGAATATGCTTAATTATATTTGCTGGTTCTGACAGCAATAAACCTCTAAGATATTGAAACTTTTGTATATTCGATAAACACATATTATCATGCACTAATGATACATATAAATCCTTAAATGAAGGCCAATTTTTATAATCACCAGAAAAACGCTCAATATTAATTTTTGGCAACTTAAAATTGCTAGATTTCATATTTGAGACATTTTCAAAGACATCAGAATTATCATTATATACATATGTTCTCACAGATAAATTTTCTAAGATATTCTGTAGCTTGGCTTTGGTTTCGTAATATTTTGTTTCGAATTCTTCCATTTCAGAGGATTCGATAGGTAAAGCAGCATCCGCTTTATCAAATTCCGTATAAGTTAATTCAAGTTTCTCTAACTTGTTGCGTATATCATTTTTGTCAAAAGTTTGATCATTTTTATCAATGAAATTTATAATTCTTGTAAGTGCAGCCTTCGCTCTGCCGCGAAGCACTGTAGCCGTTTCGGCATCCATTAATTGATAAAACGAAATATGGATGGAATGAATCAGTAAGAGAAACCAAAGTCAAACGTTGAATGAAAATGTAAAATAGTACTTATCTCTTGTTTCTCTGAATCGTTGACGAATCTCGTCGGTGCCTCCAAATGATGCCGTTGGTTGAGTTCGAATAATAGCCAGAGATGGAGATAGTACTTAAATTTATATTACAAGAAAATAAATATTTACAGTTAAAGTTTACACTAAAAGGTAATAATGCGGTTAAATGAAAATTACACCCTTGAAGGTGCTGCGGATTGATGCGAACAAGACCTTGCGTCCGTCCGTTGCGTTTCAGTTTACAGAATGTCCCCGTACCGGTTCCAAAAAAGTTTCCGTTGGGGTTGGAAAGCGGGAAAATCTCGCGCACTCAGTTACAGTTAAGTGAGGAGTGGAAAGTCTGGCGCACTCAGTTGCAGTTAAGTGAGGAGTGTGGGAAACATACTCCCACCCTATATCCGAACTAGTTCGGATATATGGGAAGTTTGTGAAGTTTATGAACAGGTCGTTTAAACACTGAGTCTTGGGTTTTCACAGTTGCAACACGAACCAGTCCGTCGTTGCCTGGATGCACTTGAAGAACTCGAGCCATTGGCCATGTACCAGGAGGACCCTCCTCTTTGATCAATACGATGTCATCTTCCTTCAAGTTTGGTTGTGCGTCCTGCCATTTCTTGCGAGGTTGTAAGGAGGAGATAAATTCGGAACTCCACTTCTTCCAAAAGCCCCGTTTGATGTTCTGTAGCAACTCCCAACGATCTCTGTGGTTGGAGGTTGAAGGAAGCTCCTCTGGAACTGAAAGAAGAACATCACCTGTAAGAAAATGTGAAGGTGTGAGTGTAGATATGCATTCTATGTCAGAGTCATTAACGTAGGAGAGAGGCCTGGAATTTAGTAATCCTTCGATTTGCGTGAGCAAGGTTGTTAACTCTTCAAAAGTTAATATGGTTTCTCCCAATACTCTCTTCAGATGAAATTTGACGGATCGAATTCCTGATTCCCAAATACCTCCAAAATGTGGTGATGAGGGTGGAATAAAGTGCCAATCTATTGAAGATTTGGATAAGTAGTAAGAGATGGCTTCATTAGTTGGTAAGGAAAGCCATAACTTCCGTATTTCGTCAAGTTTTCGACGAGCTCCAACAAAATTGGTTCCATTGTCACTATAAATGTGGCGGGGAGCCCCACGACGAGCACTAAAACGACGTAGTGCAGCTATGAAGGAATCAGTTGTTAAGTCTCCGACTGCTTCAATATGAACAGCTTTAGTTGCTAAGCATACAAATAAAGCAATGTAACCCTTTGTAGATTTAGTCCCTCGACCTTTGTTGCATTTAATCAGTACAGGACCAGCATAATCAATACCGCAACTGAAGAAAGGTCTCTCCAGCGTGACACGGTGTTTTGGTAAATTGCCCATCAGCTGTGGTGTTGTGGTGGAGGTTTTGAATTTGTTACACTTTAAGCATTTTCTAATACATTTGTTAATTAATTTTCTACTTCCTACGATCCAATGGGACTGTCGAAGAACGTGAGCTAACAAAGTCGGCCCAGCATGTAAATGAGCGATGTGTTGTTCCTTGATAAGGAGTTCACTAATACTGTGCTGAGAAGGAAGTATGATAGGATGCTTGGAATTGAATCGAAGCTGGGAATTTTGCAATCTCCCTCCCACCCGTACTAAACCATGTTCATCTATGAAAGGGTGGAGGGAACGTAATGGACTTTTGGGTGGCAGAGAAATCTGTTTTTAATGCTTCGTATTTCTTCCTGAAAGTAAAAACCTTGAACCCAACGAATGATGGTTTCTTCAGCGGTTTTGGTTTCCGAAAAGGTAAGTGAAGTAGTATTAATATGGGATGAACTGATCGATGATCCTTGAGATGCTATCTTTTTACAGTTTTTAATAAATCTTTGGCAATAAGCAAAAATGCGAATTACTTTGGTGAGTGAAGAGTAATGTTCGAATAAACCATGAATTACATCATTTGATGTGTGAGTAAACAGATTGAAGATGGAGACTGATTTTTGTTCCGCTTTTACCTCATCCGAAGCCTCATCGCAACTGGATTCAGCCTTGGGCCAACTAGAAGTTTCTAGCCTTAGCCAGGGTGGTCCTTGCCACCATAACTTGCAATCAGGTAAGCATTTAGGATCAATACCTCGGGATGCAATATCTGCGGGATTTTCCTTAGAAGGCACATGTCTCCAATGCTTTGTAGGTAGAACTTCTATAATTTCAGATGTTCTATTTGCTACGAAAGTTTTCCATTGGCGAGGATGACCAGACAGCCAGGAGAGAACTATTTTAGAATCCGTCCAAGCGAATACATCAAAGGTATAATATTTTAATGTCCGTAAGACCGATTTAAATAGCTTGGATAGTAAATGTGCACCGCACAACTCCAATCGAGGAATGGAAACTTGTTTGACAGGGGCTACTTTAGTTTTTGATACAAGTAGTTGAACCTTTATTTTGCCGTTGTGTTTCTGCCGACAGTAGATTGCAGCAGCATAAGCTAATGAAGAAGCATCTGCAAAACCATGCAATTCTACTATGTTGTCTGCTGTAAGGATGACCCATCTGGGAACAGTGAGGTAGTTGATGGCATTAAAGGCCTTTTGAAACCTAAGCCAATCCTCTGTTAATTGTTGTGGAATGGGAGAATCCCAATCTGTTTTTGTAAGCCAAAGTTTTTGATAAAAAATCTTCATGAATACTGTACAAGGTGAAAGAAGTCCTAAAGGATCGAAAATTTTGGAAGATTCAGATAAAATACGTCTCTTTGTGAGTGGTGGTGTAAGTTCAAGCGATGGTTGGAAACCAAAAGTGTCATTGGATGAATTCCAAAATAAGCCTAATACTTTAGAACTTTCATTAGAATCTTTGGAAAATTCAACTCGTGCATCATGAGAACTATGTTCTGAAAATTGAGCGAGAAATTCGGTGGAATTAGAATTCCATTTTCTTAAATGAAATCCGCGAGTACTCAAAACATGAGCAATGTCCTTGCAAATGGAGATTGCGTTATTTGGCGTATCTGCTCCTGATAGTAAATCATCCATATAAATATCTTCCTGTAAAACTCGGGAGAGGTTGGGATTATCTTTATCATCGAGAGCGATTTGCTTAATACACCTAGTGGCCAAAAGGAAGCTGAGGCTAAACCGTAGGTGACAGTTTTTAGCTTGTATGTGCGAATGTTTTCACTAGAGTTATTTCTCCACAGAATTTGTTGGTATTTCTGATCTTCATCAGCTACTAAAATTTGACGGTACATTTTTTCAATGTCCGCTGTAAATACAATTCTAGGAATTCTAAAATTAAGCAATATTTCAAAAATATCCCTTTGTAATTTGGGACCTACTCTAGCAGAGAATTTAATGACGTACCATTTGTAGTTTTGCAAGATGCGTCAAAAACTACTCTTAACTTTGTTGTAGGGCTGGATGGCTTGATAACGGCGTGATGCGGTAAAAAATTCTGATCTTTGGAAGTATGGGATCTGGAATTTACTAAGCTCATGTGACCTAGCGATTCGTATTCGTTCATGAATTCTTTGTATTGTTTTTCAAAATCTGGGTTATTTTTAAATTTCCGCTCCATTGCTAATAAGCGAGAAATTGCTGCGGGTTTTGAGTCTCCCAATTCTGAATTTGATTTATAAAATGGAAGTTTTACAACAAAGCGTCCATCGGAATTACATGCATAAGTATTTTGAAAATGTGTTTCCACAAATTGCTCTTCAGAAGTTAATAATTTATCTTTTACGTTAGGAATTTCTTCTAATTCCCAAAATTGCTTTAATTGATTGTCAATATTTGTACCATTAATGTGAAGATTTAGCATTGAATTTGAGTTTAAAGACTCAGTTAATTTGCCTGAAATTAGGAAACCAAAAATGGAATTTTGAGCGATTAAATTACTTTGAGAGCAAGTAATTTGCCCAGGAAGCAAAATAAAAAAGTAGTCAGATCCGAGAATCATATCGATATTGTTTGAGATAAAAATTTCGGATCCGCTAAGCAGGCATTTTTAAATGAGAGAAATGTGTTTCGTTTATTTTTTCCGTTGGTAACGGAGCAGTTAGTTTTTCCAAAACATATGCTTTAACTGGTAGTTTGACCTTGGGGTCATGTAACGATACTAAATCTATTTCAACACACCCTCTAGTCATCGCGATTTTAGAATCTTGCAATCCTTTAATTTGAAATCTAGCGTTTTTTTCTTTTCAGGCCTAGCAGTTTTAAACATTTTTCCGAAATGAATGTTGATTCACTTCCGCTGTCCGCCATAACTCGAACTTGACAGTTCTCCCCCAAAATATTTTTAATGTTAACGCTTAAAGTTGGTAATAAAGAAAAACATGTTTGTATAGAGTTCACGGAAGCTGCAACTTCTTTGTTTTGATTAGTATCATTTCCTGTCTGGTTTTGACCTTCAGCACGATGAGATTTATTTGCTGACATTGCGAAATTTTTAAAATTATTATCATGTAATAGCGAATGATGCTTTTTCTTACAATAGTGGCAAGTAAAAGTTGAATTACAATGTGACTCAGTGTGCTTATCAGATAAACAGTTCATACATAATTTTTTGTTTATTAACAAGTTGTATACGCTCTTTAACAGACATTTCTTTAAATTTAGAACATTTGAAAACAAGATGATTCATTTTACAACAAGAACATTTTAAACTATTGTTAAATTTCGATTTATTAATATAAGGTTGTTTTTCATGAGTAACGCTAACATTATAAAGTTCTAAGTATGTACATCTGTTATTTAAAAATTCTATAAATGCTTCAAATGTGGGAAAATCAATATTATTTGAGAATTGCGCCCATTCTTGGCGCGTTTTAGGATCAACCTTTTGTAACAAAATGTAAATCAACCATACATCTCTAGACTCTGCTTTAGTATCAATAGATTTAAGACCTCTAATTACTTCGTCGGAAGTGTCTGCTATGTTGCGTAAGTTGTGAGAGTTAGTATCGTTAAAAGAAGGTTGTTCCATGAAGGTTTTAATGAGTGAAAAAATGATTTGCTTCTTTTATCATATATAACGAGCTAATAATTTTTCCCAAGCCTCGTTATAAGCCGTTTCAGTAATGGGAATATGCTTAATTATATTTGCTGGTTCTGACAGCAATAAACCTCTAAGATATTGAAACTTTTGTATATTCGATAAACACATATTATCATGCACTAATGATACATATAAATCCTTAAATGAAGGCCAATTTTTATAATCACCAGAAAAACGCTCAATATTAATTTTTGGCAACTTAAAATTGCTAGATTTCATATTTGAGACATTTTCAAAGACATCAGAATTATCATTATATACATATGTTCTCACAGATAAATTTTCTAAGATATTCTGTAGCTTGGCTTTGGTTTCGTAATATTTTGTTTCGAATTCTTCCATTTCAGAGGATTCGATAGGTAAAGCAGCATCCGCTTTATCAAATTCCGTATAAGTTAATTCAAGTTTCTCTAACTTGTTGCGTATATCATTTTTGTCAAAAGTTTGATCATTTTTATCAATGAAATTTATAATTCTTGTAAGTGCAGCCTTCGCTCTGCCGCGAAGCACTGTAGCCGTTTCGGCATCCATTAATTGATAAAACGAAATATGGATGGAATGAATCAGTAAGAGAAACCAAAGTCAAACGTTGAATGAAAATATAAAATAGTACTTATCTCTTGTTTCTCTGAATCGTTGACGAATCTCGTCGGTGCCTCCAAATGATGCCGTTGGTTGAGTTCGAATAATAGCCAGAGATGGAGATAGTACTTAAATTTATATTACAAGAAAATAAATATTTACAGTTAAAGTTTACACTAAAAGGTAATAATGCGGTTAAATGAAAATTACACCCTTGAAGGTGCTGCGGATTGATGCGAACAAGACCTTGCGTCCGTCCGTTGCGTTTCAGTTTACAGAGAGGTCCCCGTACCGGTTCCAAAAAAGTTTCCGTTGGGGTTGGAAAGCGGGAAAATCTCGCGCACTCAGTTACAGTTAAGTGAGGAGTGGAAAGTCTGGCGCACTCAGTTGCAGTTAAGTGAGGAGTGTGGGAAACACCCTCTTTTTTGGGAGTGACAAACGTTTTTTTACAATCTTAAGGTACTTGTTTTGACAGAGTTCCCGGTATGATAACTTTTTCTCCGAAATATTTTCTGTGTTCTTTAAAGTAGGTGAGTATATTTTCTCTTAATTAAATTATTCACTGGAATTACGATTTTTATTGTGTACTATAAAAATAATTATAAAAAAAAGATTGGGGTGGCTCAATAACCCCACTCGACCATTAGTATCGAGTGCGTGCCTGCTCAGGTTTAAAACATGTTGAAGTCTTTTCACTTTAAATATTAAAAATAATACAATTATTTTTCATCGGAATTTTATATTATTGTTCATTATTCAACATCAATTCTAAATGCTAATTCTGTGAG
Organism: Trichonephila clavipes; assembly: GCA_019973935.1. Classification (NCBI taxonomy): domain Eukaryota; kingdom Metazoa; phylum Arthropoda; class Arachnida; order Araneae; family Nephilidae; genus Trichonephila; species Trichonephila clavipes. The sequence continues at coordinate 12,340 of BMAU01018222.1, forward strand.
GCTTAAAATTACAGTTCACTTAAAACTAATTATAATTTGAGCAACGATTTAAAAAATCATTTTACATTTTTGTAAACATTGTTGCGCATTTGGCTTTACTCTCCTTAAAATTCAGCGATTATATCAATAATGTTTTATTTTCTTATAAATGAACTCGTGCAAAGAGCGGGTACTTCAGCCGGTATACTTTTAATGTATCAGTGCTGCACAGAGTATTTTATAACTAATTAATTAATGCTAAATTAAGAACAAGTTTAATAAGTATTAGCGACTTCCATGGGCTTGTCTTACAGAGCAAATTTTTCAAAGGAATGCTTATGATTAGAAATTGACCAACTGAGTTCTTTCTAAAAAAAAAGTTGATATCTATATTTTGTCTTCTAAGCAGCCACCGCATTTTTGCAATATGTTCCAATTTAAAAATTAGAGAAAGGAAAAATAACATAATAATTATCCTATTACTTTTTTTTTTTTTTTTTGCTTAAAAGCAACATATACAAAATTTAATACTTATGTCATGAATTTGTACGGTATATAATTAAGATTATTGCTTTAGCGTAAAAAAAAGTGCATTATTATTGCATTCAGTACATTATTAATGTATAAGGGGGGCGCGATAAAAATTGTGATTGATAAGGGGGGCGCCAGTATTGAAAGTTTGAGAAGCACTGTGTTACATGCATTGTCGCCCGAAAAAAAAAGCGTATTTGTATTAATGAAGAAATGTAAAATATTTTCTCCCCTTGGTTATATGAGAATACCTTGGTTAATCCGAAACCAAACAAGAATGATAATTATCAATGTCATCTTAGTCAGCTAAGGGGATCCTTTCGTTAACAAGCTTAATCAAAATTATCTTGACACTCTCACTAATATACAGGTGTCACGTGATTAAAGAAGGGGATATTAACTTAGAGCTGATTTGAGTGTGTATGGCATAATTTACCTAAAATTTTTATTCATAAAAATAAGAGACATTTTTTTTTCATTTCAGTTTTAATTCTATTAAATACTTGAATACAGCTCAAATATTTATATTGCTTCTTTTATTCACACCACAAACAACGAAATATCATTTATTTACTCAAGATGGGTTAGCTATGTACCATTATGTTGAATTAGAACCACAAAGTTAACAGATAAAACAATTTCCTTATTTTTTACTAGCTTTATAAACCCCAAATACTTTCTCATATTTCCTTTTGAAAATGATTAAGTAGAAAGTAAAAGTAATGCTAATGTGTGTTGTGAATAATAGGGTACCAATTAAAGTGTCGATCTCGTCATATTCACTGTTATGAATTATAGGGACCAGCTGATCTGAGTGGGTGGAGCGTAGTCACAAATATTTAGACCTTTGTCATTAGATTATTGAGGTGCTTTAATTTTTTTCTTCAGGTGATTTTAATGATTTTGATTTTACCACATTGAACCACATTTCCGTTGATTTAATATGAAGCTAGTTTTCGTTTGAAACCTATCAAAATAAACTTAAAATCCAACCAAGTTTTATTTATTGTAAAGAACAAAATCAGTTGGCAACAACAATGTGGTAATACGTGGAGTTTTGAAAACGTTTTATTTAAAAGGTTGTGTTAATCTTGAACTTGACTTCAGCGTTCCAGGTGCTGTGGTTTTTACACAAGCTTTTATTTAACTTGCAATGTAATTTGTTCGGGTGGAATCTTGCAACTCAATTTTGAAGCTGATATATTCAACCGATTGAGCTGAAATTTTGTATACACGTTTAGTTCGGATGACAATGCATGTTTTGACCATTTATATTCTGATATTGCAATTAGTTAAAGAGATATTAATTAAAAACATTAAAACGCATCATTGTTTTACTCCTGTGGGCTGTTTATTCCACTGGGCTCGGTGATTCAAAATGAAGAACGATGCAAGGAATTTTTTTTTTTTTTGAGTTTTGACTTTTTTCAAAACAACGATCTAATTTTTCCATGAAACTCAGACAAAAAGTAATTACAGAATCAGAAAGATCATTTACTTCGCCATGATACTGTATAATTTTTTTAACAAAATAATAACATTTGTATTTTTTACTATTTTGTAATGACTCAAAATCGATGCGTTTTTATGAAAAGGATTTCTAAATTGTGTGACGGGGTTTTTCACGCCTTCTAACTAATCCTCTTGGGGAATCTTTGGGGCCAGAATGGCATTTCAATCCAACCTTCTCAAGAAGAAAACGCGATATGCAGATTAGTGAATGAATATATATTGGAGCTTTTGCATTCTCGAGTTAGTCGACTAGAGGCCGGAGAGTCATATATGAGATATATCGGAGCCATATAGAACTCGGCTATATATAGAAGCCGGAAAGTTGAATAGAAGCTGGATCAAGTCGGATAATAATATATATAGAAGATTAATATATTAAAAGAACATATAGAAGTCAAGAGGAAGACATAAAGCTTAGTTGCTGATCGATAAGAGATTGATTATTAAAGTTTAATTATAGAATGGACTCTAGCTTGTTAAGGAATCTACTATAGATAAAGATTCGAATGTTAATTTATCATAAAGATATAGTGAGTAGGATTTCAGGCGCCATTTTAACTTAGTATTGATAATTATATCGCATCATTCCTGATCTGATTTTCCTAGTAAGACTTGTGTTGCATTGATAAATATACATATATTGAGGTGATATAAATTAGATTTATTAAGGAAATTTCGTGTGGCCAATCATTTATTCCTACAAATCTAGGTCGCGTGGATGAAGAGATGATACCCCAGGGTAGGAGGTTATCACAATTATTCCATATGAGTGTTTCTTTTCGTGTTAATGAATCGTTATTCTACACTAAGAAAGTTCATGTTTTTCTCTTTTAGACTCAGTCATTTAAAAAATAAATGTCAAAAGCTTTTTTTTTACGATTTTTCAAAAATACTCAAATTTTTAATTAAACATTTAATAACTTCGTTGTTTATAAAGATAATCACATGAAACTTTTCTTCCGCGTGTAGAATAATATTATCCGTAATCTGTACGAAGATTTAAAAAATTGCTTAAAAATTATGGATTTAAAAAAAATGTGTTTTTCGTCTATTTCTCTTTTTGCGATATGTTCTCATCTATGCAGTATTTTTATTATACTTTTTGTTTAAAAATTACCGTTGTTTTCAATCGATGTGAGAAGTTTGAAAGCATTAACTTAAAAATTAAGCTCTCAAAAAATAAATAAAAACTTTAATAAAAAAGACGATTTTACAAAAAGTCAAGGATTTGGCGAAATTAACCGGCAAACGACCTTGCAATAATGCTGGGTTGAAGGAGATGAACAGACTAAAAAACCTGTCCAGCGGTAACTAAAAAGTAAAAAATAAATTAAAAGTAAAAAAAACTTTTTTAAAAACAAGCTTTTATTTAAATGCTCTAAAAAGAATAAAATAAACTTTTCCTTTAAAACTTTTTTTACTATCAACTTTTACCGCCTTTACACAATTTATATGATATAAAAGCTTGTCGTGAGATTTACCTGAGTAGATAAACAAGTAAATTAAATAGCTTTGATCTGATTGATTTAATTTTTAAAATTTTGAAACTAAGTAAATACGAGTACTAAAACTCGCGACAAGCTTTTATATCATATAAATTGTGTAATGACGGTATAAGGTGATAGTAAAACAAGTTTTAAAGGAAAAATTTATTTTATTCTTTTTAGCGCATTTAAATAAAAGCTTGTTTTTTAAAAAAAGGTTTTTTACTTTTAATTTATTCACAGATAAATTGTAATTTTGATCTTGGCTTCGGGGCATAACTAGGTGTGCCATTGTTTTCTAGGATTTTCTCCCAAATATTAGGATTTTTGTACAGTATAATTTCAGTCTAATATTTTAATTTGGTAATTCAATTTGGTTAAGATTATTGCTTTATTGAAGTTTATAGAATGTTATCCATAAATCCAGGAAAGGACCAACTTGATTGAACTATTTGAATGACACCACACACCCACCAGCAGTAGTACCAGTATCTACTATCATTTTATACCAATATGAATATTAACTTCGAATCAATCCATATGAATGTGAAAAATTGTATATGTCATTATATATATATATATATATATATATATATATATATATATATATATATATATATATATATATATATATATATATATGGTTATTTTCTTCAATTTCTTCTTTATGCCAAAAATAAAGAGATATGAACAATGTAATAATTAATAACAAACATATTTTTACATTGTAATCCCCCATTGCTTAGACTCTTCCCATATTAACAGTAGAGAGACTGTCACTCCATCTAGCGGGCAGAACAATCTTCAGTAATGGCCAAGTTTCGGAACTGTAAGGATGTACGAGCATGCGCTCCAATCCCTTTCTATTCTATGCTAACTATTAGTTCTCTAGTTATGTATGTAAATGTTTGTTTTGTCTAATAAATGTGTTTAATTAACTAGTGGACTTTGTAAAGAACCCCTTCCCTGCGTGTCCCTTTATTACCCTGGGTCACTCCCCTCATAATTTGGCGCCCATCGCGTCATAACCTTAAATAACACATTAAACAGAATAACTATAATTAATGTAGACATTTTGAATAAGCTATTATATTTTCTTCTTCTAACTGATTGTGGAGGGAGGCGCAAAATAAATTAAGCGTGCATAGAGAACATAAATAAATAATACAAATTAAGTTTCCGTACGAAATAAATTTATTCAAATTTTTTTATGTGTGAAAATGTAAGTGATTTTACAAAAAAATTAGTGTTCCCACACAAAACGATATAGTGCATATCGTCTTTCAGAAAGCTAATAAGAATTTAAACAAAATATACCTCAGCTTATAGCAAAAGAATGTAGCTCAGATTTTTTCCCTAGATAAAAAAAAACCGTTCCAAATTCAATGTTATATTTTGACTAAACACAATCCTATTGAGAATTACATATTTATTACTACACTCAATTAGGTTTGATTCGAACCATTTTTCGGATACAAAATTCGCTACGCATTTCATTTCATGTACTGAATGCTGTGAATGGGTTTTTAATTTTATATATTTAAGATAAGAACTCTGTTCATGGAAAGCTTTTCTCCCCCAAATTTTAAAGAGATTAATAATAAATCGATGCAATTTACAATGATACTAATTAAAAGAAAATTGGGACATTTAACAGAAATTACTTTTTGAATTTATTCTTTGTTCTAACTAATCCCAACCATATAGCAAATATTTATTACCCTTTGATAAAATATGCAGAAATTTTAAGTGAACATGCATTGGTTATCATACAATTCATGACAAATCACGAAAATATCAATAACTCGCCCAAAACTAAGCCAATATCAATGAAATTTGATTATGTTAGTAAGTAAAAGAAGCTGAACGATATTACATTATGTAAAATAGTGCCGAAGCAGTCGGAATATGTCATTTGCTAGGAGCATAAAAATGGATGTCTCAGAACAAAGTGGCAATTGTCGCTGCGTGTTTGAGATTAAATCTGGTATTGCGAAATTGTAACAATGACCTCCACGCATCATTTGACCGAAGAACTACGAGGGTGAGCTGTTTGGAGACTAGAGGCAGTCTTGTGCAGTTATTCGGTCTTTAGTGTTGTCATCTAGGGAACAATTAATTGAAGAACAGAGAAATGATCCCGAATTAAGTCATATTTATAGATTTTTAGAAATGCCCAAGAGTGGCAGTCTGCGAGAATTGGTCCCAGGATTTTCGGTTAATTGATAAGTTATTATTCGATGCGAAATATCTTTCCCCTCTCTTAAAGAACTGAGAGTGTATATTCCGCAATCTCTTCGGAGAGATGTTATGCACGAGTTCCATGACAATCCAATCTCTGGACACCTCGGTAAAAAGAAAACATATTTAAGAATGAAAGATTCATGTAGTTTTCCATACATGAGAAAATATATATATAAATATGTTGCAACGTGTGACATGTGCCAAAGAATAAATTATAAAAACGCGTTCCCTTCTGGTTGTTTAATACGTATAATACGAATTATCCAAATGAAATAATTTCATTAGATTTATTAGGCTCTTACCCAGCTTCTAGACCGGAATGATATAAATTTATTTTAGTGATAACGGATAGTTTTACAAAATGGGTTGAAATAGTACCATTAAGAAAAGCCTCAGCTAAGGCTATTGCGATTGCCCTATTTGAAAATTATATACCGCGGTATGGAGATCCTACGAAAATGGTTAGTGTTAATGACCCCCAACTTACCTCCGAGATTTTTGAGCACATATGTCACAGGTTGAACATAAATCACGTAAAAACAGTCGTGTATAGACCGCAATTTAGCCAAACTAAGAGGGTTAACCGTACCTTTCTCTAAATGATTTCTAGCTATGTGGAAGAGAATCGTGAAAATTTGGACCAATTTCTCAAGGAATTTACGTATTCTATAAGAATTCCTGTTCACGAGACAACGGGTAAAACGCCTGTGCAGAGTTATTTTTAGGTCGAAAATTAATAACCCCATTTCAGCAGTTGGTGATGGTAACGGACGGAGCAGACATTATGTGTAGTAATATTGGGAAATTGTTTGAGGAGGTGAGGCGGAATTCTAACATTCAACAGGATAGATAGGCAAAGTATTATAATAAGAGAAGACGGGAGGTTGACGTTAAAGTAAAAGATTTGGTATTGGTGCAAACACATCCTATAAACTCGACAAGAAAAGGATCGTGAGTAAATTTAAACCTAAATTTGAAGCTTCATATGAGGTGATGAAGGTTGAGAACAACAACGTGACTATTTGGAAAGGAAGTAAATAGATAACGGGGAATGAAGATCAGGTACAGATTTATCATCCAAGAGAAAGAGATGAAGGTGTTGGGGAGACAGAAAAATTGGATGGTAACAGATCTAGAGCAGCACAGGTATAAACTGAGGGTAATATAGATTTAGCCAGGGAGGAGAGCAGTAATGTGGAGCAATGGCAAGGTAAGCGAAGGAGAAGTGAAGAGCCGTCTGAATCTTCCAGAAATCAAGAAAGGCAGCATAGGAACAAAAAAAGGCCACCAGGAAGAAGCAACTGGCAGAAACGCAGTGCTCCTTCTTTATTGATTGAAGATAATGCAATTAAAAGAATACCCCAGGGAAGTTATAAATGGAGAAAGAGGTTAGACCGATGAAAGAGAAGTCCTGTCCGGAAAGTTCAGTCCCTGTCCGTTACGAGGAGCTGAGGCAGCCGACGAAAGACAAGTCCTATCCGGAAGATCCAGCCCCTGCCCATATCGTGGAGTGGTAAACAAAGACAGACAAGTCAGGCCTGGGAGGTCAAGTCCTTATGAGTTTCGCAGCAGACGTCATTTCAGTGAAAAGCAAGAGCTGTCCAGGAGGTCAAGTCAATACCCCCTGCGCAACAGAGTGTGTGGCAGAGAGAGGTCAGCGGCAACTTGAAGGACAAGTCCATACTTGACGAGAGCCGGAGGAGTAGAGTTCGACCCTACAAGCGACGCAATAAGGGAGCAGCACAGGAAAGAGTCCATACCGAACAGGAGAATCGATTCGTCCTGGAACAATTGGAGAATCGCCCAAGCCAGAGATCAGCAAGTTCAGAGGTGTTATGTGGTGACGCATCGGAAAGAACCTAAAGAAGGATGGCCAGGTTGTATTGTTTCTTCCCCCTACTGACAAGCAGTCAGGTTATTTTTGCGAAAAGCAAGTCTAGTTTTACTAAGATTTTAAGCTGTACAAAAGTTGACACTAAATTGGGTGCATTTTTCTTGTCATTTGAAAAGTGAATTTTTGCAAAATATTATTCCAAAAAGTGGAAAACAGTTATTTATTTACATTTGTTTTACTACCAGATAAGACTTGGCTATTGTGCGAGAATCCCTTGTATTGATTGTTTATAATATTGTATGTTTGAAAATTGTATGTATTTATGTATGTAGGTATATAATATCTGATTTCGGACGCGGCTTGAACAGGAAAAACTAATAATAACACTAACAGCGCAGCGCGAATGAATGGGGAGTTTTGTGAAAAAACCAGATGGTTTTTATTTATGTGAAATTATATATATTTAAAAATGATTGTTTTTAGACACATAACTTTGAAGGTTTAATGTTGTCAATGTATATATATATATATATATATATATATATATATATATATATATATATATATATATATTATTGGGTTTTTTCCGCCGGTATTGATCCTATTTTCATTTCAGGGTCACTGACCCTGATTGTATAGAAGGATGTCTTGAAAATTAATGTAAGATGGAACCTTTGTTAGTAATTAAGTAACATGCACGGCCAAGGTTTTTTCCTAAAAGGGTTTTCCCCTGGTCCTAGCCCGAATGGGGTGTACTGTAAAAATCTTTTGTAAAAGAGATAGCTCAATTAAAATAATACATGAATTTATATTAGTTGTTTTTGTGTATGATCGTGTGTTCGAAATTCAGGCAAGAAGTACAGAAAATTTAAAATTCTGTTGGCGATTCTTGATTAAGTGCTAAAACTTATTTACGTAATTTCTATCGAGTTATTAAGACCCTCAGATAAATCACATTTTCTTCACGGAGGGGATTGTTGCGGCTCTATCCACGTCCTTCCAATTAACAAGTCCTCATGAGAAATCTTTAGTCTTTTAAAATTATTTTATTTGCAACGAACCCCTGAAGAAGAAGAGAACGTGATTATTTAAATTAAGTCTACTATATATAGTCTAGGCTTTCAAGAGAAAATGAGAAAGATAGGATCGATTACTAGCGGATCAGATATTAATCAAATTGATAGTTTAACGCAGATATTTGATAATTGTGATTATTAAAGTGACGATTGTTCACTAGAGATTAGATAGGTAGGAAAGTAGTGTATTCGAACCTGAAGTAAATGTTCTAATATTTATAGTCTTCTCATACTTCGCGTACCTCGTTATTTATCTACGTATTGCTTCAATTAAACACATCTCTTAATTTAGATTGCTTGGACTTGTATTGTTGATTGTGTTATCAATAAATTGAATAATTGTGAACAAGGCTAGTCTTCCTTCCCTTCCTCCCACATCTCTAGGCGTGGATGAGAGAACTTCACAAACTTTAGCAAAAAATCATTTTTGAGAAGCCTTTGTTAAGCATTTTTCCACAGTGCGCCTCCAGTGCCACTGATAAGCAAAAAAACCATTCATATTGTGGTATTGCCAGCTCTGCTGAGAAATTTTCTATCAAATGAGGGATGAGTTTAAAGAGTAGACATTAATGGATAATGGACCAACACATTGTGCACTAACATTCTATTCTTTTTAAAACTATGCTATGCTATCGGGACTCATTTTGATTTTTCAATATTTAAAATTCAGCATATTTATTCGACTTTAAGTTTTATTTTGAGAAATTCGTAAGAAATTTTGCTCCGTCGATAGAACTATATGCGGCCATTGGCCGTCCCTTGCTCTGGCCACCCGCGTGCGGTGCACGCGCTGCATACCTACTAGGATCAACCCTGTGTGCGACTGTTTATAACTACCTTCAAATTATCCATAGATCAATTTACTGAAATGTCAAAATGAAATTTGAGACATCAGCAAGTAGTTTAGATGGAGCAGATTTATCGGTGGGAGCAAATAGCGAGTGCCCTGGGACAATTAGCGCAGCTGGTCCCAAGAGGTCTCAGATTCAAAATTACTTTGGAACCTTTTTTTTTTGGGGGGGGACCTTAACATCTTACTATTTTTTGCTTACACCTTTTGGGGGCCCCGAAGCTTGGGGACTCCGTATCATTGATTCGGTGGTAGCTAAGCCCCTACCTGGGACCCAAATTGTGAAGCATCCCGTAAAGTATGAACTTTACATTTTCTTAGTCAAAAGTATGATTATTGTAAAAAAAAATATGTTGATAGAATACATTAAATACAACAATTTGTTTAGAAATATGGTTATGCGTTTGCATTTTTATTTTCTCCTTCTTTCTTTGTTTAAAGGTCCAAAAATTTTCTTCTGGATCCGGAATCTTAATCGAACTTAATCCAAAACAGTTGTTGGTTAGTGGTCCCTATGTGTTTTTTTCTCAGGAAAACAGACGAGGATGTTGACACAACTCCTTTATTTTCACACTCGGTTGCTCGGGGAGTATGTCGGAACACTCTTACGATGGGCACCGTAATTCTGCGCTCCCGCTCGTCTGATCTCCCACACACACTCTGAAAACTCTTAATTCTCGTTTCGCTGAATACACTTAATCACCGCCACGCGGCGCCCACTGCGCATGCTCGAACATACCCCCAGCCTTGCAATATTAATATTCAACAATAGCACAATACAGTTTCACAATTCACAACAAGTTTCACAAAAATTACACAATTGTTTTCAAAATTATTATTATATATATATATATATATATATATATATATATATATATATATATATAAGGAACTATAAATTTTCGGTAAAAAAAAAAGAAAGTTAAAATTACAATAGCACAATTTAAAGATAAACACATAATTTCTTAAATGGAAATTGACCTTAACTATTTACATCGATAGGTAGAATACAGATCTTAGTTATGGGCCTCTTAAATTCTCCTGTCTTTGTTTTAATTCTGACTGTTCTCACTTTACCATCAGAACCATGATAGACCTCAACGACGCGCCCTAAAAGCCAGTTGCAAACTGGTGTAAAATCGTCCTTTACAATTACCATTGTACCACACATTACATTGTCCTTCTCGATCATCCACTTTCCTCTCTGTTGGAGAGTATTCAGATAATCGGTACTCCATTTTTTCCAATCTACCTGAATTACCTTTGTTGTTTTCTGCCAACGGCTTAATCTATTATCATTAATATTAATTACTATGGGCTCAAGAATAGAATTAATTGATCTACCAATCAAGAAATGTGCAGGCGTTAATACCTCAAAGTTATCAAAATCATTGGATATTGGTGTAAGGGGTCTGGAATTTAAAATTCCTTCCACCTGGATAATCACTGTTTCAAACTCCTCGTATGTGAGTCGGGATCTTCCCAGTGCTCGCTTGAGGTGATATTTCACTGACTTTATGCCCGCCTCCCAAAGATCTCCCATATGTGGAGCCCTTGGTGGAATAAAAAATTCCATTCAATACCTTCCTCAGTGAAATATACCGCCAGATTTTGATCTGGAAAGTTAAGGGTCTTATAAAATGCCTTTAGTTGAGAATTCGCACCAACAAAATTTGTTAAACTATCCATAAAAATTTTGGAACATTTTCCTCGACTAGACATGAATCTCTTAAGGGTCGCAATTATTGCATTCGAAGTCAAATCGGAAAGAATTTCTAGGTGGATGGCACGAGTCATAAAGCAAATGCAAACACAAACACAAACATAAATTTTATTCAGAACGCCCTTTCTCTGGTTTTTGTAAGTTAAAAAATATGGACCTCCCAAATCTAGTCCAGTTATACTGAATGGAGGGGCCATATTTACTCTTTCATATGGAAGATTGCCCATTATTTGAGAAGAGGGAATTGGTTTACACTTGAAACACACCACACAAGTATGAACAGTTTTCCTAGCTAGATTTCTCTCTACCTCCCAAAGCCCAAACTCTCAATCTTACTGCATTCAGCAGTCCTTGTGGACCAACGTGAAATAATTTCTTATGCAAAGTTATGAAATATATTTTATTCAATTTAGAATTTTTAGCCAGTATAGCTGGATGCCTTTGGCTGTAGAGTATGGAAGCTTTTTCCAGCCTTCCACCAACTCTCAGAATTCCTTTATCATCCTGGAATATATGTTCAAAGATTTAAGATTACTTGACGGGTCACTTAAGTTTATGCCACTCTGGTCCTGTTTAATATATAAGCCAGGTTTCTGCATCATTTACCTCACTTGTTGTTAAAGGTCTCCTCTTTTTCTCCTTGGATCTGCAATTTTCAATAAATCTATAAATATAAGAAACAATATGTATTATTTTAAAATAATTATTAGAGAGGTCCATAAGATGGTTGAAAAAGTCAAAGTTCTTGGAATTCAGCAATGAAGTCTCCAGAGTTCTCTCAGTCACCCTTAGTTCGCAGTCAAAGTCATCTCTCTGGGTTGGTTCCGCAATGACAGTGGTTGGATAAGCACTCTGTAGAATCTCAGGACCATGCCACCATAGAGAGTCATCACGAAGCTCCTCAGGAAGTAGTCCTCTAGATAACACATCTGCAGGATTCTGTTCTGATGCAATGTGATGCCACTGATCACGGGAACTTAGTTGATGAATCTTAGACACTCGATTAGCCACGAACGTCTTCAATTCTCTTGATTCTCGATGTATCTATGAAATCACAATAGTCGAATCCGACCAAAAATGCCCAGCTGTAATCTGAAGATTCAATGCCTCCTTCACCTTCTTCATCAATTTAGCGGCAAGAACTGCTCCACACAGTTCAAGTCTTGGAATGGAAATCTGCTTTAGAGGCGACACTCGACTTTTACTCGTTACGAGACACACTTTGACTTCTCCAAGGGCAGATATAGACTTGAGATAAATGGATGAACCATACGCCTTTTCCGATGCGTCGCTAAATGCATATAACTCAATGCTCTCCGCTCTATGAATCACAATACATCTGTCAATAGAGATGTTATTCACGGCTTCCAAAGAGTCGATAAATCGACGCCACTCCTTTTCTTCTTTAAAAGGAAGTTCATCACTCCATCCCAATTCCAGCAACCACAATCTTTGCATAAATATCTTTGCCCAAGTTATGATCGGTCCGAGGAGACCCAAAGGGTCAAAGATTCTTGCAATAGTAGACAAAACCATTCTTTTGGTGAATGAAGTTGGCCTTTGTTGCTCTATTCTGAAAAGGAAGCAGTCTAACTTAGGATTCCAAATTATTCCTAGCGCTTTAGTCTCATCAGACTCCAAGAAAACATACTCCTGTAGATTGGAAGTTATCTCGGGTAAATTTCCACATCACCTATGAAGATGCATCCCTGCGGTCTTGAACATTTCTATTAATTGATGCTGCAATTCGATTACCTCTTCTATACTCTCGGATCCCGAAAGTATGTCATCCATGTAGCAGTTACTCATCACCACAGGAGCTGCTAAAGGAAAATTATTAGCTTCATCCATCGCTAACTGCTTCAAAGTTCTCGTGGCTAGATAAAGTGCGCTAACTGTGCCGTAGGTGACTGTAGTTTACTCGTACGTTTTTATTGGCTCTCCTATGCCCTTCTTCCACAGAATTCTTTGCAAGCACGTTTGCTCCGGATGTATGTTTATCATGCGAAACATTTTCTCTATATCCATAGTAAAGGCATACTTGTGCTTTCGGAAGCGAACCATAATGGAAAAGAGGTCTTCTTGGACCAGTCCACCATTAAATTGAATTGAATTTAGAGATTTCCCACTCGTTGAAGGACTTGATGCATTATAAACAGTTCTCAGTTTAGTTGTAGACTTTTCGGGGCGATAAACACCATGGTGTGGCATGTAAAATGAAACTCCAGATCCATCCGCCTTGATTTCCCTCATGTGGCCCAAATCCTCATATTCCTGTAAAAATTTCTCATACAGGGACAAATATTCTTTATCTCTACTTAGTCGTTTCCACAAAGAGTTTAATCTCTGAATTGCGGTTTGTCTGGATTCACCAAGACATGAAGGATCTTCTTTTAATGGCATTGCCACCGTATATCTTCCCTGGTCATATCTCGAATGAGTGTTTTTAAAAATGGTCTTCACAAATATCTAATTCACTGGTTTTAACTGAATCGATTTCTACATTTTCGATTTCCCAAAACTTCTTAATTGAATGCTCTAGGTTATCCGCAGCCTGAATAAACCCACAATATTCTTTTCCCTTCGCGTCTGAAGAAGTAGATCTGGAAACGACAAATCCGAAAACAGTGTTTTGAAGAATAACATTTGAACCCTCCTTCTTGAACTGTCCGGGTAACATTAATTCATAAAATACTTCTGCACCTAATAGCATTTGCACGCGCTCTGGAATATTGAAATTTTTGTCAGCTAATTTAAGATTGGGAATACTATTCAGATTACAATCGATTTTTGTTGTTGGAACAAGATCTTCCGTTATTGTTGGTACCAAAAATAAGTCTAATGTTTTAATGTAACTCCCTTCTTTATTGTTAATAGATACTGAAACGCACGAGTCTATTGGAATTACTGTTTTGTTTAGTCCCGAAACCGAAACATTAGTCTTGTATTTTTTCAATCCAATTAAATCGCATAAGCTTCTCGTTAAAAAGTTAGATGTAGATCCGCTGTTTAAAATTGCTTTGACTGGGAATAAACCATTTTCACTTTTAATATAACAAATTGCTGAGCTTAGCAAAACACATTTTTTTTCTGTTTATACTCGTTGCGGTTAGCAAGTTGTTTTGAGTTTCTACTCGCGGCTCGAAGACTGGCGCTGATGCGTTAAGAGGTTCAAAGGAGGAATTCGTTACTTCCTGGTTTTGGGCTCGCTCTGTATAACGTATCGTTTTATGATGTCTCTTTTGACACTCAGAACAAACAAATCTCGATTTACAGTCTTTCGCTCTATGAGATGTAGAAAGGCAATTACAGCAAAGGTTATTAGTTTTAATCAGATCAATTCTCTTATTTATGGGAAGTTTTAAATACACTGCACACTTATATTATGGATGCGATTCAGCACAACAAATACATTCAGAATCTTTAATCTCACTCAAAAATACCCTTGACGCGTTTTTCACTGGATTATTTCTAGTAAGGACATTCGGCAAAGGTTTTAAGCTTTTTCCTCGAGAAGTGTTATACAAGTCTATCTCTTTGGCAAGCTCTAGTGGGCGAAACCAATCAGTTCCTGCTCGAACGGAAATGTGTGACGCTACCTCTTTTTCAAGCGAACTGAAAATTTTGTCGGACCCAATAAGATCGTTTAAGTTGTCAAAATCAGAGACCTTCCTTAATTTTAAGTAATACTGCCAATTTTTAATTAAGCGGGAAGTATATTGAATAAATGTTTCATTTGGATGACGCGTAGCTTTTTTAAATTGTTCAAGGAATTGATTTGCACTTGGCTCATATTCTCTTAGTATTATTGATTTTAGTTGTTCACAATTGTTAAGCTCGTCATCTTTAACATATGTTAACACATTTGAAGCTTTTTCCCCCAACACATTTAATAAAATCTCCGACTTGAATTTCTCGGGCACATTTTTTGATACAAAGGTTCTTTTTAACGAAGCGAAAAAGAATGCCAAACCTTCAGGTCTATTAGGCACCTTCACCGTTAGGATTCGAATACTTTTCACCGACGCATCCAGCGAGTTACAACCCTCACCTATTCTCTCGTTATCTGAATTAACTCTAACATTTAAAGGTGCAAGTTCAAGCTCCTTTTCTCATAACCTATTTTCGGCTTCTTTTTTACGGTCTTCCTCTACTCGCACTCGCTTACGGTCTTCCTCTGCTCTCTTACTGTCTTCCTCCGCTTTCTTACGGTCCTCGATCGTATATTGAATTAATATTGTTTAACAAATTCAACATCATCTTTAAAATATTTATTTTCTTTAATAATTTCAGTTAATTCAACGATAGTTACTTTTTCAGCAACAATCTCACCTAGTTCAAGAGCTACGATCCAAAGATCTTCCTTACGGCGGTTCTTAAACATTTTTCTAAAATTAATTTAGTCCTCAATTTATAATAATAAAAACACAAAAAAGACCACTACTCGCGTCACCTTGAATAGCTCACTTCTCCGGCTCAGCTGAACAGACCATGTTGGGGGTGGTCCCTATGTGTTTTTTTCTCAGGAAAACAGACGAGGATGTTGACACAACTCCTTTATTTTCACACTCGGTTGCTTGGGGAGTATGTCGGAACACTTACGATGGGCACCGTAATTCTGCGCTCTCGCTCGTCTGATCTCCCACACACACTCTGAAAACTCTTAATTCTCGTTTCGCTTAATACACTTAATCACCGCCGCGCGGCGCCCACTGCGCATGCTCGAACAACAGTGTTCACAAAACAAATCATAGTATTTATTAAGAACTTAAAAATTAAATTAGAAATAATAATGCAAAATTAACGTTGATTGTATTTATGATCTTACGGAATCAATGATAAAAATAGTGAGCAAAATTATGCAAATTATTCCATGACATTTATTTATTTAAAAAAAGGCGGTAGTCAACTACTTTTTTATTTTATTAATTGTGGTAAATTTTTTTTAAATATATCAAAGGTTCAAATTTCCACTAATTCTGAATAAATAATTTTCTGATGCCAGAATACAAAAGGAAAAAAAATATTTTGTGTCATTAGTTTTCAATAATACTTTTCTTTACTGTATATATTTTTTAGTTTGTTTCAAAGAATGTTCATAATTAGATAATTGTTTGTTTCTAATCTTTTTAAGTTATATAGTTTGTATATTTAAATAAAAAGAAGTTTGTATTGCATAACAAAAATTGTGATTATAGATTAATTTTTCAAAATTATGGCTGTGGCAAATTAAGCACTCACAGAAAATAAGAATAACTTTTATACTAAAAAAAAAATTCAGAAATGTCTAATTTTTACTTCAAAAGTATTAGTACAATCATACAGAACATTTTTCCATGCGATTTATGAAGAGTATTTTTATCTCTCTCTTTTCATATTTACAGATAATAAATTTTAAGTACGTAATTTTGTCTTCGATGGGGCTGCATTTTTAGCAACTTAGCCTTTGTAGACACGGCAAGTCCCCCCATTTCATGGTGGCACCATCTAGTGGCGACCTTGCTACCAAATTTGGACGCTTGAATTAATTTTTAATTCAAGCTCTCGTCGGATGCTAAATATTACCGAGAGTACCAGAGACAAATTGATACTCGAGGGATCTTTTACGTGCCACATAAACATGACATGCATACCTACGATTTTCGCATCCAGAAAATCTATAGACTTGTAAAGGACAGTTTTGTAGAGATTTTGTCTCGCTAGATGGCTGCACCTGTCAACTGTTTTTCGAATCCGCGAAACATGGTATATGCAAGATAAAAATTAATTCTATTCAAATAAATGTTAAACTTAAATAATAATTGTTAAACTTATTTTATATAAATGCATTTAATTTCTGTTAATTTTTAAAATGATTTTCATAATTTATATTTCTGTTTTTATATTTTTTACTTGTGTAGTCATATCGATTATATTATGCTTAATTGCAACATAACTGTATAAAATACTGAAAACGTGGCATTTCTGTGTACAACGTGTAGATCTAGCTTTGCCGCCGTTGAACGAACACGCAGAATAAAATTCCAGTAGATATTGATAAAGTTTAAAGAATGAATTAATGAAAACTCAACACACTTGAGTATTTATTAGAGTGCTATGAAACAAGCACCTAATAACTGGTGACCCTGGATTTTATTTACTGGAAAATGACAAAATAGCGCATTGGCTAACAAGATCGTGGAAATGGCGCCAAGAACAATTGATGCTGCAGTGGTTCAGAAAAATTCCTTAAGAGTGGATGAACTCCTGTCTAAATTAGTAAGTCTTGAAGAACAACTTGCCTCTTTGAAGCTACAACGAAAATTCTAGAGCTCTAGACCTCATCACCATCAGAGGAGTAGAAGTCGCAGCAAATCAAGGCGCCGCTACAATCCTCAGGGAAGATATTGCTTCTACCATTTCCGATTCGGGAAGAAGTGCCTCCCTGGTAAATGCGTACAGCCGTGCAGCTTCAATGAGCCGGGAAACGAATCCCAGCAGTAGACGCCGCGGCGAGTCCTGCTGCCGACATTTTAGGCCGCAAATTCCGGTTATTTGTCAAGGACAGAGAAACCGGATGTCAATTCCTTGTGGATAGCGGAGCAGACGTTTCGATCCTCTCTTGGACAAAAACGAAAGGTGAGTGCCAAGCCTCTCAATATAAACTGTATGCTGCTATTGGCACTGAAATTCCAACATATGGTCTAAAAATTCTCACGCTGGATCTAGGCCTAAGACGCCCATTTCAGTGGCCGTTTATTATTGCCAAAGTTAAGCGAGGAATCATAGGTGCTGATTTCCTTCAAAAATTCCAGTTGCTGATAGATCTGCACAAAAGGAAATTAATCGATGGAGTAACAAATCTTTCAATTAAAGGAGAAGTTGCTACCATCCAAGAAAATAATGATCTCAGCACAGTCAATAGAGCCTCCAAGTATTTCAACCTGCTTAAGTCGTATCCTGATTTAACCAAGCCAAACTTGGTTAACAGAGTTGTTAAACATGGAGTAAAGCACCATATCCTAACAACTGGCCAACCGGTTTATTCAAAGGCAAGACAACTAGCCCCTGATAAGTTGAAGCTGGCGAAGCAGGAGTTCCAGTTTATGCTGGACAACGACATCATTAGACCCTCAAAATCTCAATGGGCAAGTCCATTGCATTTGGTTAATAAGAAGGATGGCACATTAAGACCATGTGGCGATTACAGGCGACTCAACGCACAGACAATACCAGATCGGTATCCAATTCCTAGAATTGAGGACTTTAAGAAGACTTGGTACCCTAAAAATCACAAACCTATCGTTTTTTTTATTTTCATTTAATCTTATTCTTTGCATTATTATCTTTCGATTGATATATCACTTGTGCATGTCGGAAAGTTAGAAGTTGAATAAAACTTCATTTGAAAACAAGTTAGGCAATTCAGCCACACCCCCTTTTTAGAAAAAAAAGCTAAAAAATGCGTTATGATAAAAAAAATCTCTTTTATAAATAGAAATAATAACTATAAAAAAGAATGTGTAGTATTAAAAGCAGAATATTTCCGAGGCAATACAATAATGTAATTTTTCTTCCTTGTGAAATGTGTGCATGTAAAATTTTTAAATTAAGGCATTTTATACTAATAATTTTATAATTTCAGCTCTTATTCCTGATATATTTTTCATACAAATGTAATACTTTAATATTATAAGAAGAAAAACAGCTAAAATTCATGAAGTGACAGAAAATTTTTTTTTTTAAGTTTTTCTTGATTTTTCATGTGCAATTAGTACTCTCTAAAAGTTGATCATTTATAAAAATGTGTGGGTTGAAAACATATGAAAATGCAATTATTTTAAAGAAAAACGTATAAGTAATATCTTAAAGTGGTATTTTAAGTTTAATTAAGCTTATAATAATTATTTTTTCAGAATTATAAACTTTAAAGTGGTTTTTCTCAGTTTGTGTTTTTCGAAACCTTAGTGCATTCAAAATGCTATTCCTTCGATAATTATTTACCAATCACTTCAATTTTTTTCCTGCGTGTTAAAAATAAAGCATTTAATAAAATTAGGGATCCGTTTTTCTATAAACTGAATACTTTTTTTTAAAAAAAATAAAATGTAAGACATGTTGGCTTTTTCGTTGATTTTTAGCCTGTATATCAACATTTTATTTTTTTTTTTCTCGAAAACGAATGAAGTTATTCTAAAATCGATCCCTAAAGTTGTTAAGAACATTCATAAGAATATTATAAAAAAATTTCAGGTCAAAAAATTACTTTTTACAAAAGGAGTAGGATTTTAAAATATTCCCAATTTTCTTTAAAAAATTTAAATTTTTAAAATTGTGTGAATAATATATGAAAATTTTCATCCGGTAACATTTTCTTGAATAGAAACATTGTATAAAATGTTAAAATATAATTTTTAAATACGTAAATAAAGAAGTTTGCTCAAAGTGTGCCAAGTCCCCTTAATCACATCCTGAAGGATAAAAAAATATTTTCCAAGATAGATCTTGTAAAGGCATATTATCAGATACATATTGCTGAGGAAGACAAAGAAAAAACTGCCATCACCACCCCATTTGGCTTGTACGAGTTCAATACTATGAGTTTTGGACTGAGGAATGCTCCTTCAACCTTCCAACGCTTCATTACTGAAGTACTTTATGGACTCGACTTTGTTTTCCCGTATCTTGATGATGTACTTGTTGCCTCATCTACGGAAGAGGAACACAGTGAACACCTAAAAATGGTATTTGAAAGATTCCAGCAATATGGACTTCAAGTAAATGTTTCCAAATCAGTGATGGGAGCTGCCCAAGTTGAATATTTGGGATTTCTGATCACAGCAGAAGGTTCTCGGCCATTGCCAGAAAAAGTTCAAGCTATCTTCAACTACAAACTACCAGAAACTATTCATGACCTGCGGACGTTTCTCTCTGGGCATGATAAATTTTTACCGAAGATACCTAAAGGATGCTGCTAAGACTCAAGCACCTCTACATGAACTGTTAAAAGGAGCGAAGAAGAAAGACCGCAGAAAAGTGCATTGGACTGATGACACCAGGAGAAGCTTCGAAAAATGCAAAACTGACCTTGCCGAAGCTGCTCTTTTATCATTTCCAAGATCTGGACTACCCCTGTCACTTTGCACAGATGCATCAGATTTTGCTGTGGGCGCAGTACTCCAGCAGTGAGAAAACGAGGGTTGGAAACCAATAGCTTTTTACTCAAAGAAGCTAAATGAAACACAAACAAGGTATAGTACCTGAATTGACTCAACACAATAACCACACTAGCAGTGGACTGTGATCTCTTTAATTTCTCTACTCCGTACACTACCTCTCGGAGTGATTGTTACACATACACTGACGGTTTATTTTACAAGCCGCTAGAGGGCGCTGTTCATTAAAAGAACTAACATACCGCCCCACATTGCACTGGTTTAACCATGCAATCATTGTTACTAAATTAACATTCATATTGGTTTCATCTAGAACACTTTACACATTCAACACTTGACAATTCTCAAGAAACACAATTACATAAATCATTATATAAATGCAAGATTTCACAAATAACAATATTTTTTTTATACAAATACAAAATCACTTTAATAACAATGAGTAAATTTACACACCACCAATGGTACACTATATGAAAATTCAAATTATATTTAAGGATCTTCCATTGGTAAAACACAAATTTTTGATATGGCTCTTTTACATGTACTATACTGAGTTTTAATTTTTACAGCACGCACTTTTTTAACTTCGCCATAATACAATTCTACGATTCTACCTAATGCCCATTTATATGTTGGTAAATTTTCTTCAATTATTAAAACCAAGTCTCCAATTTTAACATTATTTTTTTCAAACATCCATTTTCCTCTCTGTTGTAATTGATTCAAGTAATTACGACTCCAAAATTTCCACATTAATTGAACTATCTTAGTTATTCTTTGCCACTTTTTGAGATTACTCTCTTTACATTTTGTCAAATTAGGCTCTTCTAGCGAATTTAAAGACCTATTAATTAAAAAATGAGCTGGTGTAAGCACTTGGAAATCATCATCATTGTTTGATAGGGGGCAAAGCGGTCGAGAATTTAAAATTCCCTCAATTTGTACAGTGACCGTAAGTAGTTCATCGTACGTTAAATTAATTCCATTCACAACTCTTTTTAAGTGATATTTACATGACTTTATGGCCGCTTCCCAAATACCTCCAAAATTGGGCGACCTCGCGGGAATAAATTTCAACTCTATTCCTTCTGCTGCTACGTAATTAGCTAATTTTTCGTCTGGGTTTCTGACTATTTCAAGGAGTTTTTTAATTTCATTGCTAGCTCCGACGAAATTTTTACCATTGTCCGAAAACAGTTTTGCACATTTGCCTCTTCGAGCCATAAACCTTTTCAACGCGGCAATGAATGCTTGCGATGTTAAATCTGATACTAACTCAATATGTACCGCTTTAAACACAAAACACACAAAAATACAAATATACACTTTAAACAAATTTCCTTTACGTTGTCCTTTATTTTTAATGAAAAAAGGACCACAGAAATCTACTCCTGAACAATTAAATGGATAATCAGTAATCAGTCTCTCTTTTGGCAAATTACCCATAATTTGAGTTGACACAATTTGTTTCGCTTTAAAACATACAATACATTTATATACAATTTTTCTGCACATTGACCTACCATTCAACGGCCAAAATTTTTCCCG
The DNA here is from genome assembly GCA_019973935.1 of Trichonephila clavipes. NCBI lineage: Eukaryota > Metazoa > Arthropoda > Arachnida > Araneae > Nephilidae > Trichonephila > Trichonephila clavipes. The sequence goes on from BMAU01018222.1 coordinate 34,279, forward strand.
AATATGATTCAGTAAAGATACAGTTCCCACATGTATATAAATATTTCTTATGAAAATATTCTATTATTATTAAAGTTAATCTATTATTTTTTGGTAAAATTATCTGGTGTTTTTTTATCGAAACTTAACTCTAAGTTACACAATCGTCCTCCTACTCTTAAGACACCGTTGTCATCTAAAAAGGGATTCAATGTCTTTAACTTACTGTTTGGTAGCACACTCCCCTTACTTTTAAGATGGTTAATATCACTGGAAAATTCTTGCTCTTGCACTTTTTTTACCAGAAATGTTTCAGCTTTCTCAAATTCTTTTGTTGTGAGTGGACCAGCCACTTTATTTATTCCCTTTAAATTTTCCACGAACCTGAAAAAATAAAACTTAATACACGTAAAATAGTTATATAATTATTGCTTAGATTAAGAAGGTCGTTTAAAAAATCATTAACATGAATATTAAGCACCGATTGAAAGTTTTCAATTTGTTCATTAACACAGTTTTTCAGTTCTGAATTATATTCATCTAGTTTCTCTCTACAGTTTATAGTTCGATTTGGATAGTCATCATCACCTGAAAGAAATGTTGGTCCATTAAACCATAAGTTTTGTTGCAAAAGTTTATCAGGATCGACTCCTCGGGAGACTAAGTCTGCAGGATTTTGATCAGATGGTACGTGTCTCCATAACTGATTAGGATAGAGTTCTTGTATCTTGGCAACCCTATTTTGAACAAAGGTCTTTAAGTCAATCGGTTCCTTTCGAAGCCATGCCAAGACGATCATCGAATCCGACCAAAGATATAATTCAGCAGTTTTTAGTTGTAAAGCAGCTACAACTCTTTTCACAAGTTTTGCCAATAGCACTGCAGCACACAATTCAAGTCTGGGAATTGTCAGGCTTTTAATAGGCGCTACTCTCGATTTGCTTGTGATTAACCGAACTTAAGTTTCACTCTTCAAATTTTTAGATTTTCAGTAAACTGCTGCACCGTAGCACCGCTCTGAGGCATCAGCAAAGCCATGGATCTCAATAACTTCTGGAAAAGCGACAAGAATACGCCTTGGTATCTCTATATTGTTGATATTCTCTAAAGATACTAGGAATTGTTGCCATTCTCGATATTCTTCAGCTGGCAGAAGGTCATTCCATTCCAATTTGCTTCTCCACAAACGCTGGAGGAAAATCTTTGCTTTGGAAATTACTGGTGCCATCAGTCCAACAGGATCAAAGATCTTGGCAATAGTAGACAAAACGTCTCTTTTAGTATAAGAACTGTCCAAACAGACTTTCACTTTAATCAAAAAGCAATCTAGGTTCGGCTTCCACGACACTCCTAACGTTTTCGTCTCTGTTAAAGTTGCAAAATTGTAATTCTGTTCGGGATCCGGTGACAATTTCTCGTGATTGGCGCAAAGTTTATGCAACTCCTTTCCAGCACTTTTCAAAATTCCTTTTAATTGTTGTCTGAGAACAATTACCTCCTCTAACGTTGCAGCACCACAAAGGACTTTGTCCATATACAAGTTGTTCCGTAAAACGGAAGCTGCTATAGGGAAGTTAGCCTCTTCATCCATCGACAATTGGGTTAAAGTTCTCTGTGCTAAGTAGGGAGCACTTACAGTGCCATAGGTAACAGTTGAAAGTTCGTAAATTTTGGGTGATTCATGTTCACTTTCACACCAAACGATTCTCTGCAGATTACGCTGTTTAGGGTTAATTAATATAGTTCGATACATCATTTTAATGTCTGCTGTAAATGCATACGTGTAAGTTCTGAACCTGAGCATTTGCGCATATAAGTCCTCTTGTATCACTCCTCCATTATATTGAATGTCATTTAAAGATATTCCATTATCAGTTAACGAAGAACAGTTAAAGACAACTCTAAGTTTTGTTGTGGACTTTTCTGGACGATAAATTCCATGATGGGTAGCGTAATATGCGACTTCCGGTTCAGTTTCGTTAGTCACTTCCTTCATGTGACCCAATCTTTCATAATCTCTTAAAAATTCACGATATAAATTTAAATAATTTTTATCTCTAGCTAAGCGATTCCACAGCGATCCAAGTCGTTTGAGGGCTATGTCTTTCGAATTACCTAAACACGAGGGCTCTTTTTTTAAGTGCATAGATACTACATATTTACCTTCGTTAGTTCTAAAATGAGTATTCGCGTAATGTTCCTCGCAAATTAGCCTTTCTTTATTTTTAACTATTGGTTCCTCTATCTTCTTTAATTTCCAAAATTTTTCTAAATTTTTATTCAAGTCCTCATCACGAATCAAACCGCAGTGGACCTTAGTTTCATTTATTGAATCTAAATTACCCGTTACTATATAACCAAATACGCTGTTGACTAACAGTAATTACGAATCTTTTATTTTAATTCTTTCTGGTTTCAATAACTCATAAAATATATTTGCACCTAATAATAAATCAATTTTGCCGGGAACATTAAAATTAGAATCCACTAATTCCACAAAATTAGAAAAATCAGAATTTATCTCTAACGCTTTCTGCGGAATAAAAATCAGTGATTTTTTTTAACTACGAGCATATCCAACCCTTTCGAAAGATTTATTTTGATTAGAAATCGCCACTTTAACACACCCATTTACAACCATAGAAGCATCATTTAAACACGAGATTAATGTATTTATTCTTTCGGTCTTAAGTCGTAATTTATTCGCGCACTCATTTGAAATTAAACACGTTTCACTTCCCGAGTCTAACAAGGCCCTAAATGTCCGCCATTCTGAATATTTATCTTTCACTAGAATTAAAGCAGTACTCAAAAGGCATTTGTTTTTAAAACACGCCGTTGCAACGATCTGTGTTTTGTCTACTTTCGGAACGAAAGATTCAGCATTTACACTCAAGGCGAATTGGGGTTCATCCTGGTTAACCTCTGTCATCGTCTCCAGGGGGAAGAAAGAATTCCCTTTCATTTCTCTGGGGTAATGTAATAATTTATTATGCGGCTTAGAGCAGAAACAATTTTTTGATCGGCATCTTCTAACGCTGCATTGAGGTGAAAAACATTTAAAACAAAGTCTATTATTTTTTACAAATTCTACTCTTTCGTTAACAGAAAACATTTTAAATTGTGGACAAAATTGTAAAGCATGAACATTATTTTTACACAATACACATTTATCATTTTTTAACTCGGAAAAAAATACATTCGATGCATCTCGCGGTATTTTAGCATTAAATTTGGTTTGTTTATTATAACTGAAACGCTTGACATTTTCACAAAAGGGCTTAGAAAATATCTCATTCTTAATTTTGCCTCTTTCGATGACAAATATATATCGCACTCACGCCCTAACTCTTGTGGTTTAAAATATTTCTCTCTCCCTGTTTTATATTCATGTAAGACATTAATTCTCTGTCGAGTGTGTTTATTATTTTATCCGATACAATTAACTCACACAATGATTTAAAATCATTCACATTGCGCAGCTGACAATAATACTCAAATGTCGCGCATAATCGTGATGCAAATTGCACATAACTCTCTGAACTTAATTTTTGCGCTTTCTGAAATCTATTATAGCATTCTTGTGGTGTGGGAGAAAATTCTTTTAATACTACATCTTTAAGCTTACTATAATTATTTAATTCTTCTTCGGAAACATGAACTAGTAAATTATTAACTCTTTCACCTAGAATATTTAAAAGAATTTCGCATTTAAATTGTTCGGGAACCTCTTTTATTTGAATGCTTTTTCAAGCGACTGGAAAATAAATTATATGACTCCACTCTTGAAGGTACGGGTATTGTTAAAGTTTTCACGGACTTTAACAAAGTCTCAACATTAATATTGGCGGCAGTTTCAAAAACACTCGGATTTTGAATATCGGAATTTTCAATTAAATTCTTCTGATATTTGCAAGCTCTAATTGTTTTTGCAATTGCGCTAATTTAATTCGTTCAAATTCTAATTTAGTTTCACTATCCATCTCTTATTTTTAATTTCCGCCAAAGCATAATCGATTGCAGATTGAACTAACTCTTTATCATTTTTGTAAACGTCACTATTTACAATTAAGTTTTTTAAGTCAGCGATTTTTGCTCCTTCTGGTACAGTTAAATTTAACTGTTCCGCAACGATTTTTAACTCGTCTTTCCTTAATTTATTTAAAGACATATTTATGAATTAAGGACACTAATAGAAGGATCAATTAATTGCACCTACCTCCCTCAGATCGCTGTTTCACGCCGCTCGTTTCGGTTTCGCAATCGGTCTCTATTCACACTTTGGAGATCACTTTTTTTTTCACTGTGAATTTTGATAATCCACGGTTTCACAAATTCACATATTCATAAGGTCGTTTTCCTCCGGTGAGGCTGACCATTTTTTGTCTCAACACAATAAACAACACTAGCAGTGGACTGTGATCTCTTTAATTTCTCTACTCCGTACACTACCTCTCAGAGTGATTGTTACACATACACTGACGGTTTATTTTACAAGCCGCTAGAGGGCGCTGTTAATTAATAGAACTAACAGTACCTATGACCGAGAACTATTGGGAATATACCTTTCAGTGAAACATTTCAAACACCTGCTGGAAGGGAATGATTTTGTTATATATACTAACCACAAGCCTCTGACTTTTGCATTTAAGCAAAAAAATGAAAAAGCATCACCAAAACAACAACGACAACTTCAATACATTTCAGAATTTAGTTGTAACATTCAACATGTACTGGGTAAAGATAATGTTGTTGCAGATGCCTTATCCAGAATTGATTCAATTTCTGAAATCAACTTTGAGGAAATTGCAGAAGAGCAAACTACTGACGAAGAGTTGCAACAATTATTGCACAACAATTCTCTAAAATTTAAACCTTCGACATTGCCATCTGGGAAAAAACTTTGGGGTGACATCTCAACACAAAAAATTAGGCCTTACATTCCACAAAAATTTCGGTTTCAAATATTCCAACTAATTCATGGCTTAGCTCACCCTGGTATTAAATCTACAGTAAAACTGATGACTGAAAAATATGTCTGGTCAGATATTAAAAAGCAAGTCAGAGAATGGGCAAAAGCTTGCATTAGATGCCAAAAATGTAAAGTCAGCAGACATACAAAATCTAAATTAGGAGAATTCGAGCAACCAGGTAAAAGGTTTAGTGTAGTTCATATAGATCTCATTGGAAAACTACCACCTTCAGAAGGGATGCAGTATTGCTTAACCTGCATTGACCGATTCTCTTGCTGGATGGAAGCAATTCCTATACCTGAAATAACAGCTGAAATAGTTGGGAGAGCATTTTATGAGAAATGAATTTGCAGGTTTGGAGTACCTGCCAAATTAGTCACAGACCAAGGTCGACAGTTTGAGGCAGAACTGTTTAGAAGCATAACTGCAATATGTGGTGCTAAAGTAGCCCACACAACATCTTACCACCCTCAATGTAATGGGAGAGTTGAACGGTTGCATAGGACCTTGAAAGGTGCTATAAAAGCTCACAACAATATTAGGTGGACAGAGTCATTACCCACTGTGTTGTTAGGTTTAAGAGCTGCCATAAGACCTGACATTAGTTACACAATTGCACAGATGGTCTATAGTACTTCCATTAAATTACCTGGTGAATTTTTTGATCCCCCTACTATTAACATGGATCCACAGAATTTTGTTGCCAAATTACAGCAGCACATGGCAGAGCTAAAGCCACTGAAGTCTCCTAGCAACAGGAAGCAAAATATCTTTGCGCATAAAGATTTGAAATCCTGTTCCCATGTGTTTATTCGTATCGACAGAGTTAAAAAAGCATTAGAACCACCATATGAAGGACCATATATACTGTACAAAAAAGTATGATAAGTATTTCACAATCTTAATCAAAGATAAAGCAGTTAATATCTCTGTAGATAGACTGAAACCTGCCTATTTGTTAGCAGTGGACAATCAAAATGAACAAACTAGTGTTGGAAAAAAAATGAGATTTCAAATTGGAAAGAACTTTCCCCATTGCCTGATGAACAATCTACTACCAGCTGTGGCAGAAAGATAAAAAAACCAGTAAGATTTAGAGAATAAACAAAATAGTAACTATTATGTATGTAAGTGTTAAAGTTTGAAATTCCTTTCACTTATTACTAGTAAACAGTTATTAAAATTAGTAAATTTGAAAATCACCATTTATAAAAATGTATCTAATTGATTAAATTAGAGTGCTATGAAACAAGCACCTAATAGACTCCGCTCAGAATTGAACCTCCAGCCTTGGGTCTATGAAGGGGGCACTCTATCTCTGAGTCACTGGAGCCAACTTAAATATGCAAATAGATATCCAAGAACATGAATCGATAAATTTTTTATTAACACTTTTTGTTATAGTTTGCTTTTTGTAATCATACTTCATTGAACGAAAAATATTTTGCATTTTGTTTTCCTTCATCCTTTTAAAAACATTTTGAATTACTTTTAAGAAAAGAAATACAGAAATAAAACAGCCTAATTGCCAAAAACGAATCAGAAATAGAAATTTTTACTTTGATACTTGAAAGGTTCATAGAGAAACTTATTAGTACTTCACTCATCTCAAAATGAACTTTCATTCTCGACTCTTTTGGGTTACTATATTCTAGTAATGTGTATTATTATTATTTATGCAATTTTAATTTATATACTTAAGGTTTACTGGAAATAATAGTGGAATTATGAGTTGCTCTGTAGTTTTACAGAAAAATTTGGTTGTGACATGTTATTAGAATCGCTTCAAGCGAGTGCTCAAGATTTAGTTAGCTCTTTGCGTAGTTTCTCATTCAAAACGATTTTTAAGTATAACAATATTGCATAAACTTAGAGGATACAATTTTGTGTTTTGTTATTTCTACGTGATTTCTTCAAAAATTAAAATTTATCCGATAGTTCATTCCATTTATTTTTCCATTTCTTTTATCTCGAAAAACTCATGATGAAGTAATTAGTCGAAATTTTAATGTTTTCTTAGTAAATGCATTTAAATTGCATAGTATCTTCAGCAAAGAATATAATTTTAAACCTTCCACATAAAATTATTGGAATAAAATTTTTCTTCGCAATACTAAATGAAATACAGTCGAATTACTAACGTTAAGCTACAGATTATATATTTAACAGGGGAAAAATATGATTATTTTAACAATTCTTACCATTAACATTTACTTGTCGTTTCAGTTGATATATAAATCGTACTCAATGTCAAGAAATTTAAATATTAAATACAAGAGATGAGCGAGTTCACACATTGCGCAGAAAAGTTAAAAATTAATGAATGGTTCCTGGTATGAATGAATGCGGATTCTGGCATATGCGCTGTTTCAAGCATTGTTGAAATTGGGCATCAATGTAAACATGGACTCGCGCAGAATCATTATTATTTGCTTGACATTTCGAAATAACGTCAACAAAAATAATTTTGCTTTTTTGTGGTAACTTCACGAGTGAAGGGGATGTTGAACCGGCTACGATATATTTTAAAGAGCTGAAGTGAAGTAGTAAATGACGTCGGGGAGTTAGTATGTTATCTTTGTTTTTGGTGATTGGAAAATCTGGCATTAAATTTACGCAATATTGTGTATATGAAACCAATAGGTGCATTTACAGACTGTCAGTGTTGAAGTTAGGAATTAAACTGTAGTTTAGTTTGTTTTCTAATTTTACTGCAATACTAAGTTCATGAAAAATATGGCATACAGAATGTATAAGCAGATTGTCATTCGTAAGTTATTTGTTTACTATATTTTTGATTTTCTTAAAATAAAATATTTATATTCGCGCTGTTTTATTTCCACAGATTCTTATCAATTATTTTAAACAGTATTTTTATTTTGCTTAAGACAGTGTAACACAGATTAGAAATATTTTTTTAGGTCTCCTTTTAAGCTGTAGATACGTTCTACAGAAAAGCGCATGTATAATATATGTACAAAGAAAAATCGCGTGGAAAGATTACTTGCTCTGAAAAATGAGTTGCAAGTTCTGGAATTTTCTTAAAATGCTTGAAACTTATACAAAAAATGAGATAAAGTTAACTTAAACCGTGTTAAAAAGTTTGTAGAATTTAACAAATGTAGGTTGCTTAATTCCTTCAAAAAACCTAAAAAGAGATTCATATATAAAAGCTTAAAATAAATTTGCACATGAATTAAATTCATGTTATTTTATTGAAAAGTTATATAAGTAGGTTGAAATTATGCAATCGTTTTTCTCTATCTGATAGTGGACTACACTGTTTGTGATCTAATTCTAAATCAAAATTCTAAATTCTATCCAAATAGACTATCTCTGTAATATATCTTTCTGGCAAAAGCGATGGATTTTCACAAACTTCAATCTTATTCTCCATTGTTCAATTTTCTTTTGACAATGTAATCAGAAATTAAACTTTGTGATGATGATTTTACTAAATTTTAAAATTCAGTTCACAACATTGAGGTTTAAAATTCTGCGATTCCCAATGCAATATATAGGCTTCTCCAGAATAAAGATCTATCAAGGAAATGATTTTCTTAGTTACAGCAAGTTTGAAGATTTCTTGAATTAATTTCGCAATGAAGCTGGGTTTTTTTTTTCAGTATTGCCATCTGGACTTCCAATAACATCTAAAATAAGATTAATTGTATTGTTGTCACTTAAGATATTGTCAAGCCTGTATGCTTGTACTTATTTATTCTAAGAAACTTTTAGAGGAATTGCAAACTGCACAATTTTAAAATTATTTATAAATGCTCTATATTAATAGATCTTAGAGGTATTATATCTTCATAAGTATTTTCCATGACTTATAAAAATTCAGTGTTATCTTTGCAAATCTTTTGGTAGAATAAATGAATTTTATAAAAATATTGCTTATAACTATTAAAGTCAGGTATATTATTAGTTATTGCATAACAATGTATTGATGGTTTTGTTCAACTAAAATTTCGTAACTTGTAATGATGGACAATAGTTGGAAAGGTATACAGTGTTTAGTAACATGTTTGATTCTTCATTTCTTCATTTTTTTAAAATTAAATTCTGACATTTTTATTTTGAAAATGAATTTTGGTGATGAAATCAACAGTTTCCATTGTTAATAAACATATGTTGATGTTATGCAATTCTTTGAACTGTAGGGATACTTCAAAATGATTATCATAAGCTGTGTTGTATCTATAAATATTCTGGGCATGGAAAATTGATTTTGTAACAACAATTTACACATTGAAATATTTACTATTCCTTTGATGCTTCATTACAAAGTTTGATTGTTATAAACACTTTGTATGCATATATAATTTTTATACATTTGAGTTATTTAAAAAATATTTCCCATACTTCCCATTTTTCAATATTAATTCAAATTATTTTCTTATTTTTTAATTGCATTATATGTGTCAATAGTGCTATTTTAAGCATAAATATATATGAACAAGATTGTAAGTGTTGAGTAGAATATTGTCTCCTATAAAGAAAACTTTCTGAGTTCATTAAGTGGAAGGAAGGTATTAAATGCTATTAAAATTATTTGAGCCCATAAAATTTAATTTGGACATTTTAAGAAATGTACATTGGCTTTTTTTGTGATAGCAATATTGTATTTACTATATTTAAATTAGTTAAGACATTATGTACAGTTTTTGTAATTCTTTTTGCAATCATTTACTTAAATTATATTTCTCTATATATTATTTATTCAAAAATTTAAGATTATTTAACATCAATTAGACGGCATGATCCTGTCTGTTCAAGGCATCTTTTTTAATTGATGATTTCTGAAAAATGTATTTGTACTTTAGTATTTTCTGTGACTATAGTTTTGATGATTTGAACAGCTTATATTTTGAATTTTTATCTTTAGATATTGTATATGTGTATAGCATCATGTTTATCATAACGATAATTATTAATTTATAGAAAATTTGGAAAAAATAGCATTAAGTAAGTTAATATGTGTTATATCTTAAAATATCAATACATTTATATTAGAATTTCAAGTGTCTGTATTTTTTCACTTTCAGTAAGTCTAACAAATGTATGTATTGTGAAACGAAAATTTTGTACTCAACTATATGATAAGAATAATGAAATAACCAGAGAGCTCTATGCATAAAAATTTATGTAAAATTCATAGAAATATAACCAGGTACATTTGAGATTTTAAAAAGACAAGATGCTGTGAAGTTTAAAAGGGGCTGGTTGAATGGACTAAATTCGTGTGACATCACAATCACTGGGTCATGTGAATATGCTGTCGTTTGTTTGCTACTATTGCTTACGATTATTTTGCTCTTAAACTTTCACGTTTTGTTTTCTAAAATGTCTTATTTTGCTGAAATGGTTGCTCAATCAGTAAAAGAAAGGATGATTGTAGAGGAAAAAATCACTTTTTAATATTCCAGTAAAAAGTCCTTTGAAAGCGTGATAAAGCTGAGGATTACATACCATCTTCTCACTGTTTACTATGTGTTAAATCACTTTGAATAATGTTTTCAATACCGTAAGACAAAAGAAACCTCTTCAAAAAGGATTTTGGATAGATATAGACTTCTACAAGAATGTAAATACTTCAAAGCAAATTTTTGATTATTCTAATAAAATTATATTGAGAATATAATGTTTCGTTAACTTAAATTTTACTTATTTTTATACATCTTCAGAGTAGTCAACAGAGGTACTTCAGCATTTAATTATCTAAAGTTAGAAGCAAGAATCTGATATGTAACCATACATGTCATATCAAAAACAAGTATATATATATTTATAAAACTTATTTTACTTAATTTTACAATGTTACAGAGAAAAAGAAAAAAATTTCGAGATGCATTCTCTACAGAAATGGAAAAATATCTTAATTTACTACAGCTCTATTAATGTTTATACTAAATGATGAATCAAGTATCACTTTTAAACATTAGAAATCAAAATTATCATTTTTCATTTGTAAAATTACATGTAAAAAAAACAACTGGGCAACATTTTGAAAGTCTTTATTCGCTTCGCTATTTCAGGTAAAATATGATTTATTAAGAATATTGAATTCCAAATATAGTAATAAATTAAGACTTTAAAATTTGTAAGGTAGAATGTGTGTATAATAGAATATAAATTTGTGTCCATATATTGAATGTAAAGTCCTGCTCACTCCTACATGACCAAAATAAGTCATTTTTGAATCCATGATTCTTTTACAAAAAAAAAAAAAAAAAATTTTAATATATTTGCATAGTATCTATTAATGCATATGTGTGTTTTTCAGAGTTTGACTGTATGGTATAAACCTGTCACATAGATGTACAAATTTGTTTTTTTTTTACTATGTATATGCATTTATTGGTATTTGCATAATTTGTCAAAGATAAGTTTGCATGAAATAGAACTGGAGTATTTAACACTAAACACATACAATAACTTGTCAAAAGACATAACCGGTAGAAATAGATATGCATTAAGTGTTGGCTAGTTCAGTGTGTTAAAAAATCAAATATATATGTAGAAATTTTGTAATTAGTATACAATTAAAGAAAACTCTTTGTCAATTTTATTGTTTCCATCCCCCTCCCCTTCATTTTGATGTAGTTATTAACATATGCAATGTAAATATTTATTAATAAAGTTCAATATATGGAAAATTAGGGTGGTTTAAAAGTAAATATAATTATAAGCTTTACTATTTAGTATGTATATTTACAGTTATGGTGAACAAATATTATAAAAAGGGTTTATTGTATTTTTAGGACATGAAAAAAAAGTGCTTGGAGATATTTTACAAAAAATAGTTACTTTGTACATTTCCATTTTATATGTGTGTATTTGTTTCTTTTATTCAAAACTTCTTTCTAAAAATTGCATGATTTCAGTATTCTAATTAGTTATGTAAATTCAGAAAGCTGATTGTATAGACATGGATTTTATAACTCTGCCAATTTTTTAAGATCTAAAATTTCAAAATTCTCGCAATAGTTCATTTAATTTGGATCAAAAACACCATGAAAGGTTTTGTAGGTAACCTACAAATGTAATGCAGTTTCCTGTTTTGGCTTTCTAGTTCCTATGTGTGATATATTTCACATTTTATTTGATTAAACTAATTTTGATAGTGCTCAAATTAGAGTTAATAAAATTCACAGAAACTTTTAAGAAACAAATATTTTTAAAATTTTTGTTTACTGTTAACCGCCAAATCATTAAGTGTTCCAAAATTAAGATTTTTTTTATCATAAAATCTTTGTAATCAGTTTGAATGTTGTGAAAATATTAGAAATTCTCTACATAATTTGACTTTTTATTAGTTATGTAATCTGTGGTTCAGGAAATGATTTTTCTCTAAAAAAAATTTGTAGTCATTTTATCTGTTTGGGTTAATGACATTTAATACTTTTTTTGTAAATATTTAAAAAAAAAATATCCTTTTTTGTTGTGAATAAATTTAAAAAGCCATTCATATATATATAAGATTTCCATAGCATTTTATTAGATATTATCAGTAAGGTATAAAAATTGAGTACAATATATAAATGTATAAGGTATTATAAACCTCTTGTTAAACATTAGAAGTAGATGTCAAAATTTTTAAATAAAAAATATCCATGTTATTGATGAATCTTATTATAAATTCATTTCCAAAATTATGTTTACATGCACTCAATGCTCTTCTTTCTATATGAGAAATTATAGAGATAGCATTTCTAAAAAAAAATAAAACATTTGGAGCTGGTAATTACTAAGGGAATCAGGCAATGAAAGATATAAACATTGATATTTCATTATGGGATTTTTTCATATTCATTCATTTCATATGTACATGTTTCTTAGAAATTAAAACTATTTTATGAGTTTGGAGTGATACTATCTACCAATAAGTGCAACTGGGAGAAGTTTTACAAATTCAATGGTCTCAATTCTATACTGTAAGCCATTCTTGTGTGCAAATAAACTAAAAAGTAACTAGGGACTGAATAAAATATACTAAAAAAATAACCTAGAGCGATGAATAAATATATAGACAAACAACAAGTAACTGCCAGCAACAGGCTTGGCACACTAACACTAAATAACACATACTAAACTAAAACAAAAATTATACTAAAAAAGTTACTAAAATTACTTCCTACCTTATTATTAAACTAGGATAATGGAACAATATAATTATTCTTAATAAATATTAAGAGATGAAGTTCACACACACACACAAAAGATGTCAATGGCTCAAGTATAGATATTTTACACACTAAAGCGAAGTACGTGAAATTGTTTACCCAAGCATCATGTGATTTAGACCTGCGTCCACTTATCTATGAATTTCCCTCATTATGGAAAAAACATGATCTGTGCAACAAGAAAGGAGACATTAAAAAAGAGCATTTTTAACTTGTAAAATTATAAATTAAAGTTTAATTTTGTTTTTATTACCGCAAATAAGTTTTTCAGTATGCATTTAAAAAACCTTAATGCAGTTGGAATTCATTCTGGGGTTTTTTAACATCACAAGGAAATCAAGAATTTACTTGTCAATTGGAAGTTGCGGCATTAAGATTCACACACATCTATTTACATCCATACATAGAACTTTTGAAAAAATAGTGAAAAAGATGTTTTTGAGATGAATTATATATCCACCATTTGGGAAGCACCAATTTTCATCCATTGAATGAAGTTTGCATGTCTCACGTCAAATTTTACATAGGGCAAAATCAAAAATAGAACGAAAAATGTGAAAATTGTGTATTAATATATTTATTGATATGTATTTTATTTATTAAAACTTATTTCAATACTTTTGTCTTATAACTTTTCGATTCTTACATGATAGGAAATGCATTCTGTAACTTCATTTTTAGTAGTATTCAACTTATTACATATGCTTGTGAATTCAGTATTATATTTAATATATGTTTGAGAATTTGTTTCGGAGATTCTGAAATTTTGCGATAAATTCAGTCTTTGTTGTTAAAAATTTAATGTTCATAATAGGTATTTGAAGCCCAGTGGCTGAGTGGTTAGCATATCACGCTTCTACACCACAGGTCCGAGGTTCAAACCCAGGGCTGGGCAAGGTTGACTCAGCCTGCTATCCCTCCCGTGGGTCGATAAATGAGTACCAAGCTTACTTGGGAACTTAACGCTGGGGGTTTCGCGTCAGACTGACCACCTGACCGGAACATCTGCTCATGCGCCTCAGGGCCCAAGGTCGCGTATACTGAGTTGGGCACAGTAGACTTTGACCCGCATCGCGGAGGGGGTGGCTTGAGGCCCCAAACTTAACTTTGTAGGGGCCCCTAATGTTCTCCGTTACGCCACTGTGCAAGATATTAGATTTCTTTACAGAAACCGGGTATGTGAAATTCGATTTAAAAATTGCTTTTTACCGTTTTGCATCATTAAACGGTTAATAATCATTTTCGCTCTCGTGTCAAAATAACGGAATGAGTTTTCGCCATATATTTCTTGTGCTTGTGTTATTTCCGTGTTGAGGTGTAAAGTAATGCATTAAAGTTATTTCTTATACTCTTAAAAAATTATGTATTCTATTTTACATATCCGATGGGGAAATCAGACTACTTAAAGTAATGGAGATAGTTGGTATATATTCAGCTAGCTACTTGTACAAGAATATAAGAGTGTAGTTTTACAAGTTTCTACTATAAAAAATAAGCACTTTTATTACCGTTTTTTTTTCTTTTAAATTTATGCGATGGTTATGGGGCTAAACTTTTTCTTTCCCCAGCGATGTACTACATTTGTTTATTAGAAAAACAAGTGTTTAATTTTTTTCTTTCTTTCTGACTGCTGTCTTTGCGTAATTTTAAAGAATAGGATCACAAACCGAGACACATTTTTCATCGGATATAAAAGCACTCTAACATTGATGTATTCTTTGTTATCATATGCAGAGCAGAGGGTATTTTATTAGGTTACTCCTTTTTATCTGAGTTGATCTATTTTTCGAAAATAAAATATGGTCGAAATTTCATCTCCTATTCCAGGGGTGGCGAACCAGGGGCATGGCACGCAACACAATATTTTGAGCATGCCAACGATCAAAATAGTTTTTGCATTTTATTTCAAAATAACAAAGTTCAATGTGAAGTATTACGAACAAACGGGATTAATCGGTCGCGAGGCGACAGGGAGCACACTCGTTTGTTATTGTCTTGCCTTAGTTACGTCGTGGACTATAACTGCTTGAAACGCAATGTTTGTCTACGCATAGCATGGTCAATTTCATTGACACAACTGTATTTTAAAGTTTATTTGTGTTATATTTACGATTTTTAACTCTTATTTTTTTTAACATGGCTAGTTCAGCAAAAGAACACAAAAAGTGCAAGATAGTAAGTGTAACAGAATTTCAAGTTTGGTGAATCTAGAAATATGGCATCATTAGTATAGGCGTCAAAGTGGTATGTGTTTGATGTTCTGGAACAGTGGTAAGCAGAACATCGTCTGTAAAACGGCATTTTGAAACAAATCACAAATGCTCTTGTCAAAAAACTGAACCACAGCAAAAATAATTATTGCATAGAAACCGTTTGGCAGATGACTCCAATTCAGCATGCATTCTACTAAAAGTAACATCGTACAATCCTAATATAAGTTATTTATCACCCACAATCTGGAACAACAGAATTCACACTAATGTTTACTTTAATTTGAATTACACGTATAACTAAAACATTTACAACTATATAGCGCAAAAGGTACTTTTTCGTAATAAATACAAAGTTTTGTGTTAGCATTTAGTTGTATTATTTTACCAATAATAAAATCAAAATTTTTTGACGGCACGTTTATACCTCATTAAACACTTCTTTAGAAAAAATGGCACGTTGGTCCATCAAGGTTCGCCATCCCTGTTGTGACTAATGCCACCTACCTGACGAAGTCAGATCGAGGCCTGCGAAATTCATCGCTTCTAAGGGCTAGAATTTTTACGCCTGTCGTTAGTCTTAGCTTTGAGCACTTTGCAGATGACAGTACGATTTTACTCGGTTCCACCCCAATTTAGAGGGAGAAAACCCGGGGAGGGGGGTGCAGTTGCCTCCCACTTCTCTTTTCCTTCCACCAACGTCACGAGAGGACTTGCGGCTCGACGGCTATTTAAAGTACCTCCATGCCGCAAATGCAGTATACATTTACAAACATCCATGTCTTCTCCGGGATTCGAACCCAGTTCCTACGGCACCGCAGCCAGCGTCGCTAACCACTATACCGGTTGTGCGACTTCTACGTAATTCTGTGTTACAGGGAAAGGTTGCTTATTTATGGAACATTTTCAAATTTTAAAAACGCATGGTCATAAACAGGTATATCAATTACAACGTTACACACAAATTTTCATGAAAATTGAAACATTTCTTATCTTCTGACTTTGTGGCCAAAAACGGCGTTTGTTTCCATTTAAAATTTAGTGGTGTTTTTTGTCTTTTTTTTTCGCTTTAATGTAGTAAATATAACTAAGCGCGACATTCTAATAAATATTAGAATTTTTCTTGGTCATCACTGTGTTAAAAATATGGAGGATTTTGATAAAAAAAAAATTTATATTTTCGACATAGAGCGAAAACTGTCCAAATATTAAAATAAATAAATGCCTAAAAAGAAATTAAACTACACAAGAGAAACTTAAAAAGTCTTATGAGATGGAATTGGATGTAGTAAGTATCTAATAGAATTTTTTTAAAAAAAAAATTTAGCTTCTTAATTACCAATAAAAAAAAATAATAAAAAAATCTTTAAATAAGTTTTTCTCAAATCCTGGATTTTTCAAGTTAGTGTTCCTTTTCTTTTTATTTATTTTCTAACATCTGTGAACTTAAGAACTCAGATTTGTACTGACATCTTAAGTTATATTCCTTACTTTAACTCGGCGATTTGATGATTTCCTGATAATTATTTATTTTTGGCAGTGAAATTTTACTAAATGCCAATTTAAAATTAAATTTCAATATATCAAATAATTTATAACAAAATTTTTATTCATACTTGAAAAGAAAATTATTCGTTAAAGCGTGTAAAACATTTTATTTTGATTGCGGTAAAAATTTCACCATTTTGAGGAAAAGGTACATAAAAAATTGTGTTGAAATAAACATGATGAACATAAGACTTATCCAGTCCAATTATACTCCGGTCATCTTAGAAAAGTTGATTACACTCTTACATAGAGTAAGCATTTATGTGGGTAATTTTTATTATATCATCTGGTTAATGTAATATTCATTTGTTTCAATGAATATTAAAAAGGGGACAGCGCGTCTTACTGTTTTATTTATATATGTGAATTATTATTTGTTATATATGAATATTTTGTTTGAAAATTATCTTTTGCATGTGAGGAATATTTGGGTTGATTATTTCTTAACGTTGTACTTCAAAGCGACATGAGAACTATTGGCGACGGACAGTGGAGTAACGTACACCCCCCGTTTCGTAGGGAAGCCTATGATTCTAGGGGGCCCAAAGCCCCTGGTGTCATGGTTTTGCAATCCTTTGTAAGATCTGACTTTGGGCCCGAATCAAACTTTGCAGGGGAGGGGAGGGGGCTATAATCGTCTCCTTTACGCCACTGAATAAATATATCAACGTAATGTTAATGCTTTAGAAAAAGATAAATTGAGACGCATTCCGAAATAGGTTATTAGAATTTTGAATTAATGTTATAAATAAAGGAGATTTGGATTATGAGTAGACCCCTTTTTGACCCCCGAGGAATCGGAACACCGTCGACCGGAAGATGAGAGAGGAGAGATGCTTTGAACTTACACGGGAGCGGTAGCCAACGGTTCCTCCTCCTCACAAAATATTGGACTCTAACAATCTTTAATTAAGTTTAATAACTTTAATGTATCATTCAGTAAATAATATTCAATAGTTGTGTGTGTGTGTGTGTGTGTGTGTGACGTAAATAAATTCCATATTTAAATTAACCAAGAATACGCTACCGTTATTCTTTCAAACGTTTCAGTACAAAGGAGTAAAAATTTCAGAAAGTTATTTAAAAGAGGGGCATTTTTATAAAAGCCCCTCTCCTTCATGGAACCTGATTTGGGAAACGGCTTTAGATACTGAAACTGGGTTTGTTTAGAAGCACTTAGTTCCGTCGAACCTTTATCTCCGTTCATTAGAATTCGAATTATTTTGAAACGGCTTCAAATTACCCATTTTTAAAATTAGATAATATAAAACTATTAATTTAGTTTAAGAATTCAAAGGAATTACACTTTATGTCTCTAAAATTGCCTGAGTTATAAAGGATCAAAGTTGGGTTAAAAAATCTAGATGTTTAGGAGCTTTGCATGTTTAGGAGTAGGCGGTGCGAACCTAGCCAATCCTGTTGCGGCAAAGTAATCCTTGTGTACGTTTAGAAAATTGGCATGAAAAAGTTTCATGTCGAGAGAAGCTTCTGTGATTGGCTGACCAGAATATAGATGGCTAATTTACATTTAAGTTGGGAAGAGAAGCTCAATCAAAGTACATGAGTTCGAGCAAGTCGTGCTGGATGTGTGTTTAAGTAAATAAAGCAAATAAAATTAAATTAAACTAGGTTCTATTAAAATGGATCTGAATATTTTAAAAGTTAGTTCAGTAGAATATTTTTCGATGTTCATGATCGGTTTATTATTAGAGTTGTATATTTTATGAAGAATTTTAGTGCATTTTTCTCCTGATATTTTGCCTAATGGTGGGTAGTTTGCTCACTGTTCTATAAGATCTGTATTTTTCATGAACCAGCGAGCGTTTAAGATTTGTCTTGTGGCTGTAGATACTGTTTGTCATGCAAACTCCTTAGAGAACGTGAATTTATTTTGCGTGCGCATTTATATAACGTTCTTTTCGAACTTTTATTTTGATTCGCAGAACCCCTGAATTTTGACTCGGGGACTCCTGGGTTCCATGAAATATATATATATAATCTAATTCTCTACAAACAAAAGATAAACATTCATCAATCACATTCGAAAAAACACAGACAGTAGGAAGATCATACAATGAAGAACACATGAGCTGCCGAGATTAAAAATTATAAAATGGATGCTGCAGTATTATAAACATTGCTGACTTAGGACAGCTAATATAAAAAATATTTTATATAAAAGTGGGGTTGAACATGTTTTTTGGCCAGCCAACCTTCTCCCTTTATGTAAATAATACTGAGCAAAAACAATCTATTGAAAGTAATATGGATAGGAATATCTAAATCCATTACAAGATAGATGTAACTTACCTAAAAATTGCAGATCTTGTGCGCTAAATCTGAGTGCTATATATAAGTTATTGCCAGATTCTGGCCCCTAATGCAGATTCAAAGCATGCGAATGGCTGAAATGTACCACTTAACAAAAATATAAAAAATGGAAATAAAAATTAAAAAGAGAGTTACAAATTACCATAACTTTAGTGACACGAAATTATATATGATGTAAATAATAATAAATAATTATATCTAATATTAGAAAATGGAGGTAACTATAACTAGGAATTATATAAATTTATAGTAATAAACTATTATTATTAATCTAAGAATTATTAATCCTTACTATTTCGAATAGCTTTATTCATATAACTATTAATAAAATTAATTGGGTATTTCTGATTTAAGGAATATTTAGTAAAATGTTTATAGTTATTTATTATTTCTGATTTTTTTTTACACCAGAAATTTATTGCGTTGTATATAATTAATAACAATATGTTTGAATATAGAAACATGTACATTGTTCACCCAACGAGGAACTTTTATAATATTGAAATTAAATTCTTCTCTTTTATCATAAATATTAGAAACTATTTATTAAGGGCCGTGGGTAGCCTAGTGGTTAGAGCATCGGACTCCAGACCGGAAGGCCTGGGTTCGATGCTCGATGTCACCAAATACCCTCCGAGTGCACACGGAGTACGTGCTCGTTAAATCAGTGGGTCCGTAGTCTTGTGGGCTTATTCACTAGCGCAGGAACTGGAGAATATTTCCCTCCCCTTCAGTTCACTTGCAGAAATTGTGGAGGTGGAGATAGAGGTCGTGTCGCCATCTATCGTCCCTTCGGGGAAGTTTCTCTGAGCTTAAATCGCACTGTCACCTGTATGGTGCTCAAGGCCAACGACAGGCGTACCTCTTGCCCATGCCACGATGAATTTCGTGGGCCTCGTTCTGACTACTGTCAGACAGGTGGCATTAGCCACAACAACAACAACATTATCTTTTAATTTGATATGTATGTCAAGAAAATTTACTTCATTGTTGTTACTATTCGTCTGTATTAAATTAAGATCTTGTGGATAAAAATTAGTATTAGGTATAAAATTGACTTGCTTGCCAAAAATGATAATGTCATCTATATAACAATAAATATAATATGTAGAATTATTAATGTAACTACTTTCAAAATAATGTAAATATAAATTGGCAAGACAGTTGCTCGCAGGGCCACCTTGTGGCAAACCTTTAATCTGCAGATAATAGTTACCATTATAATATTTATAGTTCTCTTTAAGTAAAAACATAAGTAGTGAACTAAATCTATCATAATTAACATTATTAAATAAATTTATGTAAATTTACAAGTATATTAATCAAATCATCTATATTAATAGAGTTAAAAAGATCTTCAAAATCTAAACTATAGACTGAATAAATCTTTTTATCTTTCATAAGTTCAATAAGTGATTTACTATTTTTAAGTATGGCTGTGGATTTAAGATTATCTATTGTATCATGTAATATTTCATGGAATATTTTGCCTGTTTTGCTGATATATGTATTAAATCCATTTGTAACTGTCCTAAATTTGACTGGGTCTTTATGAAATTTGGGAGTAAGAAATATATGTGGAAATTTAAAATGATTATTAATTTGAATTCTTATTTGTTTATGAAAAGCTAAAATTCGATTATTTATTTATCTATCAGAAAATGATGACTTAATAAAAGCTGTATTTATTATCAAAATATTTGTTGATCATTAAATTATAATAGTACTTACATATGAAGGCAAAATTTCCTGGCACTTTATCAACATAAACTATAATAAATTTATTTTGCAATGTTTTGATCTGATTTTTAATATCTTTAAAAAAGATTTTATTATCTGTACCAAAGTTACATTTATTAAGCTGCTGTGTAATATTACATTTGAATTCTTTGAATGTCTCTATAGGCATACTATATTTGATAGTTATTTTGTATATAAATTGTTCAATATCATTATATAACTGATTTTTTTATAATTTTATTATTATTCGAAATCATTAATCTAAAACCAGTACCTTTATTCATTATGTTTCTAAGATTGTCTTTTGCAATATTGAAGTCACCAGTAACAACATGCTTGTGATGTTTATCTATAAATTCTTTAAATTCATTACATTTACATATTAAGTTTTCTTACTTTATAGACACATTATATTTAAAAATTGATCTACCTATTTTTTTATTGTATTTAAAAGCTTTTTAAATAGTAATATTTTGTATTGGGAAAAATGACATGTTTTTTAAAAATGCTAGAAAAATTAATATTATCATATGATTTATTCATATATAAAAGTGTACATTATTCTATTTGATAATCTTTATTAACATTAACTTTTATGTTATGTCTGTTTCAAAAATTTGTGAATGTCCTTTTTAATATGCAAAACATGACAATCTTTAATTTTATGTGAAATAATACATCTTCTCTGTAACACATAATTCTGACTTACTGAGTCCAAACATGAAAGATTTAATGTGTTTTATGTTAAAATTGTTATCAAAGTTATTACAAATATCTATAATACTGTCTGTAAGGACTTTTTTGTCTCTACTTAATCTTTTAGTTCTAGCCCCTCTTTTTTTTCTTTTATTAGTTATTTTTATTAATCTCATTATTGTAATAATAATCTTGAGAATTATATATCACATGTTTTTTGAGCCAGAATCAGACTTAGTTTTAAAAAGGATCTTTATTCAATCATTTCTACATCTCTTCTGACGCTGGGAGGGAGAGAGAAAAAGAACGCCAAAGTGAAATCTAAGTGTTTTACCACTTAAGCCAGATGTGAGAAGTACCTCTGATTTTAAGAGTACGTGAAAGTTAATGCTGACATATAGGGCTATTAAATCTAACGATCTGGAATTAGACATGTTTATTGGCTAGGCCGTATGTTCGGATACTAAAGAAGAAATTGATGTTAAAATTCATTAAAAAATGAACGATTTATCTTTTTACGTTATGTATTTACTGGATCAACAAAATACAAATAAAAATTTAGAAGTACGAATAATGTCTAAAATCTGATTTCTTGCCAGGAAAATTATATTAATTGTGTAGCAGAATTGGGACCCTAATCTTCTTCAAGGTAGGCCTTTTGCATCTCCACACATTAAGCCCACTCATTGTACCACGGTCGAAAACACTTTTGGAAGGATTCTTTGAAATTGTGTTCATCGCCGCTGTTGTGTTTTGTCTTCTTACTTTCAAAACGGGATCCTTTCAAAGGCGTCTTCTATTTCGGAAACAATTGTTTGTTTTTGTTCTGCCGACAGCATTTATGGCATAAGTTTCATACACACTCTGCGCGTATTCAAATCGTCACGCAAAATTGCATGTGTTGAATCTATATTGATCAGAAATCTTTTATGTTCAGGGATGTCTTAAGGCATAGGCCAACTGGGCCCGGATGCAGGGCCTCGGTCACAATTGGTGGCCTCTACCAGTGGCGTAACGGGGAACATTTGCCCCCTGCAAAGTCAGGTTTTGGGCCCCCACGTTGAAATTTACAAAGGGTAGGCACTTGTGGCAGACAGGCTTTGTCACGCCACTGGCCTCTACTCAGCTTTATTAAGATCATGATTTGAATGATTTCCCCTCTGCTCGGCGGGTCTTCAGACAGAACTCATGACACGCCAGCCATGTTACCTTGACCATTAGGCTACCGCGGCCACAAATTGTTCTGCTATTTTAAACTTTGTGCTTTATTGCACAACCTTAAAACAAAACTCATATTAAAATGAGAAAAATTTACTGGTAAATGAAGGATTGAAAAAGTATGCTGAAATATACACTTTTAAAACTCCACAAATTACTATCCCTCTTAAAAAAAATTTTATCAACAAAATCTTCTGAATCTGCTAGTCGTGAGATGTGAAATTGTGAAGGAAAATTTCAAATTAATTAAACGAAACATACATAAATTAGTTCACAACGAAATATTTTGTTGGCTTACATAATTTTTTACAATTTAATTAATATCCATTAAAGAGCAAGACTAATTTCAGCTGCTACGTAATTCCGGCTCCAAATATCAAAATCAAGGGGAAAGTCAACAATGAATAAATGATAGTTTAAAAACCTAAAAAATGCACTTTTATTGTAGATCAAACTAAAAAAAAATGAAAAATCAATTAGTGCTTTTATAGTGAATTGAACTAAAGAGTAAACTAATAATAATAATAATTCTTAATATAAGTATAAAATGATTAACGAGAAAATTAATGTCATTGGGGTAAAAGCGTGGTGTGCTTTGTACTACAATTATACTCTAACGTAGCATTTTGGAATAGAACTAGTAAGAAATTATAACAATTGATATAGAGCACCCCATGCTTTTACCACAATGACATTAATGTTATCGTTAATAATTTTATTCTTATTTTTAAGAATTTATTATTATTATTTTCTACTT
This sequence comes from Trichonephila clavipes, assembly GCA_019973935.1. Taxonomy (NCBI): domain Eukaryota; kingdom Metazoa; phylum Arthropoda; class Arachnida; order Araneae; family Nephilidae; genus Trichonephila; species Trichonephila clavipes. The sequence continues at coordinate 57,920 of BMAU01018222.1, forward strand.
TTTAGTTTGATTCACTACAAAAGCGTGCTTTTTAGGTTTTTTTTTTTGAAACTAGAATTTATTTCCAACATGAAGCAAATTGCATTTTAACTCACAAGCCATGTTTTCTGAATTATTGCAGGAAGCTCTTAGTAAAAGTTTTTCGAGCTGTGTTGCCAACAGCTTTCGTGTTCCTTCGCATTTTTACCTAAATTAAAATCAAATCAAGTAAGAGTGTCACTGGTTTAATCATTCGGAATGGAATTTTTTTTTTTTTTTTTATCATGAAAATCTTAAAACCTAGCACTGAATGGATCCTGCAAAATGGGTATTAAAGAGTTTAAACTATCATAACTTGGGCTGCAACCTATGTACTGATGGGCCACATGTTTGACTTGCCTAGGCTAAGGGGATTATTTGATATGGAATTACTCTTCAATAGGAGATGGAGTATTCATATAAGCGGCAGATATATATAGATCATGATTAGCTTTTAATATATGTTTTCTTTATTAAAAGCTAATCATGATCTATATATATCTGCTTTATTTCTGTTGTGAATCTCTTGATTTGCCTATTAGATAATATGGCATCTTGTTACATTTAGGGCTTTAAAAAAAATCGCACAGAACCCGCAATTTTTTAAAATAAATACAACATCAGTAATAATTGAATCAGTGTGTAAATTTCATATGCTTGATATGTTTACTTCTTGTGTGTGAAACTTATTTCTGAAATTTTTTTTATTTTTATATGTTTCCATTATCCTTGTTTAATAATTAGGTATGAAGTATTTTTCATAATTTTTTAGCATAATTTTTGTTTCAGTTTAGTATATTTTTCATTTGGTGTTAATGTGCGAAGCCGGCAGCTTCTTGTAGTGTTTGTTTATTTATTTATTAATAGTTCTAGATTATTTTTTAGCATCTTTATAATAAGTCATTTGTTTTCGTGTAGTTTATTATGTTTATTTATGCATGAGTATGATTTACAATATAGAATTGAGACCATTGAATTTGGAAAAACCTCATATGTGTACAATTACTTATTGATACATAGTATATCACTCCACATAAATTCATAAAATAGTGTAATTTATAAGAAACATGTAGGTATAAAATGGTCCCATTTTGAAATGTTTATGTTTATACCTAGTAATTACCAGCTACAAATATTTAATTTTTTTTAGAAATACTATCTCTATAATTTCTCATAGAAGAGTATGGAACACATTCAGAAACATGAAATGCAAGTAAATATAATTTTGGAAGTGAATTTATACTAAGATTTGTCAATGACATGGATATATTTTTTGTTTATTTAAAAATTTTCATACCTATTTCTAATGTTTAACAAGAGATTTAAACTTTTTGAGAGCAGAGTGTATAAAATAATAGTTGGTTAATAATGAAAGCTTTTGATTAATAATTAGGAATTCTTCTGTGATGGAAATGAAATTGTTTTTAACATCATTTAAAGGTTTGGGATATCTGAAATCTAATTATAAATAAACGTTTGATATGTTTTATTGTTTGACTTCCTTTGTAATTATTAACCCTTCAAAAGGTTTGAATTTTTTTTAGAAATGCCTGTCTCCATTATTCAGAAAGAAATGTACTTGACTTTTTAAAAATAAATTAAGAAACATGCTTAAAGAAGTAGGCTTTTTAATTAAATTATTTTATAGTAGAACAAATTAAATTGTTTTCATGAAAATTTCTCGCATAATGAAGCAGAAAATTCTTATCGGACAGTTTTATTCAATAATCGTACTCATTTTAATATACATTATTTATTAACGCTTAATTTTAACATTACATGAATACACTATAAGTAAATAAAGCAGACTCTATATATATGAATGTAACACTGTACTATAAGGACAAATAGAGGATCTAACTGCCAATATTAAATGTGCATAATATCTTGTTATTGTATCTCAATTTTTATCTTATTGATAATATCTAATAAAATTATTTGGAAACCTTATAAATGGCTTTTTCAATTTATTTACAAGAAAAAAGTATTAAATATCATCAACCCAAACAAATAAAATGATACTGTAAAAAAAACCTCTCCTAAATCACAGATTAAATAGCTAAAAAAGGTCAAATTATGCAGAATTTCTGAAATTTTCTCTCACTTTATTTATCTCATTAGGGTTATGACATAAAAACTTAAATTTTTAAACACCACCACGGGCAATTAATAGTAAAACAAGTAATTGGGTTGTCTGTTTAAAATTAATAAAATCTTCAAGAAAAACAACCAGCTATGTGACATTGGAACTAGAAAGCAAAAACAGGAGACTGCATTATGTTTGTAGGTTGTCAACAAAACTTTTCATAGTATTTTTGAGGAATTGTACATGGTATGGATCCAGATTAAATGAAATATCCTAAGAATTTTAAAATTTCAGATCTTAAATCTATACAATCAACTTTCTGAATTTACATAAAACAAATTAGAATACTTAAATCATGCAACTTATAGAAAGAAGTTCTGAATAAAAAAAATCAAACAAATACACATATAAAATGGCAATGCAGCAATGTTTTTATTAATAAATCTTTACATTGCATATACTACCTCAAAATAAAATTGACAAAAGATTTTCTTTTTTTTTTTAATTTCACACTAATTGCAAAATTCCTACAATCTGTTCCTCTAAAATATACGAAGCATTATCTTCTGTTTTAATGGGAATATATGATTTTTTTACACTTAACATACCAACACTTAATGCATACGTATTTCTACCAGTTATTGTATGTATAGTGTTAAATATACTTCAGTTCATCCAAACTTAAACTTATTTGGATTATTGACATGTTATTTCGTTATCACTGATTATGCATCTAAAGTATCCTTATAATTATATTTATACTAAAAAAAATTGAAAATGAAACAACATTAAGAAAATAGATTCAGAATTCTTGCTCTGAAGTTTGATGTTTGAAAATGTATTAACTTCAAATATACAATTAATTACTTCAAAGTTTGTCTAAGAAATGCTAAATCAGTACTCATACCATTCCAAAATTTGGAACACGTATTAAACTGCCAACTAATTTCGCCAAGCAAAAAGACATCCGAATTTTTTAAAAAAATTATATCACTATAATTATACTGTGTTCAAACATGAACAGTTTCCACTATTGGTTGTATATTGTAGCATTTTTCGGTTTTATGATTTGAAGAAATTAGTCGATATTATAATATACAAGTGCTCCACATTTGCCCTTTCAACACTTGTCACATAAAGATATCTGTGACTGTGTGGACAATTAATCCATTAAAAATAATTTTGAAATTTTTTTACTGAAATTGCCTTATTTTCTTTACTGAATTTTGCATTAATGTAGATTATTGCGAACAGCAATTTGTCAAGTTATTCATTTAAGGGTAAATAGAGAATTGAAAAAGGTTATATTAAAATTTCGAATATTTCTGTTGCTTTTAGAAAGTAAATATCCTACAGAATCAAATGTCTATATGTAAAATCATATTTGGTTTCATGATCTTAATGACTGATAAATATCATAAAACTGATCTAAGTTCACTTCTTGGGTCAATATTTTTAAATAACTCAATACACAACAAATTTATTCAGGACTTAAATTTATAAGCAGGATAGTATTAATACAGATGAACCTTTTGGACTTTAATACTTATGTAAAAATCAAAATCCAGATTATTCTTATGCTTAATACATTTCAGCTAGGGTTGCATAGATTTCTTCAATACACTGTGTTATACTTCAATAATATGTGTATAGTCTCTCTCTTATATATGTGAAACTTATCATCAAAATTAATGAATTTTACATTTTGATAACCCTTGTGCAAATACCAATAACTGTTATCCATAGTAAAAAAAATTGTACACACCACACACACACACACATATATATATATATATATATATATATATATATATATATATATATATATATCTGTGTGACAAACTTATACCAGTCAAATTCTGAAAAACGGATGTTTTGTTAAGAAATCCCTATACTACATAAGAAATAGATACGCCACACAAATATTTTATAATTTTTATTTTTTTGTGTAAAAGAATTATGAATTCAAAAATGACATTTTGACCATGCAGGAGAGAACAGGACTTTGATATTCAATATATATACACACAAATTTATCTTCTATAATATACACAATTTAATTAAAAGTTTTTAATGCCTTAATTTTTTACCACATTCAGAATGAAATTCTCGATAAATATCTTTTTACTAAAATGGGGCTAAATGTTTGGTATTGAAAACAAGCTTATTCAAAGTGGTCAGAGCATAATAAGTGAGGAGATGGGCTTAAAATCCTTACGCTTCATCGTGTTAACTAAACACTCAAATTTTTTTTTACCGGGATATTAAAGATTTTTTTTCCTATACAATCTGATCTTTTACTGTAATCAAGTTATAATGTAAAAGAGCAAGAGCAAAATAGTACACAAAAGAAGTGTTAGGTTAGAGTTAAGCGGGAAATAAACCAAAACATATTCACGTGCCCTCCTCATCACGTGATCATGACGTCACATGAATCAACCTCATTGATCAAGGCCACGGACTCGCGGCCGTTTTTTTTATGAGTTCGAGTCTAGTGCCGCTGAAGAACCACCTCTGTAGAGGGGCTGATCACGTTAAATCTGTTGTTGCTTAAACATCCTTCCATTGGTGTGGTGTGGAAGTTAGGAGAGGGGGGCAGCTCACAAGTGTCTTCCTCGTCACTTGACCATAGTTCAAAATTACGAGGTCCGTCACCAAAAGCTCTAGTGTAGCTGAATAGGGCTACGTTAATATTTACTCACTCACTGCTAATCTCTTGAGATCAGGCATTTAGAAACGTTGCAAAATTAGTGTCTTATTTGTAACCGTACCATTAATGATAAATAGCTGACTTAATTTCCTATTCGTATGTATCAGAAATAATGACGCATATATCTAGTTAAAAATTTTCGTACGAGTTTCTTTTACACTTCTTCACCAGGTGTTTCCAGTGGCCGTGAATTGTGTCCGAGGTTCCCAATTAGGAAATCCTTCATTAATAACCTCATTTCCTCTTCAGCTTTCGCTATCAATATAAGATCGTTTCACTTTTCAAGATGGTGTATAAAATATGAGAAACAATTATGAACATCCATTATTATAAATCTAGTTACTCATGGTACGATTTACACAAAATTTTTAATTTGATGATTTTTATAATTTTTTTTTGGTTGCTTCCTATGTGTATGTATGATGTAAAACAGATTTTGTGCTCAAAATTTCATAAAAAGCTAACCATTTAATTTTTTAAGAGAAAAACTTGAAACTTATGCAGTGATTTTAAATGCTACTCCTCCTACAAAAATTGACGTACATATATGAAATTTGATTTACAAGTACGTTTAATTGTGTATAACAAAAGTTGGTAAGGGTTTGTGATGACATGATTGGTATTCGTACAATACTTTTTATGAATGTGTATTGAAAATTCCTTACAAAATGTATAAATTCTAACTTCAATTATTTTTAAAAAATTAAGTATTACTTTGATGGAAAAATGCATTCCAACTTATGTTCCATGTGCTATTAGCAACAAGTGAAAAAAAATTTCCAAGTGTTAAGTACAATAGGAAAAAAAGCCTTAGCACACACATTTTAAATGAATATAAACTAGTTATTTTATTTTTCTGAGTTAAGTCAGTTTAAAATTTTGATTTGTCATTGGAATGTGAATAAAAACAAACTTAAAAGTTATCATGACTCTGCGTTTTTTAAACTTAGAGCTTTAAAATTTTGTGAGTTTAGAAAAATATATAAAAAAATAATTTAGACTAAAGAAATAAGATTTGGTTTTTTGACCGATTTTTGTCTATTGAATCGGGCTGTGTCCCCTTAAAACTAACAAACAAAATTTGAACGAACTCCAAATAAGCTGAACACATTCCATGGTAGCATAGAGATTAGATACTCTCCTATTACCTGATAGAGATTACTCGAATTTAGGTTTGTATAATATTATAGAGATTATTCGAAACTTACTGCAGTTAAAGGAATTTATTAGACTTGTTTTGTTATTATAGAAAGTTTAAAGTTTTCGATAATAAAATGAATTAATTAATACATCTAAAAAGTAAATTAGTCACACACACACCACACACTCGTAATTTTAAAGTTATACAAGTTTTCACAGCATAAAACGCGGACATAATAAAAGTTGAGAATAAGTGTGATATTTCTCGTTTACATATCTGTATATGGTTCAAAATCGGTTCTTTTTTAATATTGTGAAGAGCGTTTTTATTTTATCGCCTTTAAATAAATAAACGGTGAATTTAAAATACTTTTTTTATTTCTAGGGAAAAAAAAGTGATAGAAATATGCGAATATAGTTTTCAGTCATGTGTAAATTTTCTTTTCATTTATATTTGAAATGTTTAAGAAATTTTACAGAAAAAACTTTTATTCTTACGTGCGAAGGAGTATTGTATTGATTAAAACTTTATTAAAAATAATCGAGATAGAAACCAAAGTTTGGTTGTTTTTTTTTAAGACCTCTACATAGCCGCCTTCCCAAGCTATATATTTTGCACAACGTTTCTTGGTGTTTCGAAGACTATCATTGTAGAACTCAGCAGATGCGTCGAAAATCATTTTCAACCTCTTCAAATCTGCTTTGATTCCTGGGTTCGGGAGTGAGCAGACGTATTGTTGGGAAAGAAAACTGACGTCTTTGGTGATCTCACTGCGCCTTTTCTTGATCAGAGCATCAAACAATTTGTTCAACAGTGTACAGCAGTAGTCTTAAAACTTTTTCAACTCACGGAAACCCTAGATCTAGAACGTGTTTTTGTGGAACCTTTAGAACTAGAAAGTATTTTCATGAAACCCTATTCCACACACACACACTTAGAAGAATATATCCTAAAATAATATTTAAAGTAGATCTTGTAAAGGCCATTATAAAAAAGTATTACATTAAGTTTTTTTTAAATATAATTTACTCATTAGTATTATTAATCTGATCCAAGTGTCACCTATCCATATATTATGTTTAGTAACTGGGATATGTGCTTGCATTTTTTCACACAAACTGTCAAAGTCTAGGCCAGGGGTGTCCAACCCGCGGGCCGCATGTGGCCCGCCAGTACGTAAGCTGCGGCCCGCCGACTCTTTTTAAAAAAAATTTTAAACATCATTTTTTGAAAGTTTTTTCACTTTGAAATTTATTTGAGGAGAAATTTATGTATATATATAAACCTACAATGTATTTGCTTGTTACCTGCTCTTGTTTTTAAATAAATCCTTTTTGTTAATAGAAATGTCCTTTAAATTAAAATAGATTTATATTTTATCAAACAGTTACATTTGATTTTACTATAATAAATTACTTTTTTAATAAATTCCGAATTGCACTATGTATATCCTTTACTCTATGGAGGATACATGATTCTCTGTGTGTGCGACTTTCATTTCTCCTCCTTTTCTGTTTAGAGTGCCCCCAAAAGGCAGCCAGAGATGTTTTTTAAAATTTAAAAAAATATTCATGAATGTTAAGGTAAAGGACAATGTGTGTACACTTAATCGTTTGTGAATGACAGCACAATCAAATTTTAACAATGAGTAATGAAAGATCAGTTCAAAAGGAACACCTTAATTTTCAGGAAACTGGCAACACACACTGTAATATTTTAAACATTATTTGATCATTGCATTATTATATTATATAAACATTATTATATAATATCTGTCTGTATACATGAAAAATAATGAAAACAATAATAATAATTCATTCTTTATTAAATTTTCACTCCAATAAATGTTTCTTTGTTTCTCCTAATCTGATATAAAGGTACATAATTTTATGTGCGGCCGGCGAGATTGTTTTTTGGAAGTGGCCCGCAAGGTTATTTGAGTTGGACACCCCTGGTCTAGGCTATTGCGAATAACTGAAATCGTATTATATATTCCGAGCTTCATTTGTTTCTATACTTTGTTTTTGTAGCCATTCACTTCGAGTAATATTTTTCCACTTATACGCATTGTCCTGGATGACATTAAAATGTTTATAGCTGTGTGAGAAATACTGTGTATTTTACATGAATTTGCAACATTAAATTTAGGATCTGTTCTTGCTTAAGTTTAGATTTTTAACATCGAATCTGTTGATATGTTGTAGATGTTTTTCCACAAGCATAAAAAGGTGCATTTTTCATTTGAAAACTATTTAGTTTTGGAAGACATTGTACTAACGCGTATAAAGTTATGTCATAGGATAGGATAGTAAAAAATAAAATATTCACAATCTAGTAAGTAGTATATACGTATGAAGAGAGATAAAACGTTTTAATATTCTTTTATTATAATATAATAAAAGTTTATAGAGTATTGCCAAATAAAGTTATGTATGAATACAATTTGCAGCTTCTTATTGACAAGAATGAGCTTAAAATTTTTGTGGGTGTACAAACATTTTAGAGCAGTGGTCGCCAAACTTTTTGATCTCACGGACCAGTAAATTCATAATTTAAATCCCGCGGACCTCTAATAGAATTTTTTAAGTGTTAAATTATTGTTATGAGTCGAATTATGTTTCAATGCATCTTAAAACATAGCTTAACATGAGTAAGTATATTCCACATTTTTCTGGGGATCAGCAAAATTTTCTCGCGGACCACCACTTTGGCGAGCTCTGTTTTGGAGAACGTGAATTCATTTTGCATATACATTTATGTACGTGGAACCCCAGGGCTCCGTGGAACACAGTTTGAAGACCACTGGTGTTAAGTAATATACACGTAATTTAGACGACTCCAAGACATTTCCAATTAATTTAATACTATTCTATATTTAAAAATGCTGGAAAAATTGTTTAAAATAATTCACTAACATATGTTTATATAGTTTTCCTTTTATTTTAGGTTCTTCCTTGCTTCAGTAGATTGTAGCCTACTAATGGAAATTACATGCACTCAAGTAAAGAAGAAAATCCCCGATATAGCAATAAAAAAGTTACTTTTCAAACATTTTTTTCATCATCACTTTATTTGATAATCATTTTCATAGATGTGTTGTTGTGTTAAATCAAATCAAATAACATTAAGTTTCATTGTTTATGGTGCTGCAAGCTAGAAATTCAGCTTAGAATGTTGTGTATATATGCTTTTGATGCTAAGATATTCTTTTTTTTTACGAAATTGAAAGCAAAATGAAAACTCATCGAAAATCAAAATTGTAAGTTAATAAATTATATTACTTTTTTAAAAAATGTTCTTAAGGTATTTGACTATGTTAGGAACTATAATTTTGCAAAAGTGTACTAACGAATATTTTTTTTTTAATATTTAGTGTCACTTTGATTAGAATACACGTATAAAATTGTTTTAAGAATATTACTACAGTAAAAAAATTTATTTAAAAGCAATATTTTGGCAAAAAGTAAACTTAAAATTACCTATATTCAAGTCGTTCTTTTATGGAAATTATTCTACAATAATATGTTGCCTATATATAGCTCAGACCTCTGTACACAGAGCCTGAACTAGGACTTTTGAAATACGTAACTTAGAAGTGGATTATCCTTATTTCAATGCATCAGAATAGAGAAATTTTAACAAAAAAAAAAAAGTAATTATTTCAATTGATTGTAACCTCTGAAAAGAATGTGAATTTTTCAAAAACTCCAGTTCAGGCTCACTGGAGAAGTCTTAGCTATATGTAAGCAAAATATTATAATAGAATCATTTTTCATAAAAGGAGAATGTTTTGTAAGTAGGTAATTTTAAGTTCATTTTTCCACCCCACCCTCCCAAAATATTGCATTTAAATAATCTTTTATTGTATTAATATTAAAACAATTTTATACATGTATTCTAATCAAAGTGACACTTAAATATTCAAAAAAAAGTTCCTTTGTACACCTCTGCAAAATGACAGTTGCAAATGTAGTCGCACATAACTTAATTTATAAGTTTTAAATAAATATGTAATTTGTTCAAAATGAAATGCTTATTTCCAATAACATTTTTTTCTTTTTAAAAGGTTATTTGAAAGTATTCAATGGTTCAATGTAAAGTTAAGATTTTGTGAAGCATAGGGGATTTTGACTTTTTGTGGTGAATCATTATTTGTATTGTCAAATGATTTTTTTCACTTATTCTTGTTTGAAATATTAGTTCAAATTCATCTATTTAGAGCAGCAATTCCCACAGTAGTCTATATAGACCCCCAGGTCTCTGACAACCTGCAAGGGGACCTCGACAGCAAAAACTAATTTGAGGATCATGAGGTATAAAGGGGGGTCTGCGATAGGGGCTCTCATTGAACCAAATCATGACTTTAATTTTAAAACAAAATTTAATCAAATGGAAACCAGATTTTACCTATTTAATAGATTTATTTACTAAATTTAATGAGGTTAATTTGCAATTACAAGGTGACAGCATAAATTTTATTAAAACAAGGACCATTATTTCAGAATTTATTGCCAGAATTAAGGTAAAGGAGTATAATATTTCTCAATTGGCCTCAGGCAATCTGCCAGGAAAATGATGTTTAACTTACATTCCACATTTAAATGCCCTTTATTCAGATTTTGAAACTAGGTTTGAGAATGCACTGACTAGGGTAATTGCCACATTAGGTAATGAATTCATATGGTCACATTGAAAAAAATGTCATTTTACTAGAGAAACTGATTGAAGTAGGCAATAATGGAGATCTTAAAGTTTAGAAACAGATGTCAGCAATTTTTGCTTTAAAAAGACATACCTGTTATTTATCTCGAATTATGGAGAATTGTGAGAAAGTTTTTAATTGCTTTTCCTAGTAAGGATGGAGTTTCAGCGTTCTTGTCAATCTCCAAAAATAAATAAAGAAAGAAAGAAAAAGATTGGACACTACTAACCAAGGAAATTTAGTATTAAACCTGACAAGATTGATGACAAATGTTGAAAATTTATTATTGAAGCACCAAATTCATCTCTATCATTATTAACATTTGTTTGTTGATCAGTTATTTTGTGCAACAATTAAATTTTAAATTAATTAACATGTTTTTTTAAGCTTTAAACTCTATACTTCACTACAGTTAGAAATTAAAATTTTTTAAAAAAGCTCTGTACCAGCTGTCAAAAACACATTAAGTCGATAAGTTTGCAAAGATTAAATATTAGGTAAGTAGGAGTCACCCCCAAAATAAAAAAAACATGGCAAAGGGGTCTATGAGACAAAAAAGTTTGGGAATCTCTGGTTTAATGGATTTACTTCTCTAAATAGATTTTTAAAATTCAGTACTTAAAATTATTTAATTGAGCACTTAATTTTATTTAAAAATAAGATCATATGTATTAATAAGATTGCATATGTTATATGTATATATGTGCTGCTGATTGAAGTTATTTGATTAGCCTTTTTATCGGATAATTCAAGACCACCTGAGTTTTTTAGATTTTAGGCAGTGTATTTTTAAGATGATCTGTTTCACTTAGAAGGTGTTTAATTCATTTCTCAAACTTTCAAATATTAGTTTTCTGTAAAAATTCTATTTGAATTTTAAATCATGCACAGAGGTGAAAAGGCTTCAAATCATCAAAAAAATAAGAGCTTCTCATTTAGCTTTTCACAAACAATTACTTTAAATATTACATTAATTTTATTTTCATGAATTATAGTCAAATATTCAAAAGAAAACATAAAAATTGCAGATTATTTTCATCAAGAGCATTCATTTTATTATTTCAATATGAAATGTGAACCCTATTTATGGGAAGAATAATGATGTATTTATAAGGAATGATGTGGGACTTAACCTCTTAAAAATTAAATGAGACTTAATACCTTAAATTAAAATCACTTTATTTAGTTATAATTAATTGTTAATTTTAACTATTAGTGAGGAATATTGCAGTGTGTAAGCATTTTACTTAAGTATCAGCACGTATAAATTGAGATGCTATATTTTTCTTTTAAGAATGTATGGAAGTTGCGAAGTATTTTAATACCTCTGTCACTGTATATCTCGGGGAAAAAATTATAAGGTTTCTTTTAAATGGAAGGAAAAATTTCTGAATCCAGAGAGATGCCTAAGTATCAGTTATCAATTGATAGAAGTTGGGTGCTTCATGACATCTAGCTGTAAGCATGAGTCATGATTTTATATAATATCATTTCACCCACAGTTTTCTCCCCTGTTTTTACCACCGTTCTATAATCTTATGACCATGAATTTTATTTGGACGATGGTGGAGAATTATTTTAATCGTTAAATATATCTTCTGAGGGACTACGAAGGTGAAAAGTTCTAAAACATAAACATTTGTAGTGAGAGGATTTGTTGCCCTGAATTAAATAAAAATCGATCAAAATGTTTGATTTTCTTGGGTTTCTTTTTCGCAATATTTTTATTATTTTCTACCTATTCCAGCTTCCAGACCCCCTCTGTTGTCTCACCCAAACTCTCCAGATAATATAAATATGTAGCAACAATTTTTGCTAAAAGTAGGGGTGGGGAGAATTTTCAAAGCCCTTACTAGAAAGTTTGAAAGATTCACGGTATAGCGTTGCCGTTCTGAATAACTCGTACGCTTCATATTTTGTTTTGTGAATCTGACTTGAGACGTGTTAAATATCATTGTTTTTATCATTGTAGTCGTGTATTGTTATCTTCTCTAAGTACATTTTTCGAGATCGGAGAGTCATCCTCCCTGTGTTCTTTGCAGTGTTTCTATGTTTCCAAGTTTTTTGAATTATGTTAATCGATCCAATTTTTTCCTTCGGCTTTTTGAAAGTTAATTATAGTATGTGGGATGTATAAGTTGATATTAATATGGAGCATTGATTTACTGTTAAATTTTATTATACCATGCGAGTGTGAAAAACATCCCACATAGCTTCTGCTATGTTTGCAGTTAATGAACTTAAGCGTAAAGAAATCCTTTCTCCGTTTCTTAAAAATACTTATTTTTACTTTGATTGCCACTGGTGATCAGAACATGGATTGGGCTCCTAAGTTGTATTGCACAACTTATTACAGTATTTTATCAATGTCTCAAAAGTACCCGTACATCATTGCCTTATGGGCCAATTCCTCATAACTAATCTTTGCTAATCCCAATGGTCCCCCAAACCTATACTCTACAGCACGAAATAGATTTTGAGCCACAGCATGGACGATCAACGTCCGCCGACAATGAAAAGTATGCAGCTGTTTTAATTCATCGAGAACCTCACCTCGTTACTCAGCCAGAATTCAGTGATCTCGACCGGGATTTGAAGTTACCTAAGAGTAAATCTCAACATCTTGGACTTCGGTTTCAGCAGTGGAATCTCAGAAGCGGGTGTTGTTATCGTATATGACAAAGTGCAGAGGCTGTAATAATAAAACCTAAAGAAATAGTAAAATATTGCCAAAGGCGTGAATCACTGCCGTGGCAACATCCATGGCATGAACCGAGTATAGAATGTTCATGCTGCAGTCATTGTCTATTTTAAAAAGGGCACAAACAGTGGAAGGACAGCTAAAAATGTGTTTGGGATCCAGTTGCGTGCCTGCATTTCACATATGATCTGGAACCATTGGGTAGAATCTTTCTGCCCTTAAAATGCTTTGTCCTTAGTCTAGTTATTGTTGTCGTAATTTCTCGGCTATAATTTAATTCTGACAGCGGTAATTTTTTTCTTGGGTTTGAGCAGAGCTTTTGGTTTGCGACTGCGTTGGCATCAAAGACCGCAGTAGTTGCAGTTACAGACTTAACTATTCTGGCTTCATTGGCAAGGGAATCGGTCATCTCGTTCCCTTCGATGGCAACTTAGGCAGGGATCCACTGAAGGGTACATGATTTGCCCAATGCTCCAATGGAGAATAGAAGTGAATTGATTTCTTGGGTGTGAGCCCCAGTTTTCCTTCCTTGATGGCCTCAAGAGCAGATCTACTATCCGAGATCACAATTATGCTGTCGGAATTAGCGATATTTGTCCGTGTAAGGTAAATATCTAGGGCTGTCCTAATTGCTGTGAGTTCACACGTGAAGTTGGAAGCAATTTGCCCTGCAGAGGCCTTGTGCTTTTAAGTTGTATTATCTGGATACTTAAGAAAGACACCAGATCTAGCCCTATATTGCTTTCTGAGTCTGAGGAGCCGTCGGTGTAGGCAGTTACTAAACGAGGCCGATAATTGTGTCCATGCCCTTCCTTTTAATTGTGCCCTTAGATTCCTTTTTCCGTAAGAGATATTCTTAGCTGTGCAGGAGCGATAAGTGATGTTGGAGGTATGTTGTTCGCCGCAGCTTCTGATTCTGCTTGTAAATTTAAGGCAAGTTTCTTTCTGCCTTTCAATGATGGTAGGCCACACTAATTCTCAGCGGTCACATTATTTGTCGTAGACACAGCTCCGATGATAATTTTGGATGCCCTGTATTAAACAGAGTCAATTTTCTCTGTTGAGGTGGAAGCTGATGGAGCCCAAACGGGTGCTGCATATTCAAGGATTGGTCTTATAAGTGTAGATGTTTAGAAGTGTCTTTGGTTTGGGAACCCCAAGTCGAACTGCAAAGTTTTTGAAGAATATTGAACTTCTTTAAAGCCTTTTGCGATGTATTCTCTATATGCTTGGTAAACCTCAATTCCATATCTAGCGTTAAGCCGAGGTATTTGGGATGCGAGATTTTTTCAATAATTGAGTTATATAACTTTAATTCAGGGAGAAAGGCTGCCCTGTTCCTCCCGTCTGTAGAAAACACACAGTATTTGGCTTTTCAGGATTTATCAGCAATTTCAGCTATTTAGCTCAGTCTTCAGTGTGAGATGGATTTTCGTTCTGTACATTTTCGGAGATTGTGATGTCAGTATGTGAGTGCCAAATGTCAATGTCATCTGCATAGCAGGCTATTTTAGCTTCATTAACAATGCGATCATCGACAGTGTTCATATAGAGGAGAAAAAGGATTGGGATAAGGACCGATCCTTGCGGAACGCCTGCCCAAGATCTATGTGTCCTAGAGAAGTTTCCATTAACCCTCACAGCAAATCTTCTATCTCTTAGGAAGTCGTTGATCCATAACAGGATATTACCCGAGATGCCTGAATGCAAAATTTCAATGAGTTTTTGTCTCCAAACTGTGTCAAAGGCCACTGAAAGATCAAGGAAAACGGCCGTAGTTTTCCAATGAGGTTTTTCTTGAGATCCATCTATGATTGATTGTACCAGATAGAAAAATTGATCAACAGTGCTATGCTGGGCTTTATAAGCTGTTTGGTAAAAAATTGTAATACTTTCCACTTGATAAGCCAATGCATGATACGGGAATGAATTATTTTTTCCGTAATTTTACGTAAGGTGCTAATTAGGGACATGGGCTGGAAATTTTTACAGCTTGCTGTATCCTTGCCAGGTTTAAGAACAGGGACAATGACAGACATTTTCCAGATAATGGGTAGTTTGCCAGTACTCCAGGATAGTTTGAAAATTTGAAGAAGAATACTTCTGGCATGAACACCAAAATGTTTGATCATTGAACCGAAGATGAGTTCGATACCAGGAGACTTCTTAGGGTCAAGGCTACTAATTGCGATATCAAGTTCTTCCAAAGTAATATCATTAGAAAAATCATATTTTGGGTTGTAGGATTTACCGTAAAATCCGGCGTATAACGCGCACCTATACTTTCAAGCTGCATTTTTCTTATTTTAAATTATATTCGCCCTATAACACGCACCCCCTTTACAAAGAAATCTGAATTGTTAGTATACATGGTTCTTAAGTTTTTAAGTCATTTATTCGAGGTATTATCCCAGACTTTTGGAAAAATAATATACTTCTAAAACAACCACCTTTTTAGTTAATAAGGCATGCCATTTATTTTAAATAAACAGTATTTCAATATGCGTTGAAGTAATTTTTTTTATGCCAACTCTTTTGATATTTTTAAGGCTATCGTTTTTATACCCGGCGTATAACGCGCACCCTTAAATTTCGGTCTTATTTTTTGAGTTAAATGTGCGCGTTATACGCCGGATTTTACGGTACTTTGATTTAAAACCTGTCTATAGATTGTTTTCTGTCCTCTGCTAAAACTCAACCTGCTTGCCTGTTCATAATGTTGGGCCAGTAGGTTTGCAGTCTGCCTGTGTCAGTCTTGGATGTATATCCGCCAGAGTTAATCTTTCCTTGGATCAAACCTGCCACAAACATCAATCCATTTTTTTTTTTCGTTTACATGCAGCGATCTCATCCTCCACTTTGCGACTGATATCTATAAGATTTTTTCTGTTTTCATCACTATTGTTCTTCTCAAGCTCATGTCTGGCAGCATCTCATTCTCGTATTATTTCGTCTATGTTATGATCTCTCCAGTGGGGTACCCAATTGTGTTTTCTCCTTCCTTTGGAACGGAGACTTTGGCTGCTTTCTGTACACCAGAATTGAACTACTGAATAAGGATTTCCAAATCTTTGCTGGCTGTCATCTGTGTGCAGTAGGTCTCTAGGCACTCAGGGAACCTGTTCCAATTGGCTTTACAAGTTCCAAAACCTCATATTTTTTTTTTGAGGTGGAGAATCTATATTGAAATCAAGACTTGTTATGATTGGGAAATGATCACTAATAGCGCATTTCAAAACTCTCCATTTTGCTATATCAAGGCTCGAGAGATTCACTCCTGTGATGTCGAGTGCAGAGGCTGTGCCATTAGTTTTGGAGATACAGGTATATTCTCCCGTACCTATGAGTGGGTGTAAAAATCTCTTATAAGACCAGACAGTCAACTCTGAAATTACTGTTTCTATAGATGAAGGCTTAATTTTCTGCCCCTAATTCAAATGAACTGATGATAGAATTGAAGATGCCATGTGGCGCACTCAAATAGAGACTGTTTAAAGATTCATCAAAGACAAGCTGAAGTTGTCCTAATAGCCAATGAGTATAATTTACCATTAGTCCTGGTTGGATATATAGGAGACGTACGAAAGCATCAGCCGAATCCTTGATAAAATATTTACATTTATCCAACGCCCGTGCTTGGCTTCTTGACCGACCATTTAACACCAAACCTCCCAGTACCGACTGACGATGTCTTCAGTCGGTTATTCATTGAGTCCAGTGCATTGGAGCAGATGGTCGTCATCCATTCTGGCATGGCTGCAGAGTGGACAGGCCCCGTTAGCAGTCAGGCCAAACCAGTGGAGGTACACTCGCAAAAAGTCATGTCCGGTGGTTAGGCGAAAGCGGGCAACAGTCTCGGCTTTCTCCAGATGCCTCGGGATTGGACCCACAGTGGCCAGAGTTTTCCATGGCTTTCCAAGACTCTTGGTCTTTTGGGTCACGATTGTATATTTGTCAATGGATGTGGAAATAATGCTCTTTGCTCTTCAGAGGTTTCAAGTGGACTTTCGGTTGGGATGACTCGGCTCTCTGCTTAGCTTTTTGGTCGGCTTTCTCATTACCAGGGATCCCAACATGACTTGGAACCCAATGTAAGGCCACAGTCCAGCCATATGAGATTAGCTCCGGGATTTTAGTTCGGCTCTGAATTGTGTTAAGGCGGTCAGTTGGCGTATTACTGCTTAAAGCTAAAATTGCAGCTTGGGAATCTATGAAGACAATTTTTGCAGGAGCTAGGCCAGCAGATAGTAATTGCGTTGTAGCTTCACAAACAGCCAAAGGCCCTCGTGTAGCTGAACAGTGCGACGTTAATATTCAATCAATCAATCACAAACAGCCAAGATCTCGCCATCGTAGTTGGTGGCGTTCTTTCCCACGGCTAATGAGCCCTCAAACAGCTGACAGAACCATCCCGCGCCAGCTCCATTTGTTTCTGGCAGGTATTAGTCGTCAGTATAGATATGGAACCATTCATTTGCTGGATATCTTTGTTCAATCGTTTCCAGAGTGCAGGGTTTTAGCTCTTCAGGAATGGCATCAGCCTTATTTGATGTCATGTTAGTTAGGTTGAGCCGCTTAGTTGGAAGGGCAGTAGCGACTGTGGAGTAGAATTGTATAGGAGCACGGCGAGTCATTAGTAGCGGAAGTTGGTGTTTCTTCATAAAAAGTTCCGCATGCAAAAAAGAAGTCTGGGTCTTGAGTCTCTGTGTTGCACATCTGTACTCATTTCAGTACCTGCAATCTACTCTTCGGGCTCTCTCCCTAAATTTGAGAGTGAATCTGTCTCTTCGACTACTTTTCAAGGTTGGTTGTACTTGCCAGGGTCACAACTTCACAACCATAGTCCAACACTGGACGGACATAGGTTTTATAAACTGTGGATAAAACATCCTCTGGGTAGCTCCCCACTTTGTTAGCAGTTAGTCTCTTTAGGGGATTTAGACGTTGTAGGCCCTTTTCTGATGTTTCTGCGATGTGAGTGCCCCAGTGGAGTTTACTGTCGAGATTGAGTCCAAGGCGTTTGGACAAAGACACCTGTTAAAGAAAAAGTCATTGATATTCCAGGTGGTAAAGGTGCTGCTTGGTAAACAGAGTGAAGAGTTGGGAAACTGTCTTCTCAACACTGACTTCCAGTTTGTTGGTGTTGGCCCATGTTGCAAGATTAAGTTGTGAGCTATTCAAGGCGTCATCCAAGGAACGAATGTTACTGCCCGTTTCCCAAATCACCAAAATAGTTGGGGGTTGAAAGCTCGAACTAGAAAATTAATGAAAAACTACGAAAAAAGAAAAGGGGAAAAAATCATTTATATTAATTTTTTTTAATTTAGTGGGAGATTTGCTTGTTATTTGCTTGGAAATCATTGTTCCTATGATTCCTGTAACGTCACGCAGTTATGGACAGAGTTGTGTAGCTGTTACTCTCGATCGACCTGTTAAAACTTATCCACGGATGCTTCCACTGGTTTAGTACCGTTTCCATAGACTGAAAATGACGCACTGCTGAGCGTTTACGACACTTGAGATTTCCTAACTTTTAACATTCCAATGATTTTGTTTTTTTAAATTAAAAAAAAACCCGATTTGTCTTCTTGGAGCTATAATCAATACTTTACAAAAATTTAAATGCAATTTGCCTCATTTGGTATAGACATCCATAATCTTGAATGCCTATTCACATCACTTTACTTTCAGTATGCCCAATAGCCTCTCTCATCTTCCTATTACGTAATTGAAAAAATAATTTTCGTGTACAAAATCATTGTTAACATCAATATATCATGTAAGCACATTATCAGGCTTTTTTTTTCATTTAACCTTTTCATTTCTGCAATTTTCCCATTAATGCTTGACTTTCAGTTACAAGTGTGTTATGTTGTTGTCGTGTGTTTTTATCCTGGGATACATATGAAATACAAATGGCAAAACTGAAACTTACAACACAAACATAAGAATATAGACTTTTATTACAGATGATGATCCCAGCATATAACAGGAAGGGGTGCGCTGCTTTCTATTCAAGACGGGAATTCATTACAGGCGAAAGTCCGACTGCTTTTCCCGAAGAAAATACAACCATGCCTTACTCGGAATTCGAACCCGAGCCCACTCGTTTACAAGCCAAGGGTCATATACAAGTGTTATTTCTTTCATATTAACTGGAAAATTTTTTTAAAATATCGTCAAATTTTTAAAAGTTTTCATTTTTTTTTTCTTGCTTCATCAAACTTTCTATTCCAAATAAGTTACCCATATTCATTATTTCTTATGGGTATCTTTTAAGTTCACTCTAAGACATAATCGGTACACCCCGTTAAGGAGTTGTCCAATTGCGACTAAAGTGTGTGAATGGCATGGAAATGCATTAAAAAAATGAAACGATTACAATTATAGAATAATTGGATAATTTATTCTAGAATTTGATCATTAGAAAGTGAAGTCAATAAGGCGGTGGTTCATTCTTATCTGGATGCTAGCTTTCGCCCGCTATGGTATAAATTGATGAAGTTCCCGGATGGTGTCCAGCGTGATTTCTTGCCTGTTTCCAAATGTCAGAGATCGTTACATGCGCTTTCTCAACCGGTCCTGGCTGTATAAACAAATTGTACAAACAATGGCACAAAAGGATTATCAATTCAGTAGATTGGGAAACGTCTATGGTTTTTTTTTTTTCACAGTTCTATATGTGCGCCATAAATGACAATCAAAAGGGTCTGGTTATAAAAGGAAATTACACCCCACAGCGTAACGCTGTTTTTCTTCTTGGTGTGTGGTAGTAATAATAGGATGTTCCTGTGCTTCCATAAAGATTTCCAGACATGTCGGATTTTAGTTCCTTGATTAATATGGAACTAGGGACGAAGATATTAGTGACAAGTCTTGTTTCCATCTGTATCCTGACGAACTGCGCAAACGTGTCTGAACAGCGCAGGGACTCTACTTTAACTATCGCACACCACACAGATCCTCATTAGACTACGGTCTGTTGTAAAAATTCTTTTGAAACCTGGATTTATATGGCAGTCAATCGTGGCACACTTGCAGCACAGCGGTACATAAGCGAAAATCTTCCTTTCCTTTAGTGCTACCTGGACTTACTTTTCATCAAGAAATTGCTTGACCGTGCATGGCACGCCTTGCTATGAATTGCTTCAAGCTTGCCGAACATTTTCTTCGACAGTTAGTTTTTTCTTATTTCTCCCAGTTCATCTAACTTGGACGGTTAGATTTTTCATTTTGTACCTAATGGAAAGAAGCCTGCAACCATCCCAAATGTTGCCAATTTTTTCCTACAGTTGGAGACAATCGATGAAAATCTCGCTGGACACCATTCGGGAACTTCATCAATTTGTGCCTCTATTGGTGATAGCTTGCATTGAGATAAGAGATAGATAAGTCTTCCCCCCCTCTCTTCACTTTGTAACGAGTTAAATCTAAAATTAATCATCCAATCGTTGTGAAGTTTTAATCGATTATTTTTCTAAGCATGTTCATCCCATTCACCCATTTTTGTCGCAATCGGACAACTTCATGGTGCATCGATTTTTATGTCGTAGAATACAGAAATAAACGAACCCTAACTGGACGACAAATATTATGGACCTACACTTTAAACAGAATTCTGCAGATTTATTTTACAATCAAATTTGCTCTCTTCACAAACAGTAGCTTTTCTTCTTTTTTGCTTTACATTAAATTTGTCTTCATTACTTTCTTAAAACACACAAAAGTATATTTAGAAAAATTAAGCGCTGTGTGTTCTTTAAAGACTTATATTTCCATACACTTCAATCGCAACTCAACTCAATTTTTTTCATTTTATCATGAATAATGTTAATTTTTGGTGTAAGTAGGTGTACACACACATGCGCACACACGCACAGAAAATAAAAAAATATCCTGATAAGCAGAATACATATATATTTTGGTGTGATAATTCTAGATAATGGGTGTCGTAAATAAAAAAATTTTTTTAAAAAATGGATATCTTATGTTGTGTTCACTAAAGAAAATATAAATTTAAGTCTAAACATTGTTCATAAAAAGTAAAGTAATTCATAATAATAATAAAAAGTTAGGACGCATTGTCAAAACTATAGCCACCTAAATTTCAATACATTAGTTATGAGAATTAAAATGTTGTCTCTGAATAATTATACCCATGGAAATATGATCTCGACTTAATATCTGGAATGTTTTGAACTTTGTACATTTCCCAAACTTTCATGCATAATAGTACAAACTAGTGCGTAATAAATATGTCCGTAAGTGTTTTTCAGTCGGTAAGTGCTTATAGAATATTACCTTTAGTGCTTATAAAGAGTGTTTTTTTTCCAGGTATAGAAGTTTAAGTTGGCATTACTTTCCAAGATGGTGACCGATTTAACAGCTGTCAAGTGATTTATTCTAAGTTTGGTTTGGCAATTCATCAAAACGATCATCAAGTAAGGCGTAGATTCGTCGAATGGGCCCAAAACGAGATTGCCGTTGTTCCCGATTTTCATAAGCGAATTTTGTTTAGCGATGAAGCGCACTTCTGGTTGAATGGCTACGTCAACAAACAAAACAGCCGCATTTGGAGTGAAGCTAATCCACAAGTGTATGTCGAAACACCGTTACATCCAGAAAAACTGACTGTTTGGTGCGCTTTATGGGCTGGTGGAATCCTTCTTCAAAAACGATGAAGGCCACAACGTTACAGTCAATGGTGATCGGTATAGAGCCATGATTACTAACTTTTTCATTCCTGAATTGAACAATCATGATGTCCAGGAGCTGTGGTTCCAACGAGACGGCGCAACATGTCACACAGCTCGTGCCACAATCGATTTATTGAAAGACACGTTTGGTGACCGCCTAATTTCACGTTTTGGACCTGTGAATTGGCCTCCAAGATCTTGTGATTTAACACCGCTAGACTATTTTCTGTGGGGCTATGTAAAGTCATTGGTCTATGCGGATGAGCCACAAACGCTTGACCATTTGGAAGACAACATTCGCCGTGTTATTGCCGATATACGGCCACAAATGTTGGAAAAAGTCATCGAAAATTGGACGTCCAGATTGGACTACATCCCAGCCAGCCGTTGCAGTCCTATGCCAGAAATCATATTTAAAATGTAATGCCACAAGATTATCTTTCGAATAAAAAAAATTCATGTCAATCGAATAATACATCGTTGAAGTCTAACATTTATTTTATTAGTACTAGGATCTTCAGCAAATGACTTTTCAGATGCTGCCATTGATTATGTGAACAAATCCAAAACACTTGAAAGAAGACTATCTAAAATGTTAGCTTCAGTGTGTAAATTTTCTCAATTATTGTACATCTACATCAATCTGTCGCTCGGAGCACATTTTTCCCCCCTCAAAAACTGAAAAATATTGATGTTAAAAATATTATTTATTATTATATATTAGAAGTGATATAATACTTCTCACAGTTATAACGGAATCAAAAATACATTAAATTGAGTGACATATTAATTTTTAACTATAAAACATATTGATGCGTGCTTTAGTTTAATCCTTAAAAAATCCTTACATATGATTAAGAGGATTTCTACTCAGCGAGAGAAATAATAAAAAGTAGTAAAAAGAAATAAAAAAAAATTTAGATTTCACTGTAATTAAGCTATGTATATGTTGCGAAATGAAATAGATTATAGAAATGATAACGAATGTGTCATTTATAGATCTATTTAAGGGAAAACTTCTCTCTCCTTGTATTAATTCTTCAAATTTACCTCTCGAGATGGCTTTTTAAAAGTGAAACTTTATTTCATATGTGTACTAGCCGATTTCTTGATACATTACTTTTATTACTTAGATTTTTCAAGATGTATTTTAAAAGGGACGAAAAGAATTTGCTGCTATTCTAAAATATTATTACAGTTCTTAAACATGCAGCAATGAGGGGGGGATCGCATTTTCTGATCTTTTTCCAGTAAACTTTTTAAAATTAAATTATTAAATGTTATTATTTTTGTTTCCTAAGTTATTTATTAATTTTTCAGAATAATACATAGACGGCAAATATGAAAAACTTATATCTTTTCGTAGGAAGTACATATCAAAGTAAGCATACATTCTTCAGTTAACTAATTATATTGAATAATTTTAATCCAGTGATTGTATAATTATTTAAAGGCGCTTTTTTGTAGTAAGATCTTAGATAAAATACACTGCTGGCCACACAAAATGCATGAAGAAAGCATGCAGACCATGTGAAATTTACGTCATGCGTTGGCGGCGATGAAATATGCAAATTATTAGCATTATAGCGCAGACGCACATCACGGACGACTGTACCGCCAGCCACAAGACATATAAGGGGAGAACAGATTGGCGATTTGAAGTACGACAATTGTTTTTTCGTGCGGCTTTTATTTTTTGCGAAAGCTGTTTACTTATATTTCGTGGAAGTCATCGAGTGTCTTTTGACCAAGTTTCTGATTTCGACCGATGAAGAATAGTAGACTATAGGGCTTGCGGATTATCCTTCAGAGAAATCGGTCAACGTGTTGGACGAAACCAAGCAACTTTGCTGTGGATCTGTCATCTCTAGATGCAGGAGAAAACGGTGGACCGACGGGGCCGATCGCACCCACCTCGTTGCACTACTACCCTGGATGACAGGAGGATTGTGCTCATGGCAGTGATGAATCACGCAGCCACATCATGAACCATAGCGCAACAGATTCAGTCTGTTGCGCATCATTCGGTGCCCGCTCGTACCATTCGACGCCGTTTGCAGCAGAATGGAATATCCGCAAGGCGTTCATTGCTTCGTTTACCCTCGACTGGAAACCACTGGCGTTTGCTCCGCCAATAGCGCGATGATTGGCAGACATGGACAACGGCATGGTACGACGTTGTGTTTACTGATGAATCCTGCTTCTGCCTGCAATATCACAATGGTCGGATTCGAGTTTGGAGACACCGTGGGGAGAGGCTGCTGAAAAGTTGCGTTATGCATCGCCACACTGGTCCTGCACCCGGTATCATAGTTTGGGATGGTATTGGATTTCACTGCCGCTCCTCTCTAGTACACATTGCTGGTACACTGAACAGCCCAGCGCTACATCTCTGAGTTGTTGGAGCCCATGGTCCTTCCATACATTCAGTGCTTGCCATCAGCCATAGTCCCTCAGTATAATGCGTGACCACACATGGCCCACAATGTTCAAGAGTTCTACTTTACCCATCAGATTGAATTGTTTTCTTGGTCTGCTTGTTCTCCCGATCTATCGCCAATCGATAACGTGTGGTCCATGCTTGCACAACGAGTGGCCGGGATACACCACCAGCTGCTACACCAGATCAACTTTAGCAATATGTGGAAGCCGCATGGACTCGGTGGCGTAGCGAGGGGGGAGTACAGAGGGCGCCATGGCACCGGGCCGCATACGAAAAGGGGCGGTGTCAAGCACTGCGATATTTAAATTAAAAATAAACATTTCAAACTCCAAATCACGAACGTGCGAGGAAATTGACGGAAACGAGAGAAGGTTTTGATACACGCACAGATGCAGGAAGTTTATTAGTATGCAATCGCATTCGTTTTTATGTTACTTAGGCTTCTGGCAACCGGTACTGTGTGAAGTCAGTGAGGCTCACACACACAAAATTATTTACAAAGAGAGGGACTAAATATCCATCAATTTGCTAAAAAAATACGTGCTTTACAGACCGTGTTAGAAGCAAAACGATAGGAGTTCGTGGATTACGCTTTCATATATGCTAAAAGTGTATGTGAAGAGCTTGAAATTTCTTTTGAACCCCCGTGACGAATCAGGAGGAAGCATATATTTTGCGACGGAAGTAAAGATGTCCAGTTATCGTACGAAGATGACTTGAGGCGAGCAATGTTTTCTTTAATAGACAGAGTAACTGCTGAAATTCGAGAAAGATTCCAACAGTTGCAGAATCTAGCGCAAAAACATGGTTTTTTTTTAAGACCTGAAGTGATATTGATCATGGACGAAGTTAACTTACATCCAGCTCTTCAAGGCATTAATAAAGAATCCCGACTTGAGCGCGTACATCTACAAGCTTTCGTAGCTGCAACAGACCCAGGATTTAAAAAAGAACTCATTAGGTCCGGCTCTCTGGGTTTATTAAAATATGTTATTTCTAAACTTGAAGATGGCTTACCAAACATTGTCATAATGTTGAGAATTTTTTTAACATCTGCCATCAGTAATGCCAGTTGCGAAAGAAGCTTCTTTAAGCTAAAATTAATCAAAATTTTTATCTCAGATCGACTATGTCCACGTTAAGGCTAACAAATTTAGCTATTTTGGCAATTGAACATGACATACATATTGATATTGATAATTGTATAAAAGATTTTGCTATGAAAAAAACACAAAGTGCATTTTTAATGAATAAAAAAAATTCAAAGCTTTTTTTTTATTTTTACTAATTTTCTTGATTAAATTAAAATAGGGATGCGGCAAATTTCCGGTCGGCTCCAGGTGGCGAAAGCCCACTCTACGCCACTGCATGGACTATTGTACCCCTAGGATTCATCCAAAGCCTCTTTGATTCTGTGCCAAAGCGTGTAACTGCGGTTATAGCCAACAATGGCTGCTACACTATCTACTGATTTTGTCATCATCCACACGTCACAAGAGGCTGTAATTTTAATCGTTTGATATTTTTACAACATGTTATCTGTCAAATAAATTTTGCCGTGGTCCTTGGTGTTGCATTTTGTGTGGCCAGCAGTGTATCATAAAAAAAAAGACTGAATATGACTGTCCTGAATCACAAGCAATTTTTAATTGAACATATTACTCAAAAAATCGATCACGATGAAATCTTAGAAATACCCGTCATGAACTTTTTAGGGGCACCGTTTGACTTAAGGAAACTTTGTCATCGAAATTTTTTCATGTTTTGCTTTCACATGTTAATTAAAAAGTATTGATGTTAACAAGTTTAAATTTAATAGAAAGTTAATATCTGCAGTTTCAGCTTGATAGTTGAAAAATTGAATCATGACCACTCAACATATAGTTGATAAAAATAGATTATCGTTTTGAAGGAGGCTTAATTGTCAGATTTTAATGTCACTAGGTGCGGGAGATTGCATAGCAGCCAACTGAAGGTTCAGAAGCTTAGATTGAAATAATCTCTATAAATCCAAATATTTTAAATATTCTCTTTATAGTGAAATGCAAGACATGTGAAATTACTGAAATATACATTATTTCCTCATGCCAAATTATAGGTTTTACATATAAGCAATTGTAAAATATCTACACATTTTCTTATAAAAGTCTTCTGAATAGATTAATTTTGCAAGTACTCGAGTTAAAGTGATCTTTTATTTGAACTATGTGTTTTATTTGCTAATTAAAAAAATGTAAATTCTTAACCGACAAATATATAACCAGATAATAATATAAATTCTTTGTAATTTAAGGACAAACTAATAAATTTCAGTTACAAGATCCAACTAAATAAAGGTGGTAAATGTTACCCATTATTTTAGAATATCCAATTCCAGCTACAGGAAATGATATAGAGGTAAGGGAAGGGGGTAGGTGATACTGAGAATGAAATTAGAAGATGAATGCTCTGAAGGAAAATAAATTTTGGTGTGAAAGAATGGCAGATGATGCTGCTTTTTAAAAGTGCATTATTTGTATGTTCTTCATTTGGACTTACTTTATTTACTTAGTAATATAATCATGTTAAATTTCTTCTGTGATTATATAGTCTGTGAAAAACTTAGCAAAAACAAACTAATATAAAAAAAATTCATGGGATTTTCTATTTTTTTATTTCTTTCTTTGAAAGCGAGTAATTCTACTGATCAGATCTATCATTTCCATTAAAAATTTACCAATGCAGAAAGATTTATCCATGTTACTATCACTAATAATTTTGATTATCTTTAGTTATTGTTTGATATCAATTTTATTCTAAAATAATTATGTTATCAATGCTAAATATTTTCTAAGAATTCTAGTTAAATATGTATTTTAATTCATACTTATTTCAATCTATTTAGCCAGATTGGGCTTTTGCGCCCTAAATCCACACATTCGCTCATACTTATTTTAAATACTTAACTAGAACAGATTAAATGAATGATTCTCTTTCTTTGTATTTTTCCTATATAGTACCAGTGATGTCTGCTGGTATTAATCAGTTGCAATGCCCGTTCAAGCACCACAGTGGACAGATTTTCTATCTTGTCTAATCTGCTATAATGAGTTTGAATGCAATATTCGTCGTCCGGTTAGCTTGGGGTGTGGCCACACGATGTGCAAAAGTTGCTTGTCGAAGCTTCAAAGGAAACAGTGTCCTTTTGATCAGACAGTCATCAACACTGACATTAACCTACTTCCAGAAAACTATGCTCTTCTTCAACTCGTTGGAGGGCGAATACCAGATAAACCACCATTGGTTATACCTCTGGTATCTAAGGAAAATTACAAACACTATTTGGAAGCAAACAAATGTATTGAAGAATTAGCTTTATATCTGAAGTCTTCAACCCCTGGTAAGTGAAAAGATTATATTATAACGATCTATAAAAGTTTAGTTATTCCTTTTTCACCAGTTATAACGGGTTGTAAAATTCAAACATAAACTTGAGGTCTTGGCCCTTAGAAAAATTCTTGTTCTTAATAGGCCAATTAAAAATAGTTTTTCCTAATGGCGTTAATTTGTAACTCGAAAACTCATCGATTTCCTATTTTGGTTTTCAAATCCTGGTTTCTTTCGTTTGTAGGACAAAATCATAGAAATTCAGTATTGTAGAATCTGCTCTTAGTAAGAGGTTTAAAAATCTTGGTTTTTCTATAAATTGTTTTCAGGTATGTCAGAAATAAAGTTATACTGTAATGAGCTTGACATTACCTTATTAGAACATTCACACAAGGAAATTTCTAGGCTTACAAAATTTTAAACGCGCAGAGAGAGCGCCCCCAAACACCAAGGATTGACATTAGAAAGAAGCATGCTTATTATTAGAATAATGGATGGTAAGTGTGAAGTAAGTCGCAAAATTTCACATTCTGTTTGCATTCTGATGCTACTCGTTGAAGAATGCTGTGATTTGTTGGGACAAATTTATTTTAGAATACTTTGAAAATAGGAACATTTGTTTTCTAGAAATGCAATGAATTGTTCAGGGAGGATTTGTAAATGTGATTAAAAGTCTATTTGTGTGAAACCATATTACACTAATGGATAATGAAAAATTGCAGCATTTAAAACAAAGTTGAAAAATATTGTTGAATATAGTTTTGAAGACGAGAACACAATTTTTTATGGAACAAAAAATTTAACAGGATTGGCTTGAGCTTTAAACTTGCTCACAATATTATTATGGAAACATGGATTATTTAAATAACCTTAACAAACATTTCTCCTAGTCAGTCCTATTAAAGAATCAGTTAATCACATGGAATGGAATGTAATCTTTTTAATGAGATACTGTCAGTATTCTCAAGAAATATTAAGTAAAATTGTTTCAAGTTTAGTTAAGCTTTTTTAAAAAGAAATTCTTATTTTTTGTCAAATGTATTTAATTTTTGTAACATTTTTTCCAAGTTTTATCTTGAATTGCATGATTTATTTCTATTTATACAATTTTTCTTTGTTATAAATTGTATTACAAACATTACAGTTTAGTATTAAAAAATTTAAAATTCTTTACACTTAAATGTTCTAGGTGCATGCAATGGCGTTTTGCAAAGTAGTCCACTCAGCAGACCCATGCAAAGAAAGCTTGTCACACTCATCAATTGTCAACTTGTGGAAGAAGAAGGTCGAGCAAGAGGAATGAGAGCAGCTCGATCTCTGGGTGAAAGATCAGTAACAGAATTAATATTGCAACATCAAAATCCACAGCAGCTTTCAGCTAATCTATGGGCTGCTGTAAGAGCAAGAGGCTGTCAGTTTTTAGGACCGGGTAAGATCGACCTCCCTCTCCAGTGGCACACACAAGGGGGGTGTCCTATGGGTCCATACCCCCAAAGCCGTTGATTTTTTTTCCGATTATAATTCTAATTATATAGTATGTAAAATTTAATTAAATATTTGTTATTAATAATTAATTTTATTAATTAATGCTAATTATTTATTGAACAATTAGTTTTTTTTACTGTTTTTTATTCCGGAAAATCAACAAAATCAAAAGAAGCAAGATACAAGAATGGTGGACTTTCGACCCTGGACCTCCCCTTCACTTGAAAAATTCCTGTGTGTGCTACTGACCCTCTCCCTTATGTATTGTGGTTGAAATTGATACAATTTCGGCGCTTCATAACTTTAAATGCATGTAATATGTGTTAAGTTGATGCTTTTTAAAACTATTCGTTTAATAATCGGGGATTAATTTTTCTCTAATCAGAATCAACGATTACTCTTAATTCATACCAAAGAAGACTTACATGTGTGCTTAAAAATAATGGTATGTTTTTCTCCTAGGTTTATATTAATCGGCTTAAACTATTGCAATTGGAAAGATTAGTCAGTATTTTAATTATATCGTAAATGTGTGTGTGTGTGTAGAATCTTTTCTTTTTAATTAAAGAAAAATAAAAAGCAAAGAAAATGAGATTTTTTTCTTTCTACTTTATATGATCTTATGTACTGTTGTGTGTGACTATTAAAAATATCTATAATTTTATGAAAAGAGCTGCCCCGTAAAATGTGCTACAAGATTATAAGAATAAATTCGATAGCTACACTGTTTTTAAACTACTGCTCAGTTTTAAGTTCTAGTTATGACTTTTTTCACTTCTAAAGAACCATTTAAAAATTACAAATTTTTTCCAATTGAAGGGAAATTTTTGTATTATGCACATTTTTGTAATTTTATTTGTTACGTACTGTAAATCCATGAACAGTTATTTCCGACCTCATTGTTGCTATACATGTATTGTGTATGTTCATAAAAATACGTAAAAAGCAACTTTTTAAAGAATTTCAAGTTATTCCTGTTAATTTATTTATATTTATCTGAAAGTTTCAATTTTCTGAAGAAAACTATTTTTTCCCCACCTTGACCAAAATAATTGTATTAAGTGTTATAATTCATAAACGAAAACTTAAAAATCTAATTTTGAAATTCAATGTCTTGTTTTATCATTCATTTTAAAATGTCTGATATTTTTAATGTGAAGTTGCATGTTGCCATAAGTTGCATATATATTTGTTCAAACTGATAAATATGGGGAAACACACATAGTGTGTTTAGTTTAATGAATATTTTATGCTTTGTTGATTGTTTTCAGTTTATTATTTTAAATAACTGCTTCACTATCATAATTTATGAAATATGTATTGTTTTGAGTAGCAATGCAAGAGGAAGTGCTGAAATTAGTTTTGTTGGCTCTGGAAGATGGTTCAGCTCTATCCAGAAAGGTTTTGGTGATGTTTGTTGTACAGCGACTTGCTCCTCATTTTCCACAAGCTTCAAAAACCAGTATTGGACATGTAGTACAGTTACTATACAGGGCCTCTTGCTTTAAGGTATATATTTAAAATAATTTTTTTAGATTAAAATTCAGTGTCATACGGATCAACTCAAAAGCAACGATTTCTTATATTAAAAGCATAAATCTGAATATTTACTTATTTTAGTATGTGCAGTTAATTTGTTTTTCAGACATAAAGTAATAAGTAATAGGTATACAAGTAGAAACTCTGTATTTTTTGGTCAAATTCAACTGTATTGAAAAGATACTTGTTACATAGATTAATAATAAAAATATTCGCCAGTACTATCTATGGTCTTTGGCTATTTATTGGGTAGATTGTAAATGCCTTCACGATTGTAATTTGCTGGTTTCGAATCAAAGTAGTCCCATCAAGCCATTTTCAACTTTCAAGGACCACTGGTTTTTCAAATATGATATCGATCTGTATAAGTGGTCATCCGAAAAAGCCAAGTACAAAAAATATGCCGCATGCTACACAACTTCCCAGTCTAGGGAGAAAACAAGTTCCTAGTTCGCTTTGCTGTAAAGGCCAACAAGCATTGTCATGCAACAATATTGCTGCCCTCCTTCCTTGGACCATAAATCGTCTTTTTTCCTCCAAGATGTCACGTGGTTTGATACACTGGGCCTGGTAACGTTGTGGTGTCCCCACTCCTGGGGAACACCCTCTCTCCACTATTCACATGACCTATGTCTGTGGGAAGTAACGAAGAACTACTAAATTTATTCGTACTGAAATCTCTTTATTGAGATCTTAGTTTAAACACAATACAATACAATATTAATCTTAAGAGGGAGATGATCAAGAATGAGAAGACGCAACACATATTACCAATAAATAACGCAATTAACCACCTAAGTTATTCTTATAGATTAAAACCTACCTCACTAGTAAATGTCTTGTACTTAAAGTTTAATTGAGCTTAACACTATATCCTAGGTAAACAGCTATGGTCCTTAAATCTTCCGTTCCAGCTTTAATCTGGCTGGCTCTTGCTTAGGCTATGCTCCGTTGGTCTCGGACCCACTTTTGATTCGTCTGCACCGACACTGCTAGGCTAATTCCCCAGAATTATGATTCTTCTTCTAGACTTTATCTCGTATCACTTTGCGACTGCTTCTCTACGCAGCGACTTCACCTAGTGACCACTCTAATGCTAAACTTCAAATATATATATTATTCCTAATTTACATAAACACGTTTTCCTCTTGCGTTGGTTGGAAAGAATTGCCATTCTGGCCCCAAAGAAATCCCAAGAGGACAGTTAATAGATATCGCGATAAAAGCCCCGCCACAATGTTTAGCGGTTATAGTCTGACTAGATCACATAAACTTGTTATAAATGACACATTTTCAATCCCAACTGACGGCATGAATATACATTTGTGAAACTAATGTTAATGGCTTGCCTGGAACATACCATCTTCTTTTCATTACACATATTGATTTTGTGCAAAAAAAAAATATTTTTGTACTGAGAAACTAAATTCATGCTGATGTAAATTCCTCTTTTGTTCTGAAAAAAATCAAGGGCTTGGGGGGAGTCCTCGGATCCGGTCTCTCCCCCCCAAGCCCTTGATTTTTTTCGATTGATTATAATTCTATGGATATAGTACCAGAGGCGGATTAAGGGGCTAGAGGCCGCCAGGTGCCCCAAGCTTGATGTGTTATAGTTATAAATTCAATGTGCAACAAAAAGATCTTGAGCCGGTATTTCAACTCCAATGATTTCCACAGATTTCAGTTGAGCAGCAGCCCTAGCCATCTTTCATCCATATATCTGTATTGTTGCAACTTGTACAAAAGTTTTGCTTGCGTTTTTTTGTCCAAATTTTATTTCGAGCAAACGAATACCTTATTTTCGTGTTTATAATCCGCAGCGGCGTTTTAACCGCAAAGCTTTTTTTTGGAGTAAAAAAAAAACGTCTAATCCGCAGCAGTTTGTACGGTGAATAATCCAAAATATAAACTGCCGAGGAGTATCGTATAAGATAAGAAATAAACAATATAATTAAAAATAGAAGTAAGAAATTGTACAGAAAAAAAAATTATTATGAAACGTCTTTTTAAATATGTATGATAACATTTTTTATGATAATCTCAATAAAACAAAAAAATTCTTTGCTACTGCCATCTATGTTTGAGTTGTTAAACAAAGCATTCCACACGGGAAAAAAAATCTTCCTTTTTTTTTTTAAATTTAGCAAGTTAACAGCAAAAAAATTGAGATCGAGACTGCTTTCCCATTCTCTCTTTCTTTTAAAATCCATTTATTTATTTCTTCCTCTAATTCTGGCCAGTGAGGTTTTCCACGACGATCGGCTCTTTAACGGCGATCCCAATTTTCGAAGTTGATCTTGTTTTTTCTCCACAAACGAATATTCAATTCGTCAACGTTGAAAAACCTCGCAGCTTCCCGATTTCCGACTTCGGTAGCCTTCTCTATAACTTTTAACTTGAAGTTTGCAGTGTAACTTAACGCTTTATCTTCAACATGATGAAAACTTTCGAAGGACGTAATAGCTCTAGTCAAGAGAAAATTGGAAATGGCGCCAGCGACTCGTAACTGTTTTTTCCTTCAGAGGAATCGAATTCGTTTTTGAATGTAATTGGACAAAAACTAGTTATGGCTGACATACGTCATCCGAGTCATGAAAGCGCCATCTATTATTTATTTTATAAAACAAACGGCATTTCTTTCAAAACTTTATTATTAGCTTTTCTGATGGAGAATGTTTTATCTCAGATAATCCGCGGCGGCGTATAATACGCACAACGAAATTTGAAACTTTCTGTGGATTATATACACAGGAAAATACGGTACTATTCAAATCAATTTCGTTTTTATTTCACAGCCGTACTTAGTTACTCACGGATACATCTTACACTGATGGGGGAATCTATCCCCAAGGAAAAAATTATTGAAGACTAGGCGTTTCAAATTCATACAACATCTTGGGCCACGTGGTTTATTTTATTATTAGTTGGGAGCAGCATGTTTTCAATCTTCAAAAAATAAATAAAATACGATTTTTACAAAGTATTATGCATTTATTAGATTTAACGTATTGTATATTATACGTACGTATCGTTTTATATTTCATGTTATTTTTCAAATTTAAAGTAAAAATATTTTACATTCTTTATTAAATGTACATATATATATATATAAATTATTGTAAGAAATTCATTTTATCATTACTTTTTAGAAGATATTTGACATCGCGCGCGCTTGTTTTTTTTCACAAAGCAAGTCCATCAAGATTTGATTGAAAATATTGAGTTGATGCAATTTTTAAAATTGACCTTTAATGTTGATTGGTCAATCTCGACCTTTCTGAATTTTTGCTATTTTTTAGAAAAAAAGTAATTGCCTGCATAAATAAGTGCTTCCAAATATAACCATTATTCACATAACAAACGATAAATTTTAGGAAACATCATCGACTTAGAAATATGTATAAAAATCTAGAATTCGAACTTCCATAGATCTTTGCTTCAACAAAGAATTGCATTAGATTTCACAATTAAGTTTATTTGTAAGCTTTCATCAACAATTTCAATATTCATAGATAGGGGTCAAGTAAAAGAGCGAAATTGTAACTGACAGCTTTTAAAATCCGAAAATTTTCGATCTATAATTCCATTTCTAACAATTTAATTTAGTAAGCATATTCATTAAATTTATGGAGTTTAATCAATAAATATTGACAGCTTTCAAAGTGCAACAAGTTTTCTTTTTCTGTTTATTTTTGCCAAAGTAATAATTTTTAATAATATCAAATAGAGTTGTAACAACATGATATTCGCCTTGAAGTTTAAAAAGCTGATTAAGATAACTTGTCATATCAAGTGAGAAAGCTTGGTTCCTCCTTTATCCATCGTCCATTTTTTTAACCCAGCACATTCATAATTTGTTTCCCAGAAATTTGTAATTTCGTCCAGCAATTTGAAGAATCATTGTACACTTGGATGTGAAAGGCATTGAACTTCCATATAAAATGGTGGATCTTTGTATTCATTTTCTATATCTTCCAAAAATGAAGCAAATTGATGATGATTAAGTCTATGTTTTCAAATATATTTTACAATTTTGGTCTTTTTAAAGCATGTCTTATATTTAAAATTTTGGAGCACTGTACCTGTTGGTGAATAATACAATGAAACTGTTCTTAGTTATTATTACCATGCTGTTTGCATGTTTCTTTTAATCTTGCAACAACTTTCAGTAGCGCACACAGGAATTTTTCAAGGGGGGAGGGTACAGGGTCGAAAGTCCCCATTCTTATATCATGCTTCTTTTGATTTTGTCAATTTTCGGGAACAAAAAACAGTAAAAAAAACTAGTTGTTGAATAAATAATTAGCATTAATTAATAAAATTAATCATTAATAACAAATAATTAAATAAATTTTATGTAATATATACTTAGAATAAAAATCAATCAGGAAAAAAAAGCAAGGGCTTTGGGGGGACCTCTATGACCCCCCATGTGTGCCACTCACTCCTTTAGTAATACGATCATGGCAGACGCTCCATCATACAAGACAAGCCAACTTTTCCAATGGTAACTCATATTTCTTCAAAACATCTACAAGTGAATAAAAATGACTGAGCGGAATTTCGAATGTCTGTACTTTAATTAATATTGCAATAAAGCAGGTGTCAAAAATAGATATTGTTGAATTATGCTGATTTTTTAATAATTTCATCAACTCTGCTAGCGACAATATTTCGACTTACACTTTTAATTTAGTTTGCTTGTGCTGGACATAATATTTCTGCTGTTTTAAATAAACATTCACTTATAAATTCTCTTTCAATAAATTATTTCGATTTGTGCTTGCATGATTAAATGTGATAATATATTTTTACAGAATCTATATAATCTGCAACAATTTTAATGAGTACACTATTGTTTTTGAAGAATTGATCTCACAATTCACACAAACATCCTCAAGAAATTTCACAAAGTATTGGTCCTAGATTTCTTCAGGATTTGTGTCCTAATGCCTTTTAAGATTTTATACCTTAGCAACTGAAATAGTTTTAGATAACTAGCATATTTTATTCTTGTTATGCACACAGAAAATATTGCATTTTCAATTTTATAGAAAATAATGACAAATTGATCTTTCTTTACTCATTGTTGAAAAATTTTACTATACTTTTATTAAATAACTTTTTAGTTTAATATGAATTAAAATCAAAATCCACTTTTAATCGCAAACGATTAAAAGTGCCCTTATCTTTAACCGTCTTGAATATTTTTTTTTAAACTTTAAAAAACATCTCTGATTGCCTCTTGCTGATTGGGCACTAGAAACAGAGGAGAAGGAAGAGAAATAAAAGTCGCACACATGAAGAATTGTGTGCTATACATACTTAAGCATATACATAAAGTATTTCAGAATTTAATAAAGTAATTTATTATAGTAAAATCAATTGAAAATGTTTAACAAAATATAAAAAAATTTAATCTTAATGCCATTTCTATCATGAAAAGGGATTTCTTTTAAAACAAGAACAGGTAACAGGCAAATATATTGTAGATTTATATACATATAAAAGTTTCATCTCAAACAAATTTGAAAAGGAAAAAACCTGTTATTTAAAAGTTTTCAAAAAGAGTCAGCAGGCCGCAACTTACATACTGGCTGGCCGTGTGCTTGGCATCCCTGTTGTTGACTAACGAAACTTCGGCAATTCATTTGTCTAGGTAACATATTTAGTTGATTAAAGTTTTGAGCTCAAAGGTTAATGTAAGCTCGAGAATAGCCATTTTAAATGTGAAATGATAGCATATTAAAAACCATTGTAACTACAAGAATTTCGTATGCAAGCATGAAAACGTGCATGCTCTGTCTCGTACAAGTACCAGATATAGGTTTGTGTGATGCAATAGCATTTATGTTGCTGTTGGTCAGAATTAAACAACTTTAAATAAAGTTGTTTAATTCTGGTTGTGGATGACGCTATTGTTGCTGTCCAATGATGTCCCACTTCAAGCTTGGTTGGAGAAAGGTTCTGTGATTTAGCAGGTCAAGGTAACACTTCCCTAATGACCATGATTTAGAATACCATACTGCAGAGAATAAATGCTACTAGAAAATCTTTGCAATGAGTTGAGTGTGCATTATTAAAAAGATCTAGTCGACTGAAATCTCTAGAAAATTTTAGAAATGAATTTCGAAAAATGAAACAAGGAGCAACTGCTTTATCAGAGCTCCCATTTGAAGAAGTAGAAGGACAAGCTCACATGTAGGAAAAATATTTTTGGTGAAAGTAAAGAAATTGGCTTTATGAATTTTTGAAAGAAGGGAAAATTTCAAAGTAAATTCATTTTATGTCATTATTTATAGGACAAGAGCAGAACTATATCCCGAAAAGCTGAGACTGATGCCACTGTAATAGAACACTTTAAATATTTTCTGACGAGAGATTATTACCTGAAATTAAGAAGAAAGCTATACAAAAAAAAAACTAAAGGAAACTTACAAAGAAGATATTGAATCTTTTAATTTTGACGATATGAATTGGACCAGTTTTTATTATTTTTAAAAGAAAACAATACATTAAAGACCTCACTAAAAATTTATAGAGTTGCCAGAGAAATCCTAATGTAGAGATATAGTTGAAATTTTTTTGACCAATACCGATATTGAATGCATTAAGTGAGAGTACTATGAAAGAAAAGATAAACTGAACAACATGGTCATATTATATATAGAACAATATGTTTTTAACAAATAGATATGGCAATATGATTGATGAATTTGCCAAATCAAGAAGTAAAATTGTGTAGCAAAATTGTAAGCTCTTTAGTAAGGTTTTTAATATTTTAAAATTCAGTTAAGAACTTTCTGTAGTTTTTGAGTTTTATTGTTAGGAGTGCATTTTATTTTGAGACTTTAAGGTCAGCGAATATCTTTATTGAGTTTTTTGTCTTTTGAACCAGTGGGCCTCAAACATTTTGCCGCCAAAGGCCTCATACCTTTTACCACCAGGGACTTCCAACTACCTTAATCTGCCTCTTTATGGTATGCAAAATTTAATTAAGTATTTAATTTTTTACCTTTTTTTGTTTCTGAAAATCAACAAAATCAAAAGAATATGTTGGGTGACGTATTGGAGCATGATACGAGAACGGGGGACTTCCGACCCTGGAACCCCTCTTTCCCATTGAAAAATTCCTGTGTGCGCCACTGAATCGAAGTAATATTTCTTAATGAGTAACTTCTAAGCATTCTCTGAAAGCTCTTCTTGAGTTTAACATGGATTTTCTTTTAGTAAAAGTTTTAAGTTCTTCAGCTTCAATTTTTATTACTGCATTTGGACTTGAATCGTCCTCAAAACTAAAGTTTTCATCACAAAATCTTACAATTATTGAATGACTTACAGACTGTTCATCCAAAGTCGAACTAAGTCTATAGCTTAAAAAAAAACAGCAATAACTAGTCTACTGTAAACAGCAGTGACTATTCTGCATATATCCAAAATGGTGGAAAAATCGACTGAGTTAAAGTATTTTTTTAATGCAACTACTAACTTCAGAGCAGAATTTTTATTTGCATACCTATTATTTAAAAGCATTTTGTATGAGAGAAACTTTGTATGGCAAACATTTCTAAGTAACATCTTTTCATGTATTATATGATATCCAAGCTATATTTTAAAATCCAAGAAATATGCCTGTAGTGGTACACATTTACATTCTAACTAAGTATGGTGATGAATGCATTGTATTTAGTACTTTTATATATATCCTGAGTGAAAAAATTATATATATATATACATGTACACACACATTTCATTATTAGGTAAAAGGAATTTAACACCATTTAATTTAAAATCCGACCATATATTCCTTCCTAAATTATTTCTACCTCTTGAAATTCTTTATTAATTAATATTTTACTATACTGCGCACTCATCCCAATTTTTTCTGAGACTCCTCACTTTTATTCTCTTCACACATGGTTTATAAATATCTTACTCTAGTGTTATATATTTTAGCTTACATATTTTTGTTTAAATATAGTGTTTGAACTCTTTAATACAGGCATTAATCATTTAATTACAGCTACTTTTTATTACTTTTTTATGTATTAAGTATGTTTTTATTTATTTCTTTAAGTATGGTTTATATTATGTGGACATGTAGCTTAAAAAATCTATTAAAAAAATACTATTACTAGGTTTCTAAGCGTGAAGGAGATTCTTCATTAATGCAATTAAAGGAAGAATTTCGCACATATGAAGCTCTTAGAAGAGAACATGATGCTCAAATAGTCCAAATAGCAACTGAAGCAGGATTACGCATTGCACCAGAACAATGGTCATCACTTCTATATGGTGATACAGCTCATAAGTCTCATATGCAATCCATTATTGATAAGGTAATTTTTTTATATTCAAATGGTTATCAATTATGTGTGTTTATTTATTTCAAAGTAACGCTTAAATGAAGCATTCCATTTTTCGGGAAAATAACATTTTAGCTAAAAAAAAATACTGATGGTTTAAAAAAGGAAGGAAAAATTCTTAACTTCTTGAAGAAAGATTCTTTTTTAAAAAAATAAACTGCTTTACATATTACTTTACTAGAATAATCTGAATCTTGTTTTTTTATTTTAAACTTATGTTTAAATTCTTTATACTGTCACTGGTGATTATTTATTGTATTTGAAAAAAGGCCTTGCAATTTGGGATACTTAAAATACCTATTAATATGATTACTATCTTTTTAACCCCTTCCTATTAAACCAATTTTCATCAGTAAATGTATGTTTTTGAAGCATATATTCATGCAAAATTATAGAATCTTTGACGTTTTTGAAGATATATAAAATTTCAAGTTCTAGGTTTTGAATAAAATACAATTGAAGATATATTTGTAAAGATGATTTCAAAAACTATTTAAGTTAATGTTATGTATTATTTCTTTTATAGCTGCAAACACCTCAGTCATTTTCTCAAAGTGTTCAGGAGTTAGTTATTGCATTACAACGCACTGGAGATCCAGGAAATTTATCAGTTTTAAGGCCTTATTTAGAGTTATTGGCTGGTATTGATCCAAGTCCAGGTGCATATTTAAAACATTTTATGCAATAATTTTCAAA
This sequence comes from Trichonephila clavipes, assembly GCA_019973935.1. NCBI lineage: Eukaryota > Metazoa > Arthropoda > Arachnida > Araneae > Nephilidae > Trichonephila > Trichonephila clavipes. Next base: position 97,869 of record BMAU01018222.1, read on the forward strand.
TATATAACATTGAAATAATTTAATTGCTTATTCATAATTGTATAATGATGTGGTTCAAATTATAAAGAACGTTTATCTTTCAAAAACACATAATTAAAAATCCAACTATTTAAAAAGAATAGTTTGTCAGATATCTTGTCTACTTAATTCAATACTACTCATACCTCACTTCAGTCTTATGAAAGACTTTTGGAAAGACATTTTTATCAAGTTGCAAACAGGAAAATGATACTCAGAGAAACTAAAATTTGCTAGACTTAATGTCAGAAATAAAATTAAAAGAGAAATAAAGTATGATTTATATTACAAGTTACTATATTTGAGGAAATACCTAAAAAGCAGGAGGAAGTGGGTTATAAAGTAAGCATGAAAAATAAGGTGCAAAGATTATTTTTATATATATGCAATATATTTGCCCTCAATAAATTTACATTTTGATTAGAGATGATTAAGTGGTCGTGGCCGAAAAATTAAAGGTTTGTTCATGATCACTTCATTTATTCGAGCATGCTTTTCATACAGTGCCAAAATACAAGAGAGTGAATTATTCAAATATCAAGTTTTTATATGCAGGGAAGAACAGGGAAAAACTTATTTTAAAAAATACAGACGTGTGTTTAGGCAAAGGGAATAATTAGGTTATTTATAGAAATGACATCATATTGCTTAGAAAATATTAATCCAATTTTAATAAGGTGCAGAAATATAATTAATAATCTTGTATTTTTTGGAATCACTAATGCACCTAATAAAATTAAGGTCTAAAGAATGAGTAATATACCAGCATAACATTTCTAATGCTTTAGAAAAATAGAAATTGAGACATGTTTTGAAATAGCATATTAGGATTTATAAATTAGATGTTATAAATAAAGGAGTTTTGGATTATGAGTAAATATCAATTTAAGTTATTACATATATATTTGTTAAGTACAAATTACTTTTTCAACCTGCTGATAATTTCATAATATATCCGGATTTTTCTGTGTAGAAATATTTTTTGCAAATGTATGATGAACATGAACCCATTTTTTAAAAAAATTATTTTATAGTATGTTCCTTTGTTTTTCTTTAGAAAAAGTAAGAGTTTTAAAACATTTTTAATTCATTTAATGTAACTTTACTCTTTGAGTCTTGGTTCAAAAGTGTTTTGTAAATTTTGACCTATCTATGTTCAAAAAAGCATATAAAAATGTTGTGATCATCAATGGTATTTTGTGCAAATTTGCTGTTTATTGGCAAAAAAATTATTCTTCTATTAAAAATAACATTTCTTTAATAGTGTGCTTTGTTATGCATCACTTTATAACATGTTTTACTTGATATGAATCGAAATGCAGTGAAAGCTAAGTTAAAGCAAAAAATGACAAACAGTGGAAAAGAAAAATACTTTTTTGCAAAATGATATGAATTCTAAATTATAACCATAATTAGTTTAAACAAAAAAGGTATATTTAAACACTTTGTTCATACTTTTTGATTGTTGGTATTTTCTAGATGCACCTCTGCCCTTATGGGAAGATTTAAAACACACTCAAGAAGCTACTACAATTGTTGTTAAAGGACTGGTTGATTTTGTACAAAATTTTGGAAATCGTAAATTACAAGAAGATCGTTCAAATCTGAATGCAAAATACAAAACTAGTATGTGTCGAGATCTAACTCAACGAAAGAATTGTCCCCGAGGACTTAACTGCACTTTTGCTCATTCTCAGGAAGAACTGGAAAGGTATGTTTTGTAAATGTATAAATAATCCTTTAAAGCTTTCAAAATTAAGTTATTAAAAATGTGAAATTGCAAATCCCATATAATAGCTTTTATTTTAACCAATCACTTAGATTTCGAGCTAAAAGTAAACGCACCGTTGTTGGTGGACGAACACCTGGATCCAGTATAAAAAGTCCTAATCCTGATAATTCTAATTGTGTTCAAAAAGATGATGGCGTGAATGTATGCAATACTTCACCAATTGTTGTGAACAGGTAAAATAAAATTTATGTACTTCTATTTTGATCCAAATCTCATGAAGTATTGTAATGGTGATAGCAGTTTTAGTATTCACTTTCTGCATAATGTATATATGATGCTGTAATAAAAGACTACAAAATCAAATTAAATTCTAGAAAGATATTAATTTAATATTTTTCAGTAATAAGGTTATCTGTAGTTTGAGAATTTCGTTGCAATTTATTTATTTATGTTGAGATTGCAAAGAATAATTTCTTCTATACCACTTGGAAAATTAATATTGCATAATTGTCAATATTAAATGTAATTCATTAAAACTTGATTTTAATTTGTCTAGAGGATTAATCTTTTTGCATATATTTACTGTGAATATTTATCTGATTGATTTGATTAATTGATTGATTATTTAATAACTTCACACTATGAAGCAGCAAGAGTTCTATTGCCGCTTTACTTAGAAATTTTCAATTACTGCCAAGTGACGAGGACAACATCTTAGCTGGCACTCCACTCTCCAAACTTCCTCACCACATCACATGAGAATTTGGAACCATGCCAGATTTAATGTCCATCAGTCTCTCTATATGGCAGGTCTTATGTGGCACCAGGATTTGAACCCCGATTCTGCATTGATATGATTATTAAATGCACATTAAGATAAGTTCGGTTTTGTCTCTTTCCCTCATGGGGAGTAACTTTGGTTAGTAAAATGTTAAATTCACATTTGGTTGCATCTTTAAATTTGATTATTAAATGTCCCCAAAAAGAGGTTGGCATATCTGAAGAATGAATTTGAGTTAAATGAATTTTCATGTCATTGCTCTCGATCATGACAATCATATAAGAAGCATTTTCTTTTACCTTCCTATATACCAGATAGACTCTATTTGATTTTGGGAGGGGGGACATAAAAAGTAAAAATTTGTTTTACCAGAATCTACAAACAATTACAGAACTACGACAATGTCTTTTTGTTGTTGGGGTGACCATTCCAGTAGAATGTTTGCAGGGTGTCATGCGAATTTTGTTCTCAAAATATGCCATGTTATTGCTACAAATGGTGCTAACTTTGAAATTTTTGTTTAGTTTTGCAACAGTCATTGCAAAATATTCATACAGTTTTTTAGTTTTTCTATTTAGCAGTAACATCTGTTAACAAACTTTTTTACTAATTCGGAAAATTGGGAAACCTAGGATTCTTGTCCCACCAATCAGAATGCAGCAAATGGTACATTTCCTATAGCTCTTTCTTGTCCCCTCCCACTCCCCCCAAGAAAGGTTGATTATTTTTGGAACATCTAGTATATATGTTGCGTGGTTCACAGTTTATGAAAATATTAGAAATGATTTTGAAAGTATAATGATATATTGATTGTTTATACTGTATTGTACCTCTTAATTTGACTACTGTCTCATGTAGTCGCTCTATTTTTATTTTGTAGTTATGTAAACTCTAATGCTCCTCTTGCTTCACCTGTTTGTGCAATGTCTAGCTATGCATATGATGGATCTTTATTACCAGAAGGTATTTATTTAGATAAGTATTTCTCTAACTCAGTTTCTTTTTCAGCTCAATTGCAGTAAGGTTTATGTTTGTGAACTGCAAATAGGTAGTTGAAATCATATACTTAAGCTTAGGTGAACAACTAACTACTGAACTAAAATGTAGAATGTTAGTTTAAACTAACTGGGGAAAACTAGAACAAGTTTATGTTGAATTATACAATTTTTTAAATGGTTGATAAAGAAGCACTCTACTGTAACAATAAATGGAGGGAAAATAGTAAAATAATAATTAGTATGACTTTGAAATAAATTGAGGATAGAATATGATAGAATTTTACTAGTAAAGTATATTGAATAATATTTAGAAAAAGGCAAAAATTAAAAATGAAACAAAATAAGGTGGCTTGAAAATGAAGAGAGAATTTAAAGGGAATTTGAATAGTATATATATATGAAATTGATGGGTAAAATTATTACAAAACCAGTTTAGAATTTGACAAAAAATTATTTCATTAGTACTGAAGAGCAAACTCTTACAAATTGATTCAAATTAAATGGCTCATAATGTTTATTTATTACAGTACCAGAGCACTATAGCAGCAAAAGTTAATATTTTCAAAATATTTAAATTAAAAAAGAAACTTTTTTTTTCTGCCTTGAATGTGAATTTATTTTATAATTCCACATTTTAACTTTGTCTAGAAAGTGCTTTTCAGACTATTTTTGTAAAATTTTATTGCTTCTAGGTTATTTTAGTTAATCTTAACAAGTTTGGCTTTAATTTTTATTTTTCAGTTGAAAAGATGGCTTTAATTTTTATTTTTCAGTTGAAAAGAATTGTTTATTTATTTATTTTAATATTTCAGCTTCATCTTGTGAAACAGAAGGTACTGTAACCAAAAACTCTTTAGATACTAATTCATGCAAGGTACAAGGTAATACTAGATGTTCATTATCTAGTTCTGCAACTTATCCAGATGCATATGCTTCACTTGAAACATCACATACATTGAATCCAGAATCACCTGCTTTCCAACCTTCAATAGCAAAATCACCTCAGGTTTTAGCTATACAACCCTCTTATCAAGCATTATCAACCACGATTCTTGGTGTAATTCCAACTGCTATTACAAATATACCGACTGCTAAGTTGAAGCTGAATACTAAATGTGTTTCTCAATCATCTCTACAGAATTCTTCCTGTCTTTCTACGTGTGATACTTCATTTTCTTCATCTGTATCTTGTTTGCAACCTATTTGCCAGGTAAATGCTGTTAACTGTAAAGAGTTGCATGCACCGTTATCTTCCAAATCTGTCATGAAAAGCCATGTAAGTTTTTTTTTTTTTTAAATATAATGAATTGATGTTTTTTTTTTAAATTAGTACTGACCCTAAAAAACTCATTTTCTTTTGCCTTAATTTTAAATTTTTTTATTTATTTTATTGATGTTGAAATAGGGCTAAATTAACTTTTATATTTTTGCTTGTTTAAAAATGTGTTTTTAATTTCTTGAATTACATATATTTGTTCACAATTATATGGTATATTTCTTTAAATTCCTACTTTTTGCTATAGGCTTATAATTTTTTTGAGGAAGTACGTATTTAGAAAGATTTTATTATTTTAAATATACTTTTTTTATTTTCGTGTTATTCATTGTATATTGTTGGACTTGTTTTAAAATATCTTAATTTCTTTAAAATAATATTTTGAGGTATCTGTACGTCTGTAATTTTCATACAAAAACATGTCATTATAGATTGTCAGTTTCTTTGAAGCCATTCTAGCTATTTGTAGTTTTCAAAAATGTGTTCTGAATCTCTTTGTAAAAAGTAAATGTAGTCATTAAAACATTTGATCATCCAACAATTGATACGAGAGAATTTTATAATTGCTTGTTAAGTAATTTATTTACTGAATACAAAGAAATTAGGTGGAATTTATTTACTTTTTCTAGAAGATATATAGCAGAAGAAAATATATGAAGTTATTGCTTTTTATAAAAATAAATAAGTCAGAAAAGTTCAATGTGTCAAAGATCTCCATTAAATGTATATTGAGAAACCAAACTTTTTTGGAAAAATCGTGAGAGCTCGTACTTCATGTAAAAAAATTGTGTTGGAATTTCTTATATATATATTTATGTATGTATTTATATATATATATATATATATATATATATATATATAACATATATTTTGTATAATGACAGTTGTATATTTGTTTCTATTTTTCTCAGCTGGAATGTCAAAGCCTTGCAGCTCTTCAGCATAGGAAAAAGATACTGTTAGCTCAGTTAGATAAGGCAAAACTGCAAAAATCATCTTGTCTTGTTGCTAGCGAAAATGGCATTATTTCATCTGCAGATATCGGAACAGTATGTATGATGAATTTCCCAATTCTTCAATTAACATATAATAGATACAACTATTTTGTGTATTCAAAAGAATCTTCTGATATGCAATAACATTAATGACCTACTGAACCAATTTCTATGCCAAATAGTATGCTTATTAGACATGTTAATCTATCTATGCTGTGCAATATTATACAAAGACTACTTTCATGAGACAAGTTATATTTAAAAAAACATAGACAAAAGCACGGGAAGGAATTTCTATGATAAAAATTAAATATCTCTTGGTTATGTGAGAGATTTGAACCCCCAAACCTCACCCTGAGTAGAATTTGCGTGACCTGTTGCATTTGATGACAATCATTGGGCACACGACACAAACACCTCTTGTTCATGCTATCAGTAATCTGAATTATTAGCATTATATTTCTTCCATCTTAAGGCCGGTTGCTGTGCCTTTTCTTCCAAGGCTTCGAAGATATCTTTTAGCAAGATAATGGAAGATCAGGCATTTGCCCTTGACGTAAACGAATTTCAACTGTTGCCCTGGCTGGGATGTTTTCCAGATTTCTTACCTACTTAAAATATTTGGTCATGGTTTGTTGAGAGGTGGAGCCGCCACTGCTCATTTGATGGAGTGTGGTATTAACTTGAAGCAGCATTGAATGACTTGTTGATATCTGTCGTCCAAACCTAGTTTGACTGGATGTGTAATCATGCTTCAACTGTTTGAACTACCAGAGATGGCAGCTGTTTGTACTATTTCATACCATGTATACCCCCCAAAACTGCCCACAAATTTAATCACTTTTTTTCTTGTAAGCTGTATCTGTGCAGTAAGTGAAATTTTTGTTTGCTTTCCTTAGTAATGTAATTTTAATGGCCAGCAGGTATATGAAAAATAAATGTTATAATTAAATATATATGTAAGTAATAATTTACATTGATTTATTCTTTTATAGCTTTTTAATTTATCTATGGTCCATTCCTTCAGGGCCCACATTTAAATAATAAACTAGCTACCTGCCTAATGGGAATCTTTTGAGTTACATCTATCCACCTACCCAGATCACGCGATTTGAGCTTCCTACAAATACCAAGACTTCTGGAAATTCTGGTTTTTTCTCATTTGTCCGTTGTCGTGTTCGTGTTTGTTTCTATTTCTATGTGTGCCATCCATATGTGTTTGTGTGTCTCAAGATGTTCAATAAGCCACTAAGGACTGCCTCTTTAATGTCATCAAAAGAAACATCAACCATCTAAAATAATCTTCATCGTTAAAATCGTATTCACACTCGCCAAATTATGATCCTTGGCACTCAACACGCCCTTATAGTAATCGTTACCACTCCCAAAAATATTACAGGAGTACAACTCTTGTAAATTATTTAAATTACCAAATTATATACCCTGTAAAACTGTACCCACTAATAAGTACAAGCCAGTGAATTAACCTTAAAAAATTCATTTGGTCTTGTTAATTGTATATGTTAAATGACAAAACAAAAATCTTTTAAAAAGTTATCTGTACTTCAAGAAACTTATAAATAAACACTTTTTTTAAATTGGTTTGCTAATTGCATGAGAAATCTGGTTACTTCAGTTATTTATAGAGAATAAAACACTATAATAAATTACTTTAAAATAAAGTTTTCATTTTTGTATTTGTTACTCTAATTAATGTTTTAATTTTATTCAGTATTGTGTGTTGAAAACCATGGATGATGGCAATGTGGTGTCTTTTTATGCACCTTGGACTTCAACAAGTATACTTCCATATGGATCACCAATGTATTACACCAGTAATAATTACAGTTATTCTCCTAATTCTTCTAGTAATGAAGCAGATTCTTCTGTTGCTAAAGAAGAATCAAGGGAGGATTTTCTAGAAATGTAAAGATACATGTTTTTTAGTTTATATAATGATAAAGAAAAATTTTAAAATATTATTAGTTGTGATTGATTGCTGGCTTAAAATTTGAAAATTGTTAAACTGTATTGTATCTTATTTAATGTTATTCATATTTTATAACTGAATTTTTCTATGCTCTTTGAATATGAAAAATATGTGAAATCTCAACCATCCTAAGCTTCAAAATATCTTTGTAATAAGACTTTTAATGTATGCAGTCACTTTTTTAAAATTTAATACAGTACAAATATTTTTGTTGTCTTTTCTTTGAAAGTTAGAAGTAAAATGGTGTAGGGCACTTAGACTTCTCAGCTTTATAATGTTAGTATTATCTGATAACATTCTATAATATGTATTTTTTCCAAAAATTCTTTGTTTTCATGTTAGGTAATTCTGGATATCCAGTTACAAATAATTTAATCAAATATATATATCAAACTTTATATAGTAAAACTTTTTTGATATGGTTTTTGTGTTTCAATGGATATATATTAATAACAATATTAATAAATAACTTCGGCTTTTTTTATGTATCTCAAAAACTTTTACTTTTGAATTTTAATTTCTTTATTTTCTTTTTAAATGTGATCACTTAATAAAAAAACCCACTAATTTAAAAAATTTTCAATTATTGTAAAAATTGTTTTGTACTTTCTGGATTGTAAATTTCGTTCACTGAAAAAAATGAAGCATTAATAAATCTATTGAATTTAAATTTAAGTACTTAAATTTAAGAAAAATTTATATCTTTACACAACCATTTATTTTTAGATTGTCAGAATGATGTAGTTAATGTATTAAAAATTTAGTTTATTCTAACATTTTTCTCTTCTCCAGGGATCTTTCCAACTGTGCATTGTTTTGCCCTTCAGAAAAAGATGAGTTTATTCCATTTGACCCTCCATTAGTTTCCAAATATGGTCCAATATCTAGGTGTTCCAAAAGCTTAATACGCGGACCAGCTCCAATTCAAGTGAATGCTGTTTCACAAATGGGAGAACTCACTAGTCCCACTTCAGCTGTTCGACATCCTTTGCCATCTGCATCTTTTGCACCATCCTTTTATGCAACAAATTCTTCAGGTTATTATTCTTAAAAAGACATGTTTGGATACGATTAATGTTTCATATACTTTTTTAATTAACTGTTCAAAGTTTTTAAAGTTCGTAAAATATCTGATCTCACATGTATTACTGATACACTCATGCTACTGATGTTTGTTTCATACATACACATACATAAAGCAAGATAAATATAGAGAAAAATTCGGGAGAATTTCTTGTAAATAAGATTTTCTTTAATTGATCTGCTAAAATGTACTCTTGATATGTAAGAAAAGTTTTATTTTTTTTCTCATCTTAAATGGTATGATAGTCTTGATGAAAGATGTGGCGTCACTGTGATAAAAGCTTCTGATTTCCTGGGTTTTCCCATTCACAAGAATACATCAAAATTTAAAAACAAATTATTTTTAAATAAAATCAATAACAGTTATATAAAATAAGGATACATATAAATTTCAAAATTAATACTTATTTATATAATGAGCTTAAAAATACAAAAAATATATAATAAATTGATTTTTCATTTTCAAAATAGGATTTTGGCATTCAGCTTAGTTCTAAACTTTGTGACAAACAATCCGGCAGCAGAAAATGCTCTCTTGGCTTCAACTTACATTGGAGGAATTGCTTTTAAAGTCTCACATAGTTTTATAATGTTTGGTGATTGATTTTCAGTCAAGTTGAACAACTGCATCTCTTGTTTCATGATCACTTTTTGCACTAAAAGCAAAAATTGGTAATGGTGTAGAAAAAAATGTTACAAGTAAAGATTTTGCAAATTAAAAATCTCGGGGGCTGAATTCATATTTGAAAAATAATTACTAAAACTAATGTTCCTTTACTGACTCGCATGCATTTGAAAACTAACCAGTCAAAGCTGAATCAATTATTTCTCTAATTAAAAGTAATAATATTTTTACTAATGATATATATTACAATTAATAATATTTATCTCTTCTAAGAGAGAAATGTTAATAAATGCTAGAAAACTCATTTGCTGCTGAGGAGCCGATTATGTATGCTAAAAATATTTATTATTTTATTTAAGATATTTTATTTCTATAACTAATTTCTTGTTTATGAAATTGCTATATTATTGTTACATAAATATAAATAAATATTAATGTAAGAATCTCACATAAAACTTAGGTTTCGAAAAATAATAAATGAGAAAAATTGCGATATTGCTTTTAAAAGTATTCTTCCCCAAACAGTTTGTGGGCTCATTCCCTTCTTCAAATTGCTGATTCAATTAAATAACTCATAATAAAGACAAGTATCCAAAAAAAAATTAAAAAAAGGATTAAATAAATAATAGTTTTAAGTATTAGTACTGACATTATCCTCATAAATCAAGATCTTGGAACTTCGATCAGATAGTGCTGGCTGGCTGTGAAATGTGATTACTTTAAAAACCCAATACTTGTTAACGAAGCTCGATACACAGATAGACAGGAATTCATAGGGACAGATACTCCTTCCCGTTGGCTAGCTGAAAAAATTCTCACTAATGCAATGTTAGCATTAATCTTTCTTCCTCATTTTACACTCTTGCCCCACAGTTGAGTTCGACCACCCCTTCGTCCACTAAGTTCAGGGTGAACGATTGCAGATTGCCTCACTAGGATCAGCAGACGTTGTCCAGGTTGAAATCTACAGTCAAGTCAAAAATTGCTACCTCATAGATAATTGAAACCCTGTACAATTCCCGGGAATAGATAAAGTACAGAAATCTTATGATTTCCCGAAAAAGAAACCCTAGCTGTGATATCCCTCACCACTGGTTAAGTAAAATGAAGATATGCAGATCTCCACATATAAATACTTCAATTTCTTGTAAATATTGTTATCTTACTCACTTGTTAAATTGTCAGCACGCAGGTCATGTTGGTTTGTTAATATACGTTGTATTTCAAAGAGTGTTTTATTTATGTCTAAGCTAATCTCGCTTGCACATCATTTAATCAACCAGATTGAGAACTCCTCAAAAGAAATCGTATATTTTGCTTGTTAAATATTCTAAAGATTTATAGCAATAGAAACTATATAAGATGTATGTTAAGAAACTTAAATATCTCTTGTGAAACTTGTTTTAAATATTTTCATTAAAAAAAAAGTCCGTATTTGAAATTTAAGTTTATTTTTGGCACCACTGGCAATTAGTTGTGACATTTAGAACTGAAATAATGTTTTAATTGCATTTCAATTGTAAAATTATAGATTTTATGTAAAAATTTATATTTAATGATAGCATGTATTTATCATATGCATGTTATATACATACTATACATTAATGTGTGTATCATATACCTGTTTTTACATTTTTTGATTATAAAATCATTTGTGTGTGATGACAATTGATTATCTTTCTCAGAACTGAGGGAAAATTTTTTTTTGCATTTTGAGCAAACAATCAATGTTAAAGTACTTGAAAAATTTTTTTGTTTGTTTTCATTCTCTATAAAATAAACAAAAACCCGGGGCCTGTAAATTAACAATGAATTACATCTAAAAATTTGTTTTTTATTACAATTCTTATCTGTATGATAGTTTAATAATAATGGATAATAACTTTTAGAATTTCCCAAATTATTTTAAGAATTTTAATTTCTGTAAATTTATAATTTTACTTTTAACTTTGGTTTGGCTGGGAAATTATGGTCAGCTATTTTTTTTTAATTACTGCATTATTATATAGTTTTCTATGTAAACATATTGTTTCAAAATTTATACTTCGTTTTGGTCATTCTAATACATGTAATGTTATAAGTTTTCATAGATTTTTTTAATACGTAGTTTCCTCCTGTAAGAATAATTATTACTTTTTAAAAATAAACATTTGTATGTTTCTACTGATACGACTCTATTGTAATGGTGGTGAATATAATTATATACATAATCATTAATCATATACTAAATTGCTGTAAATCTTGGAATTTGCTAAGAAATGCAGTTGAGCCACCATATTTCGAGGCTCTTTTTAGCAATTTTTTCTATTTTATGAACTTTTTCCTAGATCTATTTTATTGTTTTCTTCATAAAATAACCTCCAAATAGAGAAGTGCATTTTCTATTTAACGAAATCTTCGCTTGTGATTCGATTTTTTTTCCTCCTTATTTTAAAAACATTTCTGGACGTTTAAAGTTCTCTCTTTTAAACCATTCTATGGTGATCATTCTGTACCAGGTGCCCAACTCACCTAGAGCTATAGAATTGCAGTAATTTTTCCAAGTAAAAGAAACTCAAATAAAATTAACAGATTTTATCAGTAACTAAATTTAAAGACACATGTGGGTTTATATGCTTAGAATTACTGGTTATAAAATAATGTATGCTTAAAATTAGAAAATGTTATTACATTTGGTTAGTTTTAATTCAATGTTATTTTTTTTAAGTTGAAAATATAGTGTATTCCTGGACAATTTTTTTCCTTGTTTCCCTGTTTTGTTGGGTAAAATATATAAAATAAATAGGTATTAATTTACAAAAAAAAGTGTGAATAATTACTTTTTAAATAATCTATAATGTTTATAAGTTTAAAATTTGTTTTAAGTAGTTTCTAAAGTACATTAAAAGATGAATCTCTATTTAACGAGTTTTCCACATACATCGAAACTTTTTTTCATGATTTAGCGACTTCGTCAAATGTTTGTCTGTATGTTGAAATATAATCGACAGTATAAGTAAAAAATGAATTGCCACATTAATATAATAGCAAAATATTAGTCTTAAGACTAAGATTACATGGTTTATATAGATATAGAAAAACCAATTTAGTAGTTTTTATTTTATCTTATAGGTTTTGCAGTTCCAGTAGCTTTTATACCAGAACAGTATTTGCCTGTTGTTAAATCTGCATCTGTTGTTTTGCCTGTAGCTATGGATTGTTCTGTTTGTCATCCAAATGAATCTGAAATGTTAAGGTAAATACATATATATATATAATCAAGCTTTTAAAAATCATTGAGTTAAAATGTGTAATGTAAATAATCCCCCCAAGTTTTGTGTTAAAGGATTTGGTTCGACTTTAGATTAAAGAGGAACATGTTTTATCCACCTCCATTGATTTTCTTCTCACATTTTGTATGACAATTATAAAATATTTTAAGGAGATGCAATAGTTAGCTATCTAATTTATTTGCATGAATTAAATAACTAAGAAATTTTAATGTGCTACATCATTTTTGTTTTGTTTTTTCAATTTATGAATATTTTTTCATTACATTTTGTCGTTTTTTTTATCAATTAACCTATTTCATTGATCTGAATTCATTATTATTTTAATTTATAGTTATTGTGGATAATTTTTTAACACACAATGTCTAACATTTTAGGACATAAAATAATTTCCAAGGAGAAAATTTGTAAGTTCCAAACTCATTGCTGCATCCGCATCATGTATTAATTTGTCTTATAAAATGAATATTTATAGCCTTAAAGAAGATACATTACAAAATGCATGCATTCTTAGATGCCTTATTTACAAAATGTGTGACATTCTTAGACTTCAATTTTGAGCATTTATTACAAATAGGATTAAATAATGAAAGAAATTATTCTTATATATGCTTTCTAAAATATTTTGCTTCAGTATGATTTTATCCTTTTTACAATTTTTTTATTGTAAATGAAAAATATTTTAGGATCAATAATACTGGCATAACAAATGGATTCAAAATTGCTGAAGAATGTGTAAATGATAGGCCATATCAATTACAGGTAAGTAAGTATATGCAATTTACATATTAGGAAATCTAATTTAATGTCGATTTGTCAGAATTTCTACAGTATATTAAAAATTGAAATTTTCAAACTTGAATCAATACATTATTTACTATGCAATTCTATTTATGTATGCATATTTTCATAAAGTAGGCTGTTGAATAATTCAATTGCCTTCTTATTTTCATTTAGCAAGTACATTTTAATCTCTTCCTTATTTTTATTTATTTATTTTTTTGTTGTTGTTTTATGAGAAAATTGTTGACACAAACAATGGAACATGAATCCAAGGAGTTGCATGAAGTTTGCTTGTGTAGTTGTTACAGTACTTAAGAATTGTAATTCTATTTTATAATTGATAGATTAAATTATTTTTAATTTTACTTTTTCATGTCTTGAATTATTCTTTTGAACTTGATAAAGTAGAATTCATATGGAATATAAACAGTAATTATAACCCATATTTATGCCTCTAACATACTATTGAAATTTAAATTATACAAAGTTGCTCATTTCTTTTGATAAACTCATTTTATTAAGGCTGTCTTTGGCAAATGGATCAAAGAATTTGCAGTGTCATAATTCATACATCATTTTATAATATATCGTTTTAAAAATTTAAAAATTTTCCATAAATAAGTAAATTTTTACTTTAACGTGTAAAGGGCAATTTCATTTAGCCATATAGCAGAGAAAGAAAAAAAAGAATATTTTCATTTTGTATGGAAAGAAATGAAACTCTATTAAAAAAATTCAGTATTATAATAAAATAGACTGTTTTCTGTATGGCATGGTGAAGTTTGAATGTAATGTCAGTTTTAAAACACTTTTTTAGCTGAAAAATGTTCAGTTTCAGTCTTTTTCTTTAACATTGCTTGAAGTAAGCCTTAATGGTTTTAGGTTTTGAAAATTTTAATTGCAAGTTAATAAGTCTTGAAATTGATCATTTGGCTTTGTATACTTTTAGAAATGTGTTTGTTGCTGTAACTAGTAGAACTAATTCCATTTCAACCATCTACATGTTATATTTTGTTCAATTATTTTAGTAGAGATAGTTTTGCTGAAGAAAGATGTCTGATCAATATAGAACTTTTTATCTGTATGGCGAATTGTTATTGTTGTGATAGTACTTTTATATTTAGATTCTACATATACTTAGTTGACTGTTTCTGTCTGGTAGAATACATGTTAAAATAAAATCTAAGGTTCTCAAATAATAATTTTGAGAAATAATATTAAACAATTTCATGCCAGATAAGATTATATAATAGTTTGTATAATAGTTTTATATTGTATAATAGTTTATAAGTAACAAATGGTGATTGTTATTAATATATATTTCAAAATTATTTAAAGCATCCAAAAGAGATATCTTACATCCCCTAGTACTTGCTGATGGTACTGTATGTGATACTATTTTGCTATTTTATGTGTCAAATGTTGGACTTGTATAAATGTGTCACGTGTGTGTAATAACTTTACAATTTTGTTCATATTTCTCAATCCTGTAGCTCCACTTATTAATTGACAAATTAAGAATTTTTATGATATTA
Organism: Trichonephila clavipes; assembly: GCA_019973935.1. Lineage (NCBI taxonomy): Eukaryota > Metazoa > Arthropoda > Arachnida > Araneae > Nephilidae > Trichonephila > Trichonephila clavipes. The sequence continues at coordinate 112,954 of BMAU01018222.1, forward strand.
AAAAAGTGAAAAAATAAATTTTATAAAATTTCGAAGAATATTGTGTACCGTTGAATTTCCTATTTTAAAAACTCCAGTATATAATTAGTTCAGATTTTTTCACAAATTATGCAACTTTTGTTTTTTTTCTTTTGGGGTTACTTGTAGAAAGTTTTAATGATTTTTTATAAAAACAATTCATTGCTGGAATTTTATTTTTTGATAAAAATATTTTATATATTATCACGTTTTTATCAATTTATATTACTTTTTATTAATAAAATTTTAATGTGCTAATTTAGAGCATCATATATATTATTTGTAATTTTTTTTCAATTCAAGTATTTTTATTGGTTCTTCTGTTGCTTAATTTTTTGTACTATGTTCATCACTATTTTTTATTTTTAGGTTGAAGAACTTATGCATGTAAAAGAATTAAACACTCAAATTTTGAAGAAAGAACTTTGGGAAGTTGAAAAAACAATAGAAGAAAAAGAAAAAATTATGCTAAAAGTAAGCATTAAAATATTGTTTTTTTAAAAATGAATATTTTATCCTTATGTACTTATTTGTTAATTTTAGAGACCCAAATGAACTTATCTAGCTGATATATGGGCCTTAATAGTGAAACCTCAGATTGCATTAAAAGCTCTTTTTAAGTAGTCTATGTTTTATGATTCGTTTGGAATCCGGTTTTAAATTCCAAGATGTTCCTTGGATATCATATTCCGTTATTTCCTACTAAAAATGTGTAAAATTAAATTTTTTTAAGTATAATCTATTAATAAAGTGTTTTCAAAGATAAAATAATGCATATTTTAAGTAAAAATTAAATTTTGTTTCCCTCTGTCAACCTTGTTTGTATTGTAATATTTTATGTGCATTTTATTTATGTTTAATGAACTAATTAAATATTTAAACATGAGCTACATTTAAACAAAGTAGTGCTTTGAATATTGCATTTAATTAATATATAAGTGCAGCATTGGGCAATGTTTGCCTCATTAACTTAATGAGCATATTTTTTCTCGTTTTCTTTTAATTTTGGTGAATGGTGTGTATATTATTGTTTTTTTGCATTTTAAAAATGAAATAAAGTGGTGAAATTGTCATTTCTAGAGTGTAAAATGATGTACAATAAATTCTGGAATGAATGAATGGTAACATTTTCCTTTCTAAAAATAGGACAGTCTAGACAAACTTTAAATATACAAACCTAAATTAGAAAGTAAAAAACTGGTTCTTTGTACTTGATGTAACTTCATAATTGAGGATTTCTTATACAAATATTTTGAACGGTGACTTAGAATTTTGTCCTTTTATTCTACAAGTAATTTTCAGCTCCATTGTTTTTTGTTCGTTTTTTTATCTTGTAATGTGATGACATCTAACCTGAATTAAGTAACATTTCACAGTTGTATCTTTATTGTAATACTCGCATGAAAAGTTTTTTGATTGAAATACTGTTAATAAAAGTTTCAAAGTCATTGTGTTGTTTTGTCCAAATAGTGTATTGTGAATCATTTTAGCAGGTAAGTATATTTCATAGTTTGAAGGAAAGTTGTTCATTGTCATTGCCTAGCTTTTTTTGGTTTATAAAATTCATAACAGATTGATGAAGCACATGTTTTGTTTACATAAATGCCACTTAGCTTATTTGCTAGACATCATATGTATGTATATATATATATATATATATATATATATATATATACTTTCTGTAATGTCTAAAATGTATACGTAATTCACATTACTTTTTGAATTTAATTTCCTTAGAAAAAAATTCTTTCTTTATGTTGAAGTAAACTTCAGTTTAATTCGTATATCTGAATGTGTTAAATTTAAGGCTGTTTTCGCCATATGTACAACAGTGTGACCTTAGTGCTGAGCACATTTTCAAACTGAAAAAATGCCTCAATTTGTATAATAATTTGTGACATTTTAACTCATACTTTTGTTCATAATATAGTGTTTTTAAAATTTCAAAATATTTCATAAATAATCAGGTTTTCCTTTTAACATGTAAAAGGATAGCTCATTTAATATTACAGTATAGGAGAAAAAATGGGCCAACTCTGGTAAAAATTAGTAGTATGATAAAATAAGGGATTCTCTACAGGAAAATGAAGGAATATAATATTAATGTTTGAGTACTTTTATATCTGAAAAAATATTCTAAAAATTAGGGTTCTATTCTTTAACATTTGCCGAAGACAGCCTTAAAATATATCTTCAATTATACCTTATGTTTCTGGTACTGATATCACTATTACACAAATATTAGTAGTCAGTGTTAATGTAATAGCTCCTTTTGTTATTTTAATATAACGAGAAACAAATTAAATCAAAATTAATTAGTTGCATTGCAAATCAATAGATTATATAAATACTTGTTTTAATATTAGAGGAAACATTATTTAGTGTAAATTTGAAAATAAATCAACTGACTCTCTGATAACCTAATATATCATAAGGTATGATGAGTTATTTCTCATAGCACAATGTCAAGGACCTCAAAATCATAAAGAAATGATTTTTTTTTTTAGGTAATGGATTTTATTGATTTCCCCTCCCTTTTTATTCAATGATTATACTCTTTGAATTCTTATATTAGATTTTTGTATTGGCTGATTATAACTGATTTATATATTTGTATGATTACGTTGTGCTATCATATTGCATGATTATGATATTAACAGGTTGAAAAATGATTATAAGAGTATGGCCTGCATGTTACCCACATATTTTTATGGTCCAAAATATTGCTAATATATATATACATATATATATATATATATATATATATATATATATATATATATATATATAATTTAAGGAATTTGAGAAACTTTAATTCTGTTTTGAAATCACATTTCATGCTCATTTCATGAAATTACCTGCAATTTTTTTTCCTCATACCATTTTATATTCATGTAAAAACCAAAAGATGATTCACAAAGATAGTTAGGTAAAGAAATAATTGTATCATTAGAAGACAACTTCCTAAGTTTGGGACAGATTCGTAGAAATCAAAATTTTATATAGTAATCCTTTTTTAAACTTTTTTTTATTTGAAAAATATTGTCCACACACATGAATTAACCAAAAAGAGATTGTAATCTTTTCCTTAAAAGTGGCTTTAATTATCACAGTGTAATTTTCTACTTCAGTTAAAATACCTTTACAAATGACAAATTGTCATGATACTCAGTCTTTTTTCTCCTCAGCTATATAATACATATATTGTAGCTGAGGGAAAAGTAACTGTTTGAACTGACTTTTTTTATAAGATTGAAAGTCAATTGATAGGTTTAAAAGTGTGGCATGGCTCTTTTTTGTACTTCAGTAAACTATTTTTTGTCTATTTTTCCCTAGGATAGTGCTCAATACAATGATCACCCTTATATGCACAGATATGATTTAAAACTTGGTGGCTCTGTACCTACTTCTATCGGACCATGGCCGACTGAGACTTTGGAAATTTTCCCATGCAAACCCTCAGAGGTATTTTTAAAATCAAATGATCATGTTTTTGTTTTGACATTAAACATTTTAATTTTTATTTAAAATTACTACAATATTTTTTTTAACTTCTTTGCCTTCAGAGAAGAATTAAAATAAATGTTTTGCTTTATCACTGAGGTAGATTATATTAAACATGATTCTTTATTGTCTTTTAATAGGGAAAGAATCCCCCCCCCACAAATGTAAACTTTTATTACCAATATATTTTATGTCCTATCCTAATCCTATAAAATAATTTATTTCTGTAAATTGTTCTTCATTTATTTGCTTCACACTTGTGAAAAATACTGAGTGTACTTTATTAATATTTTTAAAGGATACTAGTAAAGAGTCTTAAAGTATTTATGTATATGAAATACATATGCACAGTGTTTTTGCATATTTTAATATGCGTAATGTGTGTATATCTACAGAGACTTATATTATTTTAGACCTTGGTTTAAATAATTCATTGTGTAATGAATTTTATCCAAACTTTTAAAGAAATTTATGTATTCTTCTTTTGCAAGAAAGATAAAAGAAATGATAAGGTAAATGAAAACGAGTTTCTCCTCACTCTTGGGGAGGAAAAAGAATGAGTGGAGCACATGAATGTTTTATTTATTTAAATAAAGAGAAACACAATAGGTTATAAAATCTTATGTTTATGCAAAAGAAAATATGTTGAAGTGCTTTGTGAAAATTGAATCATAGAAAGATTCAAACATATTTTTTTTACACCAGACAAGTTTAACCGTATTTCAAATGTGTGTAGTCACAAATTTTAAATATTTTTACTGTTCGATAACTATTCTTTTTATTATTCAGCAATAATTTTTGTTATATTGCTGTTAATAATGAGGAAAAATTTGGTTTTTTTTATAATTTTGGTGATCTTTTTCATCCTGGATGCTTTACTTTCTAAAAGTTTTATTTTTTATATACCTGGTTACTTTTGTTTATTTTTCAGCCAGTTCATTGCCTTCAGTATTTTGGGGCAACTTAGTTGTCATTATTTTCAACTAGCCGTATGGCTCGGTGTTGCATGGGCTTTCTGTACTTATATAAGCAAAAGCTTCAGTAAAATATACTTTTTCGAAATTATTTTGTGTTGCACAGTTTATTGCAGTTTTAAGAAATAGTATATATTTTTCAGAATTAAAATATGCTAACACTCATATGTGCATCGATAAAATTAACGTAAAACATGACAAATAAAATTGATAAAAGTGTCTATTTTATTTTTGTTCAACATTTTAAACTATCTTTTTTTGTAAAAAAAAAAATTTAAAATTATCAGTTTTATTATATTTTTCAAAAGTAATATATGGCTAATTGTTTTGTTTATTACTTTCATATGTGTGTAAAATGAATTTCATATTCAAGAAATATTTTTATAAGTGGTATGTAAATGAAAAAATATAACACAAAATTATATTATGTTCAGTAAAACAATGAAAAAATATTTTGAAATTAAAATTACTTTTGTAACTTATAAGAATACTTGAAGTATCATAAAAGGAATAGAAAATAAGGATGGCAATTAATAATGAACCATAATATATGTGGACATTGCTTTTATTTATTTTTTAACTTGTAGTGGATGACAGTGGGTAATATACAGTTTTTTCAAACATAATTTCATTTATTAAGTTAAAATGGCAACAAACAAAACTAATAGTCCAACAGCATATTCAGTAAGGAAAATCGTTTGCTGTGTCCCTGTAGCGCAATGAATAAAATTTAGCTTTTTTTGCAAACATAATATATTTTAAAGAGGGTAGAGCCATTGCAGAGCACTGTATCTAAAAGTAAAAAATAATTTTTTTAATGAGTGTTCTCATTGCAATTTCGCTTCACAGAAAAGAATGATTTCATAAAAACGCATATTTGATTATAAGAGAAAATTAACTTGCTAAAAAGGTAAATAGAAATAAAAGGATTAAAAATATAAATAAAAATTATAACAGAAAAGTAATAACAGTAGTGTATGTTTCTGCTATGGGAACTATGAGTGAAATAATCTGAAATAGATAAACAAAAGAAAAAATTATGTCATAAACTATTTCCTTAAAACATTAACATAAATAGCATACATCAGGAAGCCTTCAACTGGAAAAAAAATAAAATTAGTACAAAGTAAAATTGTAAAAAATAGATAAAATAAGCCTACATTGTAATAAAGCATTAAATTAAATTTTCTGTAGCATTAAATTAATGTCACATGAGGAATTGAAGTAATACTATCTAACATATATATTACATTTAATATAAAATTCAGATGTAATACAATAGTGAAAAAATTAAATTAGTAAGGACTAAAATAAACTACCTAAAACAGACCTACGTTGGAAAAAAAAAACCATAATGAACCTAATGAGAGAAATTATAAACCCTGTTGATAAAAAAATTAATTTTTTAAGCAATACTTTTTTGCAAAATTTTAGTTAAAAAAATATTTGTTATTCTGTTGCAAAGAACAAACAAATGAGGAAATACAATGATAATTAATTATAGTGATAATTGAAATATATATATCATATATGAACAGTATATATACAAAGTATATGATCTTCATAAAACTAAATGAGGAACATACTATCAGAAGTAAAGTTAAACAGTGATGCATGAGACATAAAATCACATCAACACTGAATTTTAAAGAAATCCAAAGAGAAATATGAAAAAATTGTATCAAGCTGCATCTTTCTCCCTCAAAAGTTTTGGATCACAAATGGTAGGAATATATTTATGTATTTGAAGAATGTTAAAAGCAAAATTGATGCAAGATGCCATGCGACAAAAAATCTGATCAACACTGATCAGCATCTAATGTTTTCCTATAATGATGAGAACATAGTATTTGCCAATGAAGGAAGAAAAGCAATAATCTTTTTTTCCAACCAAAGAAAATGACATAGAAATGCATGTAAAATCTTTAAAAATCTATATGAAGAACAGATTGTAAGAAGGAAAGTTAAAAAAAAACATAATGCAGCACGACAAAAATTGCATTATTTCTGAATTTTAAAGTGCAAAATAAAATTATTTTGCTGAGCATTCAATCCCATTCATAGCTTCTGTGATCTTCTTGATGTATAAACTTAACTATCTTTCCATGAGAACAATAGATGAGTACTTATCGGTTTAAAAACTATGTGGTCAAAAAAAGCAACAATGCTAAAATCTGGTTAATAACAATTGTTGACATAAATTGAAGGTAGTTTTTTTTTTTTCAAATATTGCCAAACTGTTAATAGCAGCTTAATTTAGCTTCTGTTTACAAAAAGCGTAACAAATCATTTTTGCTTAAAAACTAACTTTTGAGTCACGGTATCACATAATTGAAAGTACAATAAGCAAGAAAATTACAGTTCAGAAAATAAACAGACATAAAAATGTGTGACACCAAAATAGAAATTATAGCATTAATTTAAACTAAAACAGAAAAATTAAGCCCTAATTTTGATGAAATTACCACAACCAGTGCTGAACAAACAAACACTCGCGGAAATTCTTAAATATAAAAAAATACGAAGTAACCTAGCATATAGTAGAAATTATAACATTAATTCAAACCGAAAAGCAACATGTAGAAATCCGGTTAATAGCAATTGTTGACATAAATGGAAGGTAGTTTTTTACAAATATTGCCAATCCGTTAATAGCAATTAGTTTAATTTAGTACTATTTTCTTGTTATACTGCTAGCTAGGATTTTCTACTTTATTGTTACAATAAGCGGGATTTAGAACTTGTCGTTGAACAAAGAAAAGTAATTAAGTTTTTTATAACAGAAAGGAACTTTGTGTAACAGATAATAATAATTATTTTTTTTAACATAAGAATGAAAGCGGGTAAGAAGTGAAGATTGTCTAAAAAATCCACTGATATTTGCATTGAAGAATAAGTAATTATTATCATTGCATATTAGCGTCACCACAGCCAAATTGAAGCCATTTTCCACAAAAATCTGACAGATTTGTTTTTTTACGCATATGTTAGAATTTTTGTGGTTTTGGTATCAAGGTTTAAATATTAAAATAAATAAAATTTGGTTGTTTTTTTTTGCAAGCATAATATAATTTAAAGAGGGTAGAAGGGTAGTTGTTCCATTACACAATCAACATGTAGTACTATAAACCACAATAATATATCAGAAATAATCATGCACAAAAATAAAAGATACACAAATTTAATGAGCATTAAAATAAAAAAAAAACAGCCTTGCAGAAAACAGATTCTATTATTATCTAAAATCACAGTTTTTTTTAAAAACAAAATATACTGATTTAATATGAAACTGTATCCCGAACACACACATACAAAACACTGAGCAAACTTTGGTATTGAGCATAGTGGTAAAAACTTATAATATTTTCATTTCTGAAAGTCCATTAGCATTAATGAAGTAAACAAAGTTTCATCACTTTTGTTTGAAATTCCGGAAAAGGATAAAATATGCTTAATTAAGAAAACACAATTCACTTCTGTCGACATCGCTAAATCAACTGTAAACAAAAGTGTATTACCTAACTAAAAAAAAATTAGAAAAAGCACTTTTCATAGGACAATTTTTTAGAAAAACAATTGCAATTCTGCCACAAAGAATTAAAAAAGGACAAAATACAACCTTAAATTAATATATTTATAATAAAATATGAAACACAATCACCCAAAAAACAGTTTGAAACATTAATTTTTACAAACTTATACTGGAGTGACATTCAGCAGTTGAATGAAAAATAGACTTAGAAAGATCTTAATGCACTTTATATTATAGCGGCATAGTAATGGTAGCTCATGAGTCTACAATAAGCCTCCTTAACAATGCATAAATTTCTGTTTTCAAGAGTTTTAGAATAGTATGCTATATATATACACACACATTCCAATTGAACAATGTTCCATAAATATCATGATATGTTTCTTTTTAAGTGATGTTGGTTCTCTTTTGTGTTGTTTAAAGAAGTGACAAAATTTTTGTAGAAAGGTAAGAAATCTGGCTGTTGCATTAGTGATTCATAAGTTTTCAATGAGAATTACTCCTTATTGATGCTTTAATACTGTCAATTGTAGTATAGGAGATTATAAGTTTGTATCATTGTGAACATATATATTAAAAGTGCACCTCATTGGTCTGGTAAAATATTTCATGTGATGCTGTGTAAAAATAGTTCAAAACGTTTGTGTGGGGGGAGGATGTAGAAATTTGTTTATAATTGTGGCAATTGCTTGAATGATTGAAGGAAGGTTATTTATGCATTTTTATGAACAGCAGTATAACAATGTTTTTTGTCCAATGTGTAACATCTGTTAGCATCTTGACACCAGTCTATAATTCAACAGGACATTTCTTAAATTTTTTATTAAAGTAGCTAACCCAATGCTTTATTACTTTAGATTTTTTTTTAGTGTTGAGGAAATGAACTATACTATATTATATATAAAGCTGATTAATGATAATAATGTAAAATACTTATTTATTTATACAATAGTTAAGACTCTGCTGTTAGAATAATTCTTCATATTTTTCATGTAAAATTAGGAAGCTATGACTAAAATTGTTCAAAGTATTTTGAACTTGTGGAAAGTACAAAAGTTAGTACTATATGATTAAGAAATATTAAAAAAAATTTATATTTTTTACCGTTTAATACTTATATTTCTGTACTATCTTAAACTACACTGGTGAAAACAAAGGGAGGAACTGTTTTAAAAAAAAAAAAAAAAAAAAAAAGGACAAAATAATTAACGCTTATGGGCAAATAAGGTATCAGATAATAGCTGATCTCTTTGTGATCACCTCTGCCATGCAGTGACCTGTGACATCGTAAGGCAATGGCATTGTGATCGCGTTTGTGCCGAGATACCTCACGTACTCGCTGAAGCTTGTAGCTTTAGGACGTTTTGAAACATTGTAACTTAGTCCAATTCTTGTTTTTGAATTTCTTCGTTTACCCATCGTTAAGATGGCCAATCGTCTAGATGATGCAACAAGATGGTGGATAGCTGGGAGACTCGAGGCAGGCCTACTACATGCTGTTTAGACCTCAGGGTTTCGAGAAATGTGGTATCCACTCTGGAAATAATTCATAGAGACAGGAACAGTGATCTGCCTACCTGGCCAAGGAAACAAAAGGGCAACAACACCAGCTTAAGACCGTTATTGTGTGAGTGAGATAGAAAAAGAAAGAGTTTTAAATAAAAGGAATATGTCTGTAACAGCCACACAACTGTCTCACAACCTGTATAATACAAAAGGAACATCTTTTTTACGGATAACAGAAGCCCATAGATTTAATACAGGTGTTCTGTATTCCAGGAGTCTCGACTTTGACTGTAAACAACAACAAGAAAATCATCTAGCATGTTGCCCAAAATACCTTTCTTGGACAGAGGATGACTGAGGCAGAGGTTCTCTTCAATAATGAGTCGCGATTCAATCTGAACAGTGACTTGCGGCGTGTTCTCATCTGGAGAGAGCCTGGGAGTTGTTGTCGGGCCTGTAACATAATCGAAAAGGACCACTATGGTCGATGTGGTGTGACAGTCTCATGCTAGGCAGGCATACCGTCCTTCATGTCTTAAATAGAGGTAGTCTGACAAGTCACAGGGATGAGATTCCTGCACCCTATATGAGACTTTTCCGTGAGTAATATGAACCAAATTTCATCTTTATGGATAATGCAAGCCTACACAGGGCTCAGTTGGTCGACAAATACCTCCGATCGGAGGATATTCAATGATTGGAGTGGCCTGTGATGTCTCCTGACCTTAACCCCATCGAATTCATATGGAACGTCCGTGAACGCTCAGTTGCAACTCGAAGACCAGCTCCAACGGCCATTAATTAGCTCAAGAATGCCTTGGTGCAAGAGTGGGTGTGGTTGCCACAATGGTTCATAAGGACCCTGGTAAACAGTATGAAAGACCAATGCAAGAGTTATGTAGCTGTTAGAGGTAATCATACACCCTATTTCTCTAACTTGCAGGGAGTCGGTCCACTACTGTGCTGAACAAGTGACCAGTTTCCTTATTTTAAGGTTCAGGTTATGCCCATTTTTGTTTCCCCATATATTGGTCTTATATCAGATGATATTTTGGCCAGGTTTGGTTTTATTTGCTTTGTTAGTTTTTTTTTTATTGCAAAAAAACAATTTGTCCCTTCAATTGTTTTCATCGGTGTTTATAATTTGTATTTCAAACTTTTTCCTCCTTATACAACATAGATTCATGTAATCTGTATCTAAATAAATGTGATTTCTTTTTCAAAATTCTTCTTAACACTGTAGAAATATTTGTTTTTAATACCAACGTTTATATAATATAATTTATTAGCAAAACCTAGATGATTCAAAAAGCTATTTAGGACATTTTATCTTGAGGTAGTTTATTTCAAATCTAATGATACTCCTTAGTTTATAAGTGGATACTAATACCTGTAAATTATTAAAACCATATAGTTATTTTTATAAATCAAAGAATACTTGTTAAGATTTTCAATTTTAACGAGAAAAAAGGAAAAATAGTCGATTTGTTTGGTGTTTAAAATTTAAGGGATATATTTTTAACTCTTCTAAAATAATTGCTAAATTAATCAAATATATTCTTTAATGTTTAAAAAATGATTTCAAAACTTTTAAAACCTTCAAAGTTAAGCTCTTTATGAATTTCTTTAATTTAGAAAATTCATAGGAGACAAATTTGCAGTTTTCATGACTTAAGACAAAAAAAAAAATGGCATAGATTAAAATTTTCTCTCTGAGTGTGTTGGTTTAATTTCAGAAAAATTTTCTTCAGGGTCTGACTTATTATTTTAAAAACTATTTTTTCCTGCTTCTTAATTTCACAAAAGTTGTGTGAAATAATTAAAATATGTTACTCATTATTCATATATTTGGCATTAACTAACCTAAGTATATATTAACATATCAGAACTATATGTGCAAATATAATTTAATTTAAAGGCTTCTTAATGAATGCAACAGTGTGAAGAATCATATTATCAATATCTAAATTCTTCTTTTGTGAACATTTTGCTCATTCTATTTTGAATTTGTTTATTTGTCAATTTTTTGGCGCCTAAATGAGCCATTTAGAGATTATTTTTATATATATGCATGTTGTACACCATCGCATTTTCATATAGATAGGTAACAGTATTAGTGTTTATATTTTTGTGCACTCCACTGACGTATTCAGAAAGGATTCTTAAGAATTACTGTAATATAGTAATGAATCCAGATTAAAAAAAAAATTGAACTTTGTAAGAGTTTATAAAGTGTGCTTTTTATGTTTTAAATGGTTTGTGAAATATTTTGTGGGTAAAGTTGAAATGCAAGAGTTTTTTTTATTTTATTATATCTAAATGTTGGTAATTGAAAGCTGAGTTTTCACAGTAGAAAGTAATACTCTTATTTTTCAGTTTGTACTTTTCTTGTTACCACAATAACAGAACAGAAATCTGATTCATGAAGCTTTCTTCTTCAACAGCTTTTTCATAACAAAGTTGATTATCAAACATCTAATACTTATCATATAAATGTGACATATAAAAATAAGAAACATCAAATTAACAAACAACATAAAGATATATTCCTTCTTTGGTATTCACACATTATAACACGTCTTTGATACATTTCAGTTCATGAAATAATTTCACTTATTGAGATGTACTAAAATATCTTAATCTGGTTGAATGTACAATCTTGAAACATTTTTATTGGTATAATTGTTATATCTATCAATTTTATGATACATCACACATTGCTGTCAAATTTGTTAAAGTGTAGAAAAGGGGAAAGTTAATTTCCTAGTATTTGGATGGTAAAAAAAATTTTCATATCCTAATATTTCTAGGACTCCTACTTTAAAGCTTGAAGATATAAATCTTACATCATTCATAATTTTGTTTCTATTAGATTGTACTATTCTTTGTTTTGCCAAATTTTGAACTTTAAATAAGCTGGCAAGAATTTTTCCCACACTATGGAGAATGCTAATGCATTGATTAATAACTTTTTTTTGCAACTTATTATTTTTTTATTAGTTGATGAACTATGGCTACCTTTCCATTTTCTGTTGGTGATGGGAAAAAGTTAATAGTTGTCTGATTTTATTATTACAGAGAAATATTTTAAATCTCAAAGAGGGATAAAGGCTGCATTTTTATCATTTAAAAGTTTCTTAGGTACCTCATTCTGAAACATTTAAGAAAATTAGCATATGTTTCTATAATAGCACTTTTAGGAAGGAAGACTCATACATATCATGTAGCATGATCTATATATATTATACACTCAGGAACATTGAAATAGCGACCCAAGAATGAAGCTAAGTACAATCGCGAAACTTTGAAACCAGCGTAATGTGATATGCAAATGATCCAAGTTTTGTGCGAACACGCATGCTCATACACGCCGAGGTGGCGCTACAATCAGGAAGAGGGTGCTATATAAGCCAGCGCAAATTCGAAGATTCCTAAACGTGACGATTTACCCGCCGATTGTAGGAAGACTTTGGTAAGTGAAACATGCCAGGTAAACGTGCTAGAAGACATTTCTCACAGTTAAGCGAGTTTGAGAGAGGCCTGATCATCGGGATGAAAATTGCAGGCTGGTCGACGCGCCGTGTTGCTGGGCAGGTGGATCGTTCGGAGTGTGCCGTTAGAAATTGTTGGGAGCAGTGGACACGAGAAAGTACCCACGCGCGGAAAACCGGGTCTGGAGCGACCAGGAAGACCACGAGGAGAGAGAGCATCGATGGATCGTGCGGCAAGCACTTGTGGACCCCACAGTGACTCTTTCAACGATACGAGCAGACGTAGGCGTAACAATTGTTCCACAAACAATTTCCAGACACCTTGCAGAAGCAAATCTTAAATTGAAGCGCCCTTTCCGTGCACTCCCCTTTAACACAGGAACATCGGCAACTGCGTCTACAGTGGTGCCAAGCCAGATCAATGTGGAATGTCACAGATTGGCAAAAGGTTGTGTTTAGTGATGAATCCCGGTTTGTTCTGGGGACAGATGATAACCGTGTACGGGTGTGGAGGCACCCTGGTGAGCGGTACAATTCCCCCTCCCCACACTGTTCTATGTCACACTGCCCGCACAGCTGGTGTAATGGTCTGGGGGGGCCATAGCCTATGATAGCCGGTCCACTTTAATTGTGATGCGTGGAACCTTAACGGGCCAATGTTACATTGATGATATTATTCGACCCCATGTAGGACCTTTCCTAAATGGTCTCCCAGGGGGCAATTTTTCCAGCAAGATAATGCTCATCCGCATACAGCAAGAGTTGCTCAAGATTTCCTACGTCATTTTCAGTCTCTTCCATGGCCGGCCCGCTCCCCCGATTTGTCCCCTGTAGTGCACGTGTGGGATCCGACAAAATGACAGATGCCATCATGTCACTCTGTACAGGATTTAGAGTTGGCTGTTCACGATTTGTGGGCCATCTGCCTCAGGACAACATAAGGTGTCTAATCAACTCAATGCCGGACCGTGTGGTGGCATGTATTGCAGCTGGAGTTGGTCCAACGCGCTATTGAAGTTGCCCAGTATTTGGGGCGTTGCACACCCTGTATTCGTTTAATTGTAAAAGTGAGCGGTTGCTCAAGGTCATAAGCAGAACTGTCTTTGCAACTGTGTTGTGCATTTTATTATTATTAGAGTAAAGTGTAATAACTTATTTTTTTTTCTTTTGAATACTATAAAGAATATTATGCCTGCAAAAGTAGAACCTGTATTTATGAGTATATGATTTGTTTTTTGAAGTATCAGATATGTCAAGTATGTTTTTAGATTACTGATGGGTTTTTTTTTTTTTGACTAAAAGGTTGATTTTCTTTTATTTTTATTTGGATTTATTTTGTGAAAATGATATGAACACAGATATTTTTTTGTTATGATTTATGATAATCTTTAGAATTACGAATTTCGAAAAATTGAGGTATTATTTTATGCAGCAGAAATCTTTATTATTATTGTAGTAATAATATTAAGTTGAATTTAATTTTGGTCTATCATATGTGCAAAATTTAGCATCCAAGGTATAAATTTGAAAATTTTATACTAAAAAAGAAATACAAAACTTTTATTTTTTAAAAATAAGACCCACCTTGATTAATTAAGAATACTGTTGTGCTTTAAAATTAGAGTGTTATTGATTGATTTAGGATAACTATAGGGCGAGATGGCATTTTTAGAAAAGGGAACAAAAGTAGACCTGCAATATATGTCTACGGAAATGGGGGTTGAAGATGTCCTTGGGATGAGAGTGTTTGAGTTGAGAGATGTTATCTTGAATAGTGAATAATTCGACGAGGAGTTTTGTAGAGAATTTTTAAACACTATTATAGAGGAACGCGAGAGGAAAGAAAAGATAGAATTGGATAAGAGAAAAAGAAAAGAAGAGGTAGAATTGGCTGAGAGAAAAAGAAGAGAAGAGATGGAACTGGCTGAGAGGAAAAGAAAAGAGATAGAATTGGCCGAGAGGAAAAGAAAAGAAGAGATGGAAATAGCGGAAAGGAAGAGATGGCCCGATTTCGAACAGAAGATGAGGGATATCGAAATGGAGTTCGAAACCCAGAAAAAACTAATCGAGTTGGAAGGAGGTCATTTCGCAAGAGCATGCCTAGACATAGAAGTTTCGATAGATAGAGGCAACATTGGAAACGAAGTGAGATCCAATCTTAGCAGTGAGACCAGACTCACACAAGGTTGAAGTGGAGGATAGACTCAAGGCTGATGAGGAATCCAAAGCAGTGGAGGAAGGGCGGAAGATGAAAAAAGGAAGAATGAACGAAAGAATAGCTTTGGAAGGAGAAATGAGATTGAAGAAAGAAAGATGGCTTGTCGAAAAGCAGACGCGACATGTTCAAGAGGAACGTAAAACGAGCATGAAAGAAGAACAGAAGTGTTTACCAAAAGAAAAATGTAAAAGAGTGAACGAGCAAAATCAATTGTTAAATGAAGAGGAAGAAAAATTGTCAGATGAAAATATGGAGGTAACCCAGGCAATCGAGAAGGTTCTTGTGTTTAAAGGTGAACAAGTTCAGACGCGTAGTGCGGATCAATATGCCGTAGCACAATCTGTTGATGTGGAGAAAGAAAAGAAATATCAGTTGATGTGATAAAGAATAAAGATGATATTAATCCCGTAATCCTTAGCAAGGAGCGAATTGACTTTGATGAGGATGAAATTGAAGAATAAAAGCCAAAATTGCCTAACAGAACTCAAAAATCTAAGCAGAATGACAGTTGCCGAGAGTTACAACAAAAAGTGAATCTAAAAGCCTCAAGCAACATGGTACTTATACCCCAGCACTGGAGTTTTAGAGGCGAATATTCGCAGGATAAAAGTGGAATGGGAAAACTTGTGTGGAAACTGACGGATTTTATCAAGCGAGATGGTACTGTGACGATACGACAATCATCGCGAGAAAATCGAACGATTAGGCAACGATTTTGATTTAAATTGAGAACACACGACAATATCTACCGGGACGGGAAGGTTAGGCGTGAAACCCGACCCCTAGACTTTAAGATCGTTGACCCAGCGTGGATGAAGAAGGGAGTTACACGTAAATTGGGGAAGAGTGAAATAGAATTTCAGAAACGTTGTTTTAAACGACGTACCAAATCGAAAGTGACCATTCGAGGAGATAAAGCCTCGCCTCGCTTATACTTGGACCGAGGAAAGTGGAGTAGCAGATACATAAACATAATGTATCTTTACTCTCATTAATATTTTTTTTGGGGGGTAATGTTGTATATGCATATATAGTAACCGTCATATTCGGTTAAAAGTGAAATTTTTGCATTTACTTGGGAAACGTCTATTATCGATTGATTTATGTATGAGCGGTTTTGGAGAATGTATTCTTATTCTTATTAATGTTTTTTTTTTTTGTTAATGTTGTATGTGCATATATGATAACCGTCACATTCAGTTAAAAGTGAAATTTTCATAGTGTACTTGGAAAACTTCTATTATTGATTGATTTATGTATTAGCTGTTTTAGAGTCTAATGTATCCTTATTCTTATTACTGTTTTTGTCTTAATGTTGTATATGCATAAATGGTAACCGTCATATTCGGTTAAAAGGGAAGTTTTCATAGTGTATTTTTGGAAAACGTCTATTATTGATTGATTTATGTATATGAATATGTTGGAGAAAAATGAATCTAATTCTTATTAATGTTTTTTTTTGTTAATGTTGTATGTGCTTGTATGATAACCGTCACATTCAGTTAAAGGAAATTTTTCATAGTGTACTTGGAAAACATCTATTATTGATTGATTTATGTATGAATATTTTGGAGAAAAATGAATCCTTATTCTTATTAATTTTTTTTTGTTAATGTTGTATGTGCATATATGGTAACCTTCATATCTGGTTAAATGTGGAATTTTCATAGTGTATTTAGAAAACGTTTATTATTGATTGATTGATGTATTAGCTGTTTTGGAGTATAGCGTATACTTATTCTTCTTATTTTTTTTGTTAGTGTTGTATATGCATATATGTCAACTGTAGTATTCATTTAAAAGTAAAATTTCCATGGTTGCTATAGGAAACCATCTATCATTGATTTGTTTACGTATTTAGCATATTTTTACCTGTGTACTCTTAGAACTAATTCAAGAATGCTATTGAGGAGCTCGATATACATAGTAAGATAGTGCACTCTCTCTTTAACTAAGGTTTGGACATTATTTGTGTGAGTGGGTGTGACTAACTAACTTCTTTCTTGTAGCACCTGGTCATTTAAGATGACGCATGTGCTTCCGTTGGTGGGGCATGTAAGATCCGCCCGGAAGTTTAAAAATCTATATAGGTAGCGCGGCCATCGAGGAGAGAGGAAAGACGGATGAAGGGGGACGAAAGTGAACAAGAAGGGGGTGGACAAGATGGCGGAGCGAGAGAACATGCTAAAATGAGCGATATAGTGATTACGTTGAGAAAGATAGTAACAAAATGGTGTTAACAACTTAAAATTAAATGTATCATAGTTAGTTTTTCTTTTTATGTTGCTTTGTGTTGTGTGTGGCTGTCTCTGGAATAAAAATTCTTTAGCCATTAAAGAAGTAGTGACTTTATTGTACCTGGATTTTGGATAAATGTTGGAATCTTCATTTGAACGAAAAGAACCTACGTACTAAATTTATTATTATAGTCTAGCTAAAAAATACTTCTATACTAATTGCACCTTGCCTTATAATCCCCACCCTGCTTGTGTGGATTTTATAATATAAATATATTTTGTGCAATTCCGTATTTCCTTTAGAATTTTTATGTAGAAATAAAATTCTTTTTCCATGATTTCTTAAAAATTTATGCAGTTCGAAAAGTTAATAAACTCAAGTAAAAACCATCCTATAACATCTAAAGACTGTTTCTATAAAATAAACGCCTAAAATAAAATACAATATTCAGAATAATTTATGTAAATAAAGTTAAATATATATATTAAATTACGTATCAAAATAAATGTTTACGTAGTTTTGTGTTCCATTTTCTTAATGAAATGCTTTATTATGTTAGATTTAAAACATATTTTTCTAATTTGCTTAATTTTTTAATCAGTTCAATTTAGTTAACTGAAAAAAAATATCCTTGAATGGATTATGCACTAAATGAACTTCCATAATTCTTTATTGAAATATTTCGTGATAAACTACTTACAAAGTAGACTAATCATTTGTACTGATGATCCACTTCGATCCAATCTGTACTTTGTAGGGTCTATTTCATGTTATTACCAACACCATTCGTTACTACTACAGTTTTTTGGTGCTGTGATAAAGCTTTCTAAAAAAAGTATTCAGAAAATAGAATATAAATTATATATGTGTGTAAATGGAAATTTCTGTTTTCTACAATTCCTTTTTCAACCATTCCTTTGTATATATTCCTCCGGTTTCGTCTTTATGAATCATTGACTGCACACTTGTATAAGATTGTTGGTTATTTACTACTATATGTCATGATATTTTGTCATGTGCAAATGAAACATGTTATTTACACATCTGCTTCCATTCTAGATATTGGCATTGTTTCACTTTTGTATTATGATTTTTTGTTTGATATTCCATAGAGCATACTTAAAAATATATTTCGAGCATCATATTTATCATCAGGCGCAAATATCCCGAATTTTGACTTGGGAGATTGATTGAAGTCAGTAAATTTTCTAACCGATACGTTTTGGGCTCAGATTAGAATTCTACTGCTCCTTATAAAATATATTGGTATCTCAAATTTCTTTGTTGAAATTGAAAAGTGAGATCTCCGGTGTGTGTTGAGGTGAATCATTGTTCAAATGCCATACTCATTACTGGACAGTTGGTCAAAATTTTGAGCTCCAACCCCAAAAATTCTCATTATAGCTCCAGTAAAATGCTTATTAAACAAATAACATTTGGCGTAATACTATATATTTCACTCCATGGTAAAAACTAAAAAAAATAGAATTTAGGTATGGATTATTTTCTAGTACCACCATTGTTATTCTTAAATTAATATTTTTTCTAATTTTATTGTAAAAACAAAGTATTTCTTTTAGATGCTTGATTTCTTTTTATTAAATTGTGTATTTGATTTTATTTCTTTATTTGTGTCTGTGTGCATGCATTACTTAAGACTTTACATATCGACATCAGCGGCTCTAGAGCCGGACAAAACGGACCCCTACCCGACGCGGCAAATTTTAAGGGCGCCATTTTGATTGAATTTGAAAAATATTATTTTTTTTTGTTGAAAAAAAAATTCATATATTTTCTGAAAAATTATTGGGTGTGAATTTGGTATTTCCTTCAACATATCTTATTTCCTTATTGTGTACACTATGTGTTTAACGGGAGTACATGTTAAATCGTGACATTTGATATGTTTACGCATCTTTCACAAGTGACTTTCTCCCCTTCGCGGAATGGGGTCACAACGGCCATTCATTTCACCCTTATGATGTCCAGTGTGAGCTATCCAAAAGAGGACAGGGGTAATAAGAGTTTTTTTTATAGGTAGGAGATGTTTTATTAAATCCACATTAGATGTTTTATTTAAATCTTGAAAATAGTTGCAATGAGTTTCAATAAAATCTTGTGATCCCCACCTTCAATAGACTGTTTTGCTAAGAAATTAGCCAGCTAAAAGGGGTGATTCCTTCTCTTGCATTTTACTCGTTTAAAATAATAACAGGTAATTATGTCTTTAATTTCAAATTATTTTGTATTTTTAAGACTTAGATTAATATATATTTATAAATTGTTATGGTCTTTGTGTTCACAAGAATTATTCAAGTTTTATAGGTGTGCATCTGTGGGAACAATTCAACCTTTTTAATTTAAATTTTTTTGCTTTGGAGAGAGGGGCGGAATTTTCCATTTGTGGCAAAACTGCTGGAGCTGGCTCTGATGTCGACTATTCTATTTGACTTTTGATTTATAAAACAAATGCAAATAAATAGTCTTACATTTTGAATGTAAATACATGTAGTATTTATTTTTTTACAATTATGTTTCAAAATTTAAAACTAATTGAAAATTTGTGAGATAAAAGGTAAACTCTCTTCAATTTGAAAGAAAAACAACTTTGTATATTCTCTTTGTGTGAAGAGCATTTATACTTTTATTGAAATTGATTTTCAAAAGTGTTTTAAATTAGTCCAAACATTCGTAAAATCAATACATGAAAATATATTAGAAAATTCTACTAGATTTTGTGCAAGGTCACACAGTATAATTAAGAAAAAATTGTCCTATAGAAGTACTAAATTATTAGTTTTAAATGAACGAAATATTTTTGCTAATTTACTAACAAAAGAAAAGCACAATTTTTCATTTTGGAAAATGTTGATCTTAGAAATTTTTTTAATATTCATTCTCTCTAATAATTTTCTTCATTCTTCCCATGAATGCAAATACATTGTGCATATTGTGAAAATGCATTGAATTATAGAAGGTAAAAATTGACAGAAATGATCCTTAAACATATCAATTTTTCTTGAATATGAAATGGTTCATTTTTTTAAATGTGCCTCTAATAGAATCTATTCTGCTCTCTCAAAATAAGAGGCTTCAAATTATCACAAGTTGTGAAAAATGATGTTGTGCTGTCAAGTTTTAGTACAAAAAGTAAATAAAATAGAACTATTTTTTGAATATTGAAAGAGTAACCTTTTAACGTGTGCTAATTTGGTAAACTTTTTTTTCTTTTTGTGTGTGTGTGTAAAGTTCTGAAGAAATGTTGAAAGCACATTTGTATGTTAAAATTTCTGTATTTAAGGCTGAATATGAAATTAGAGTTGGAGAAGAAATTAATGAATTAGAACAGAAATGGTTAGAAGTTTTACAGCAAGAGGAAGATGATGTATGGATAGAAGAAAATGAGGGTGTGTACAAAGCAAACTGTGCTCTCATAGCTCATATTATTTTTAAATGAATTTCTCATTTTGAATGAAAGCTGTTTTTGCGCATGGATGCTTGAAGCGTTTTTAATATGAAAATTTGCATTTTCAAGTTTTGCCATAGAAAATTATGTCATACATAAATTTTGGTAAAATTAAATGAAATAAAGAGGTAGAGCGAATAGGAAAAATTTTAATGCGACATTAGCTGTTATATGTAATTCATAGGAATCAATATCAATTGAAATGTTATTTTTTAAAGTTTTTTGAAAGTATATATTTTCTCATGATTTTTAAGATACTTGGACTTAACTAAAAATGAAACAATTTTTCATTTTGTATTAGAAATTCTGTAGCTGATGCTGCATGCATTCTCTCTGCTTCCAATCTCTGAAGTTTTTTAAAAATATCAGTATTGTATTAGAACCTTGTTATTTAAGAGAAATTTATGAAATTATTTTGAATTTGCATATTTCATCTAAATATTATTAAACTAATAATGATTAGATATTATTGCATTAATATGTATATATACATGAAATTCAATATATATTATTTGTTCCAAATGAGAAATTATTGATTAAAGTTTTGTTTAACATAAAATCAGTATCAATATTAAATGTTTTACATAAACAAAAATAAGTTTAATTGAGCTATGTTGGCGAGAAAATTAAAATGTCTAAACTTTTTAACGCATGGCTTGAAATAGCAAAAACTTGCATTAAGAGTTAAAAATATGCATGATTTTGGCAAATGAAATGAAAAATGAATGTGCTATTGATCTTTGTAGAGCCGAATGGTTTGCTTCTGTCTTTTTCAAAGTAGCAGTCATTCCTCAAACAAAAAAAAATGAACTTATTTAGCTTTTTAATATTCTTTTTTTATTCAAGTTGAATGTTCAAAATAAAAATGAGGAATTAATCATTCCTCCAACTTATATGCATTATCTGTGTTACTATATTTTTCTTAAACTTTATATAAAGGAATATGAAAAGAAACAATACACAAAATTAGACATGAAGTTTCATTAAATATATAAATATCATAAAAGCCATATGTATATATGTTTAATAAAGAGAAGTGTCTTTCATTTGCATATTAATTGAAGCTATATTTTAAGAGGAAACTTTATGAAGAAAATGAAACTTGGTTGATTTCTCTGAAATGATTTTTTTCTTATTGTTTTGTATAACTTAATTTTTTGCATGAATGGTTTTTATTCCTACCCTTCCAAAAACTGTAAACTAATTGTGTAGTTATATAAAAAGTTAATTGAAAAATATTTTATCTGCAGATTTGTTTTCGTTTGAAATTTTATTTATAATATAAGTATTCAACTCCCTCATAAGTATTTATGAGTATTCAACTCCCTCTTTGGAATCTTTTCTTATTTACTTGATCTTAACGGTTCTATTGTTCATAAAATTACTAATTTCCTGTTTTATTTATGTCAAAACTAGATTAGTTTTTGACTTTTATTTATAAGTATTTTGAAAAAAATTACAAATTCCCCTTATTATTGATCCTATCTAAAATTTTCACAAATTAGTTTCTTTGAACTTTGGCATGTCTAATCATGTTGAAACGTATTTATTTCTCACTTAATTGTTTGAGGCGGTGTGAAAGCTTTGATAGCTGTGTGCCAGCTCAGATATCATAGTAGTCGCTCAACCGAGGCCCGAAATTATGTGGTCCAATGCCAGTAGCCCTTTCGTTACCATAGACTGAGACGTTATTAAAAATCGAATGAAATACGTAATTGTTACAAACATAGCTTTCAATTTTATAAATGAATGTTTTGTCATTAAATTTACCTAATTCATTTGCTATCAATTTCCGCAGTATGATACTTAAGTTGATAAATTTCCTTTAAGATTTAGAGAAGTATTTCTTTTCCTTGCAACTTTCAAATTAAATGTTCACTATCAATCCTTTTAGTGAGTAACTTTTTTGTCTGTTTCCCCCACCTTTAAATAAACCGTTAAATATTTTGTTATTCCTTGCTTTTGTGTAATTCTGATATTGTGAATTTTAACTTGAACCCAACAGTATATATTTTCGAACACATTATAATTCACCACATGGATACGCATTTTCGCTGTTGCCTTCCACCGTGTTTCTTAACAATGCCTAGACCAGGGCTCTGCAATCTATGGCATGCGTGCCACATGTGGCATGCTGTACAATGGCACTGTGCACTTCTCTTAAAATTTTTGTACTTTTGTGTGGATGGAAAGTTGATAAATTTGTAATGGTCCTTATATATTTGACAAACTTCTTCAGAATTATGGATATTTACAGAATTACAAAAAAATCTGAAAGATAAATTTACAGCAGTTTTGTACATTATTGAATGCCGTTGCTGGAAAAATTTAATGGTTTGAAGAAAGAAATTGCATGTACTCTGCTTTTGGTTTTACATATCTAAGTAAAAAATCTTTCCTCATGTGAAAAATATTTCGAATTTGCAAAGAAATTGTTTAACAACTGAATGCTCAGAATCGTGTCTAATTGAAAATCACAAATCATACCCCTTATTTTGCAATATGAAAGTAGAGTGATGCAAGCACTACATTAGTTTATTAACTAATTGATTATTAACTATATTGAAGGGACATACTCTTCTGTTTTATGTTGCTTATTTCTTATATTTTAATAAAAATATTTAAAAAAAATACATAATACATGTACAGTTAATTTTTTTTTATTTTGTTAAAGAAATAGTTAGGATTTATTCTGTTTATTTTTATGTCAAGAAATATCTTTAAATGATGCAGAATTAATATATAATAAAATTTTAAATATATACCTCTATTCTCTTTTCATGCATTATTGCAGGACTCAAATTGTTTCAAAAATGTCCTACTGTGCATTGGTATATTGGTTTGGCACGCCACAGCTAAAAAGTTGCCAACCCCTGGTCTAGATTTCAAAATGTATCTAGTGTTTTTACTTCATCACCATAACCTTGTACTAGTGTTGCTTGTCGCACATTTTTTTTTTATTTCAACGAGCTATTCCATTCATTACATGAGATCTTCGAATTTTATATTAAAACCCCCCTTAGAATGCAGAAACTGAATATAAAGTATGATGCATGAATTATTGAAAGGGGCCATAAATATTGTGTAAAACTTAGACAGTTGATTTGCTACTGATTGTTATCAAAATGTTATAGTATCTTAAGTATTAGGTGGAAATGGGATAGATCGTTACTGGACATTTGAAGGTTGTATTAGCACTGATGTTGAAATTAAAATTCATTATTGCATTGACATTTTGGAACAAATCATCCGCCATTAGACGCAAAATATTTTGAAATTTTTCATAGCAAGTGGGAGCCCCCTTTTGTTTTTCAACTTATGTTATTTTTAATTCTATATCTGTTTAACTATTCTTTCTAGTTTATTTCACTGTACTGTAGTTTTTAATGTAAAAATGCACAGTTCTAAGACTTGTGAGAAGTTAGTCTGTATTTTGCAAAAATATGCCTTAAATTTTCTTTTCTTGTCATTATAATGGAATTGGCCGTTGGTTCCAACATTTAATAATAAGTAAATAAAATGGGTTCTTATAATATGCTTTTTTTAGTATTATTTCTACAGATACTTGCCCTCATTTGTATTTAATGGATTTTCTTCATGTACTAATCATTTACCTTTATTTTATTGTGGAGTTCTTGATATTATTCAAGATAGTAGCATTTACCTGCTTCTCATAAAAAAAATTTAGACATTTACTGAATTAAGTGTAAAATGAATGTTTATTCGTATTATTGTCTTTACTTTCTTCATGTGGGATTATTTTCTAATTTTATTATGATGCACATGCATCATTCATTCATTGAAAGATTTTGTCCAGACCACAGTTTCAGAAAATCAGTCATAAATAAAAATTTTTTGATATTTTTACTGTTAACTATATAGCTTGCTTGTGTTCATAAAAAGATATAGTATGTTTTTGTTCTTATAGCTATAACTTTAATATGTGCAGAGGAGTTGAGTGTGGATGTATTAAGCAACCAAATTTTTTTATTTTGTTCCAAGGGATCTTTGTTTAAGGATGCTTGTTTAACAGTGCTATTGACCTTTTTCATATTTTCTCGTTTCTTTTTAGAGTAAAATAAAAGCATTGCCACTGAGTGAAAAACTAATTTTTACTTATTTGTTAAACGAATCAGGGTTCATTGCTAACTAAGATAATTCCTTCATTGTTCATCATTATCTTCTGAGATTAGAATTATCTGCTCTTAAATTCTTTTTCTAAAAGAGATTTTTTATTAATTATATTCACAGGAAATGAAATGCATACTTTCATTACTGTGTTGACTATAAAACAAAATGTTGTGTATTGATATAATTTTTATAACCGGTTCACCTGTAGTGTGGTTCTGGAAAGCATTGCCTTATCTGAAATACCTTCCAATTATTGCTTTACTGACTCATAAGATATAATCCTACATTATGTTAAATAACAAAATGTAAATTGAGCTCAGAAAATTCTAGTTAGGATTATTGGGCTTACGGATTTTTGTGACAATACTAATGTTTATTAAATTGAAATTTTTTACTGCTCACTTTTTACTTAAAGTAGAGAAGCACATATTTCTAGCTATTTAAGCATACATTTTATTTCTGTGATGCTTCTTTGAAAGTTTTCTCAGTAATTTGTTTTATATTCCATTATTACTCGATTTTTCTGGTTAAAAATGTATAAATAGTAATTATTTCTTATAAATTTATTTATTAGGAAATTTATGGTTTGTATAAAAAAGAAAATATTTAAGCAATTGTGGGGGGTTTGCTGGATGTTGTGTTTTGTTAACAACTTGGTTTGAAAAAAAGGTTTTAAGGTTTTTCTTATTAATTGAATTTTATTAAATAAATTTCATAAGAAAGGTACCAAAATACCATCCTTAATTAAAAGCTCTATCTGCCTTACCTTGATCCTGTTCAAAGCTTACTTTCATTACTTCGCTTTCAAGAACATGGCTTGTATTGTATTTTATCTCTTCTATATACTATTTTATTCTTCTAAAGATGGTGTGTAAGACACCGATATAAATATAAACTAATATATAAGTAAATATCAGTTTGTTTGTATGACATTGAACTAACCATTGTACGTCTATTTGTTGTCTAATATTCTGTTTTTAGCTTTATGTGGATACATTATCAGTTTTAATAATATTCATGTTCAAAAAGAAAATTTATCAAATAAAGCTATCTTTTTTTCTTTCTTTTTTTTGTTAATCTTGTTAAGTAATTGTTTTTACTTATATACATATATAAAAGAATAATCCTGATAATTGTTTCACTTTAATACTTCATTAAAAATGTAGATGCTTAAAATAAATTTTACGATCATAATAAGTGATGGGTGACTTATTTGTTTATATATATTACTGAAATAACACTATGTGTTTCAGTTATTTATATAAAATGAGGGAAAAGAGAAAAGGGATTATTGTTTTTTATTTGTATGCAGCCAATTTTTAATTTTGACTCAGTTAGAAACATAACATTATTTCTTATTGCCATCCTATATGCTTTACTTTAAAACATAACTGATTTGTTTGTTTTTGGTATGCTTACTTTTTCTATTTTACTTGCTTATATATTATTAATTTTAAGTAAAAGCTAAATACAAACTGTACTTGTTTAGTAATAGTAAATGATGTGTCTCAAAAAGGCTATTTCATTCTAACATAGTTTGAATTTCCAATAAACTTCTACAAATTCTATAACATTTCATATGTTAGCAGTTTTTAAAATATATTTATTATGTCTCCCCTTTGCTCACTTCTATGATTTCTAGGTGTACTTTGTATATTTATTTTAATTATGTTTTCAATTATTCATGTTAAGTTTCAAAATACATTTGATTGTATATTCTAGTATCTAGCAAAAAGTGTTGTGTTAACGAAAATCCGAATTTGAATGTTTTAAACATAGAATAGAAGTAATATTCTATTTGTATTTCTCAATAATTCATTCAAAAATTCGTTAAAAAAATTGAGAAACCTGATATGCATTAGTAATATTCCATAAGTTTTAAGTTTGAAAAAATAAATTAAATTTATAAGTAGCTTATATTTTAAATGTCTTAAAATTTCAAGATTTATTCATCTCAAGGAATATTAGGTAGACTCTCAAAATATGAACTTTTTCTTTTTCCTAAAATGAAGTTCATTTACCATTTTTTTATTACCCAAATATGCTTGAAAATTCTGCCAAACTGTTTCGAGGAATTCAAACATTTTTTGATACTTGAACATGCTGTAAATGCAATTAGAGGTTTAAAAGATAAATTAGCATAAAAGAATTTTTGAGTCCCTGTTATGCATGAAGCATGCTTTTTAGTCTATGCTTTTTAGAAGATGAATTAAAATTATTGTATATATAATACAATTAAAAATTTACACTGAATTAATGCATTTTTTGTTTCTTAAAATATTTTTCATGTGAAACAGTTTATAATTACATTATTTTCAGATTCCATCAATCGACCCCAAAACAGCGTTCAAGAGCTAAATTGCTGTTAAGGTAAATACGACTTTGTTTCTATGCCATGTTCTCTTGCACATTTTAAAGATTGTTTTATTATCAAAAATTTAATTTGTAAGAGCAGACAACATATAAAAATTCAAATTGAAATTAGGAGTACTAAGTAACAACTATTATGAACTGGATCAAAAATGCTATTGTCAGTAAATGTGTCAGATATGTCTGGCAGAATTGTCGGCTTTGATACTTTTGAAGAATTTCGTTTGTTATTAACTGCCTTTGTTGCAAAGTCTGTTATTAGAGTCTGTTTTTGTTTCTCAAGTAGTTTATACAAATCCTGCTACATAAAACTTAAGATTATGTTAAAATTTTAATGCACGCTCTATGTCAGGATCATGAGTAAGAAAATGTTGTTCTATACTTGTAGCAAATTTCAAGCCCGTCGCGAGTTAAATCGGGGGTTAATAGCTGAACTTCTTCTTCCACTTCGTCATTATTATGTACTCCCTTATCATAAATTATGATAAATTCGATCAAATCGTTCTCATCCAAAGAGCTTTCTAGCTTCAATTCTCCAATATCAGCTGTATGCATGTTATTAAAACCTTTGCCACATATTGCATTTCATAGTTATAATTTTAAATTTTTTTTTTACAGCTGGTTTTTGTTCTATAAAACTTCCATTTTTGATGCATGCTGACAAAACTTTTTTCCTATAAGCATTTAAGGTCAATTGGCATAACTGTTTGATGGTGAAAGAAGTACCAGGTGTCCATAATTAAACGAACCTACTTCAAAATTGTGTACAGATGAAACAATTGTTCAGAAAGTTGTGAAATTCTGTGTACGACATAAAGAAGGGATGGGAATTTGTTTAAGCGAATAAAAAAATTAGTTCAAAATTTAGCCACTAGAGGGCCTTTTTAATGGAGATCATATTTAGCATACATTTATAACAGTTTACAAATTTTGTTACAACAATAAATGTGCTCAACATGATGACCATCATTTTCAGCTACTATTTGAAATCGTAAGATAGCATGTTCCACCGTTGACCGCAGTGTGTTCTGAGAAATGTTAAGAACATGTCGTGAAATACTGTCTTAGAGATTATGTAAAGTTCTTGGTTGATCATAACTTACCAGCAGTTTTAAATGGCCCCAAAGCCAAAAATCGCATGGATTGAGGTCAGGCGATCGGGGAGGCCACAGATGATGAAATTGGCGGCTGATCACACGTTCTTCTGTGAAGTGATGTTTGAGAACGTCCTTTACACAACATGTAATGTGTGGAGGAGCTCCATCTTGCATAAAAATTATGCGTGAAAGGCACTGACGTGCTTGCAGATCCGGAATAATTTTATTTCGTAATAACGATGCATATCGCTGTCCAGTGATAGAACATGTTACTGGACCTCCAGCACCTAATTCCTCGAAAAAATACGGGCCAAGAATAAAAGACGTGGAAAACCCACACCACACTGTTACTTTTGGTGAGTGTAGCGGAACTTGTAAGATGGAATGCAGATTGTCTGTTTCCCAAATTCGGCAGTTGGGAGTATTCACCAAACCGTCCAAGTGAAAGGGTGCTTCGTCTGTCCAGAGGATATTCCAAGGCCATTCTGGATCAACTTCCAAACGAGCAAGAACCTGCAGTGAGAACAGATGTCGAGTCTCGAAATCATGTGGAAGCAATTCCTGCACTAGTTGAAGCTTGTATGGATAGTAACGGAGGATGTTTCGCGTGATCTTCTGGACAGTTGAACGAGGCCGATCCAATGCTTCTGCCACATGGCGAACACTTGTACTAGCCTGCATGTTGGATGCTTTGTCCTCTTCCACCTGAAGTGCAACTTTCTCTATTGCTTCCGTAGAAACAGGTTTTCGTCCTCTTCCAGAACGAACATTCAACGATCCTGTTTCTTCAAATTTTGTTACCATTAATTGAAGATTTTTAACAATCATCCCCTTTAAAGTCCGAAATTTCCGTTGAGCAACTATTGCGGAATTATCGTTTTGATAGAATAACTTGACTAACAACGCTCGATCTGGTAAACGTAATGACATTCTGATTAGCAATACCGAGCACGCTGAAAATAAACTGATCTCCCGTGAAAGTTTATTGCTTTTATAACAGTTGCTGCGTGACGTCGAAAAAATTGCATATTTTCGTCTTCCTTCATGTAAATCCTTTGAAAATTAGTCATCGAAGAAGTTTAATTAAAGTTTGTAGTTCATTTTAGAGATTGTGTTTTTTAATGAGTATCAGTTATTGTGCTACCGTGTCCTGTGGATAAAAAAACGATAAAATACAAATAGAAAACCGGTAATAAATGTGGCATTCATTCAAAAGCGCTCTCTAGTGGTGAAATTTTGAACTAATTTTTTTTATTCGCTCAAACAAATTTCCATCCCTTCTTTATGTTGTACACAGAATTTTACAGCTTTCTGAACAATAGTTTCGTCTGTAAACAATTTTGAAGTAGGGTCGTTTAATTATGGACACCCGGTATATGTAATACAATCCATAATTGTAAACTTTTTCCATGCTTCCACAACAGTCAAATTTCTTTCTTCCACTAAGTCTGAAATATATTTTAAGCTTTTGCTTTATGCTGCTGAGTGAGTGACTGAATCAATGAGGTGATATTAGGTGGTAAAAACAACATTTGAATATTTAGATCATCTTACACTGGATGGCTGGGCGCATTATCAATGCGCAAAAGTATTTTGAATTTCGAATCAAGTGTTTTCGTTCAAATATTTCTGAACCTCTGGAACCAGTTATTGAACCGATTTGTAAACAAGATCAGCTGTCATCCATGCCTTTTTATTCAATATCATATTAACCACAATTCTTTTAATGTTCTTACCTCTAAAGGCTCATGGCATAAAAGATTTGTTGATTAACAGAGGCTTTAATATTTTATCACCAGATGCATCACTACAAAACAAATATCAGTTGATTCCAAATTAGTGTGACCAATTTTAGAAGCATATAACTATTTATGATGAATTTCAATTATTTTATTACCTTTTTATTTTAAAAATGAAACATTTAAATTACTAATCTAACCATTTTTATTAGTGGGAGTAAATTATGGTACCAAAATTAGATTTTCCTTCTGGAAACGAAAATTTAAAGCTTTTGAAGGATGTTTGCTGAAATTCTGTTATAAATAAAACATTTAAGAATCAGAAAAGACATTTTTCTAATGAATTACTATCTAAACTTTGAAAAGAAGTACAATTTGGTTTGCAGTCAAAAGCTCCAAGAAGAAAATGTGAATGAAATGAAGCCCTTAATGCAAAAAAAAAAAACTCTGAAAAGACATATTACTATAGAAAATCCTCTACCTCAAAGAACTTTGGCAAAGAAACTACAGGTATCGCAATCGACAATCTGTTGTCAGATAAAGAAAATTGGCTATAAAAAAGTGAATGAACCAGTCTGTCATCTAATGTCTAAAATGACCGTAGAAAAACAAAAAAAAAACGCTCTTGACCTCTGTATTTAATGTTACACAAAGGTAGATACAAAAAATGGATAATTTCGGATGAAGCACCGTTTTATCTGTCATTTACAACTAGCGAAATGAAGATACAACATATTTGATGCGAAAAGCGTCGCTAAGATGCAACTTTTTTGCAAAAGGTAAGTTAGCCCTCAGGTGTTATGGTATGGATGGGAATGTCCTCTCAAGATTTAACAAGACCACTTTTTGTAGAACCAAAGGCTAAAATAGATGCTACATATTATCAGAAAAAAGTTTTGAAACACATGATCAAAGAAAGTAAATGACTTTACCTTCGAGGAAAGTTATTTTTTCACCAACAATCTGCACCAAAACATACTGCAAAATTAACCATAAAATGGCTGAAAGATAAGAAAAAAAAAATTTTTCTTCCTTTTGAGAAATAGGAATTGTCCCCAACTGTGCTCATTGTGAATATTTTGTATGGAGATGCTTAAAAAAACAAATAGATGCAAAGTAAGAGTACTTCAAGGGCTTCAAAAGGCAATCAAAGAGGAAAGAAAAATTCCCCCCAAAACGTTCGTAAAAGCCTTTTGGGGTTGGTCTAAATGTTTACATAAAGTGTACTTTGCTAAAGGAAGCCACATTGAAAATTTCATGTAAGTAACTCTATTCAATAAATATTTATGATTTGAAAATGGTCGCATTATTTTTGAATCAACTGGTACGTCACCCAATCTTTGGCCACTTTTAAAGCAGCAAAAGATCCACCACCAGTTGATTTTTCAGATTTTGCTATATGCGTTTTTCGGGGCAATTTCTTCCAGAATAATCCCGTTTCATGGGCATTAAATATGGTGTGTCAACCAAGATATTGTTACGTAGATACGGATTCGAGGATTTTATACAAAAAAATCACAAAGAAAATAAATAGTTCTTTAAGAGCGATGCGAATTTATTATCAAAAATTCAATCCTTTAAATACAAGATTCAGCAGCAATATTCACAGAGTAAATCTCTGAAGGTCTTCACACCTTCAACAACAATCAAACACAATCATCAGTGTTTAAAAATACACGCAAGTAAAAGATTATTCACAAGCACAGCCGAGCTAATCGCTAGTCAAAACAATATTCACTTCTCGCTGGTTTAATCCAGACTGACTGACGTTCCGGCGAGAGTACTTCTATTTATAAGCGCGACAGAAACTTCCAGAAATATAACCGCTCGTATCATCGAGCGTGACGTTAATGGAGGGTTCCACTACTTTCTAGAAGAATCCAGATGGTTCCGAACTCGCCAGCATGGTCGCCAATGACGCCAAAATGGCCCCCAAAAATGATGCCAACTTGGCTCTACCGCCAAGATTTCGCCAAGTTCTCATTGAATCGCTATTATAACGTAAGGGGCGGCATTGCTTGTGAATAGTACAATTTTAACTTGAAACAAATATAACATAGAGTAATATAAATGCATTAAACACTAAAATACAAATTATTTACACAAAATTCGTAACAATATGCAGATTTTTTTGAGTTATCAAGCTATCGGACCCCCAGCCATCTCCTTTCTAAACCATGCGTTGATTAGTTGGCAAGCTGCTTTATATGTTATTATGTAGTTTACTATTTTTAATTTTTATGTTTAAACTAAATATATTAGTTAATTTTTACCGATGTTTACCTCCAGAATACAAAGTAAACAAGCCATGAAGTAGACCAAGTTACTCACAGGAACCAACCGTCTTCTGATTACACTGTCAAAATTAGAATTTTTTTTTTAAAAAAAATGGAGTGATTCGTGCTAGAACAAAATTCGTGTAAAATAGTATATTGGTTAACTGTATTATTTCAAAATCCAGTAAAAAAATGATTGTGTAAAAAAAAAAAAAAAAGAGTTGGTTGTATGTTGGAAAATATATTTGTTGCTTAAGTGTTGCATATGTTAGTGTAGTATGTAACTCATATATTGGGTTAGTAAGGAGCATATTCTGGAATATACGATGTCAATGAGATATTATTATTCCAAAATGAGAGAAAAAGTATTAATGAATATTTTGCAAACAAGTGATATTTTAATATGATCTCAAAATTACTTAAAAGGGTCCTTAATGAAAATAAATATATATTTGTATTAAATTTTACTTTTTATGTGCACATTTTTTTCTATCAAAATTAATTTCTTCTGGATTCATCACCTTTACTAAGTTGTTTACTGATGTATTTCTCTCTTTTTTGTAGGAAGAAAATGAAGATGTTTTTATTTTTTAAGAAAAAAATTGACTATTATTTTTTGATTGTCAAAGAAAGTACTAAAAGATTTGTTATTCAAATCTAAGAAAATTTTTATTCTCATTGATATGAGGTTTCCAAAAGAAATTTCAGTTTTATATTGTCTCGATGAGACAGTTCTTGTCTTGCAGAAAATGTTGAAACACTATTTAATATTACCTGAGAAGACTGCTTTTGCCATGTGTCATTTAATTTTAGTTAATGAGCATGGTATAGAAGGTCTCAATGAGACTATGATTAAGTCTAAAAGAATTTGAAAAAATTACATGTTTAATGTATTAAGTGAATTTTTTTTCACTTGTTTTGAGTCCTTTGAAGGCTGTATTTGTTGCATGTGTAGTAATTTTATAAATGTTATATGCATGTGAAAAGATTCTATCTTAACAAAATGAATGCTTTCATGCTGTAGTTTCTGATATTCAGATTAACAGTATATTCAGTTATTTATACATTTGATAATTGTAATTAAAAATGATGAAAATGTTTCTTTTTTCGATCATTATATACAATGTTGCTATTCATTAAAATGAATCAATTTGTATGAAAATTTATTTATTGCTGTAAAGTTATAACAATTATTTTATACTGTATTTCTTAAACCAAAAAATTTTATACATTATTCTGAATTTACATATGCATTCAATTGTACAGTTTTAAAATTCTATCATTTTATTTAACTATTGAAATATTTAATTCCATCAGTAAGCTATAAAATGCTTTTGAATACAGTAAATTTTTTTAGCATTATTTTTTATGAATTAAATAAATCAACATGTACATATATTATTTGAATTTTATTGAAATATAAGCCCAGCTCAAAGGTTTAAACCGAGATATAAATTATTATTGATATGTTTTAATTAATGTAAAATTGTTGAGATATAACTGCAATTTTGATTATTGGATTATATATATATATAAATATTTTATTTTACACTTTCCAGTTAGTTCTAATGCTTTTAACATTGCTCATATTTTTCAAAGAAAATATGTAAGGATTATTTTTTTTATCGGAGTAGTTTTTGAATAAGAAAAGATTAAATTTTTACAATGCGAATTCCTGTTAATTATATATAAATTACTCTAATATGAGAAGTATTACTTATTTTTTTCTTGGAGAAGTAAATCTTCAGTTATTGTATGACTAATAATGAAAAATTAATATTAATACAAAGATATTTTCAGCTTTGTAACTGTACATATTTTGAAAGTTTTGTAAAATGGTAGCTGTATTTCATCTTACTTTCTAGAAAAATTCACTTTTTTTATATTGTGTTATTTTTGTAAAAAAAAAAAGTTTAAACAGGAAAATATGAATAAAAAATTTATACATGCTCAGTAAATGGCTATAGAGTATTGGTTAAAAATTTATTTTCATTACTGGATACTTATTTAATTTTGCCAATTATAATTTTTAAGCTTTTTATTTTATTAAATTAAATATGATTTACTTTTAATGAAAAAATAATATGTATTCAAGAGAATGCATCATTAACCAATTTAAAAAGGACAGGTTATAAGAAGTTCATTGTTTTGTAAAAAAAAATTATAAAGATTTAACAAAATAAAAAATTTCATTATAAATTTGGTTTTACTTTCAAATTTACGGATATAAACATTTTTATGATTAATTATATTGGATTATTTTAAGATAAGGAAAAACCAGATTGGGTTTTTTCTTGAAAAAAGTTATTCTTTTAATAAAGTCTTTTTTTTTTCTTTTTAATTTCTAGTCTTTGAAAACATTTAGGTTTGTAATTATACCTCAATTTGTAATATGTGTTCAATTTTGACTATATGCTTTTTTCCCCCTCTAAAATAAATATTAAAATTGTCACATAATATTGTTCTATTAAGAAAATATGTCTATATGTATATTAATGAAAATTGTATAAAACTTATTTCCAATGTGGTATTGCTTGATGGAAGAATGTATCAGTGGTTTGTTATTGAGTTATCTGAGAAATTTGCTTGGAAAAAAGGATGGGGAAAATTTTGGAATAGTTTTTAAAAATTACCAAGAATTGTCATTAGATATAATCTTGTTTAAAATATTTTTTGACACTATTTTATGTGTTTTGGGTATCAACAATCTAGTTTCTAAGCATGTTACTTTGTGTTTATTCTAATTATAACAGCACTTGAAAATATTTAGGTAGTACATTAATTGTAACAGATTTTTTACGATTATAGTTAAATGTTTTGAAAATGAATGAGTAATTTTAAAAAGAATTATCACGAATTAAATCATAACATACTGTTCTAACATGTATCATGAGAAGTTATTTTTTATTTCAGCCAAAAAATATTGCGACTTATGTTTTCTGATAATTAGTGTACTTTCTAGAATTTAATTTTAAAAGGATATATATACTTAAATTTGTTGTCAAAGGTTTTATGAATACCTTATATTGATGTACGAATAAGTAAAATACATTTTTTCTCTTATTCAATCTTAAATACCTTTGCTTGTACAAGCCAAAAATTAATAGATGCTTCGACTGATTGTTGAATTTATTCATCTGTTATGAACATTTGTTAAGTCATAGCCTTATGATGACTGTGTTGTTATAAATATAGATATATAATGTAATTTTATAGCTAAATATATTATTGTAATATAAAATGTTTGAATACCTGAAAGCTATTAAAAATGTGAAGATTTTATGGTGAAGTGGTAGAAGGGCCGTTTTTAACCTCCATGGCACCCTAGGCACTTCAATTTGTTATGCCCCCCCACACACACTATTACCAGAGCGCCCTGTCCTTCAGTTCCTACCTTGCCAATTTTGGTTTCGAGAGAAATTTTCCCTTCACTCTGTTACTCCTTTTTTTTCTTCGTTTTTGCTCTTTGGACAGTCTTTCCATTATCTATGGACACACGGTGTCCCGAACTGACAACCAGTAGCGCAAGGAAAGGATAGTTTGACCACTCTTGTTCATTTCTTGCATTACAGCATCACGGAACACCTCAATTTGCATTGTAATATTATTTCTTGTGCAATGCAACATCAAATTGTTAAGCTTTTCATTTTCCATAGTAGATGTTTTCCAAAGTTCCGCACATGCACACACACAATGCATTTGATTCGCTATGGGGTGGTTTGTTCATCATAATTTTTTTCTCTTTTTGCACTCCCAAATCTTTTGCATCCTAGGCACGTGCTTAGCGTGCCTAAGCGGAAAAGCGGCCCTAAATGGTAGATCTAATACAGAAAATAATTTTTGCTTGAACTTATTGTAATGTCTGGGAATTTTAGAGAATTAAATATTAATGCTATATATATATGTATGTATATATCAATGGAGGAGTTTATTTTGAATGAATTTTCCATATGAATGATTATCTCATTTAAATCATTAAAAGTGTTTTAAGAGGGATATAATTTTAAAAAATGTAAATAAACATGTTTGTATGAAACAGAGTTTCTAAAAATGGAGTGCTTAAAACCTCTTAAGATTTGCTAAAGTAAATATCTTGATAGAAAAGATAAATTTTGTGTGGTAAATACTTAAAAATAGTATTATTTTGACAAATTATGCATCACATATGGTTGATATAAGTATATGATTTAAACATTCCTGCATAAAATATGAGATAAATTCAATTAAAAATGATATTATTACGATATAGTTTTCTTTGCTGCAGAAAAACTCAATGCACAGGAATATAAATTCATTACTTTTATTTTATCCCTTAAAGGTGCTTTTTTAGTTAAAAAGCTCCTTAGTTTTTGCTTAAGGATTATTTTAAAAGAATGTTTATAGAAAATTTTTTTATGTGTGTGATAGTCTTTACACACACAGGTTTTTAATTATTTCTTCTTTCATTGTCATCATCATTGCTTTTAAATTTCAAAATATTTCTTGCAGCGATTGGCTTACCATAATCATGCGGGCTTTTTAATCATCTTTTTTCTTCACCATAAATTTTTTTATGGATTGCATATTCAGTTATGTTTATTCTATGCTGTATTTTCAGGTCAAATGAGTTCAATCTTTCCTATTTCTTTGTTACATAAAATGTCAAATTTTAGCATTTTTAAGAGTTGTCGCTATTTGATTATTTGTTTTTACCCCCACATTTTCTAGATTCATCTGCTCAGTATTTAAAATCAGCAGAGGGAAAAAATAAATATACTACAACACTTACAGATAAATTTTATTAAATCTTTATTCTTATTTTATACTGTTTAACTATAAGACTAGAAAAATCATCTGAGTGAGTGAAAAATTTACCTCACATTTTATGTGTTTGCTGTAAATTTTAAAATAAAGCAATGTTTTCTAAATATATATAAACTAAATTCTTGTGAAAACATAATTGGATAAATGTCCATTAAAAAAGATATAGTAATACATTTTAGGAAATTTTAAGTGAATAACATTAAATTAGATTTTGTAGAATTCGTTTTAAAGTCTACAGTGGGACTTAATGATTCTGAAGAGTAAGCATTTAAATTTGTTTTTTTTTGTAATACTGAGATACCTTATAAAAAATGTTTGAAGAAATTAATGTCTCTTATTATTATTATAATTATACTTAAAAAGTTAGGGTTTGGGAAGTAATCGAATTATTTAATTTCTGTACCGTTTTAGTAGATGTTACTCAAATCTCATTGTAGTTGTGTTTTTAATTACATTAGCTTGAAATTTGTGAATTGTTGGAAATATTTTTTTAATTTCTGTGTATCTTTTCAGTTTTGTTTCATGCATTTATAAAGTAATTATTGTCTGTTTATATTTCATCTTATTTCTAAATTATTATATCATTAAAAGTCTTTCACAGACCATAACCTGCCTCTAACATTCTGTTTTAATCCATTCCAACTTCATTGTAACATTTGCAGATGAGCAAAGAAACCTCTTACAAATTAATATTAATTGTTTCAATTATCATAGATGAATTACACTTCAATTGAATAGTGTGTATTCATTTTATGTTGTCATGTAAACATTTTTAAAAAAGATGTATTCGATAAATAAACTTCAATACAAATTTTTGGTGGCATGCACAGACTTTTTCATGGGAATTGTTATAGTTTTATAAACACATAGACGAAAGCTCTGAGATGTAAAAATTAAAACTCTGCTGGTCTATGGAAGGGATTTGAACCTTAAAACCCCACCCATGTCTGCCACTGTAAATTTGCCACGAAATTTATTAAAAAGTAATCAAAGATATGTAAATAATTTAAATTTGATTTAGAAAGCTATCATATCTAAATGTGCATGTTATATATAAAATTAATTTCATATCCTTAATAAAAAATGGAATTTATTTTTTATAGTGCATCACTGTTCAGTTATATCTTGCTAAACTTCATGATTAATTTAGGAACATTTTTTTTATTCATTAAGTTAATGAGCCTTGGAATGTTATTTACTGAATATAATTTTTCAACCTCAGAAGTTCTCCCCCTACTTCTAAAAAAGTTATTTTGTGTGTGTAGAGCTCTCTTAATTGGAAATTTTCCACTTGAGATTCTGTAGAAATATATTAGATAATGTTGATATCTAAAATGTGTGTGTGTGTGAGAATTCACTATAACATACATTTCAAAGTTTAAATTCCTGTTAATTTTTTTTATTCTTACCGAGTATATGAAAATGTAATTGCCTTTTGTATTTATTATAGTAGGAAGTGTTCATATGTATATCACGCATCTGTGATGTATGTATATGCAAATGCATTTTTTTAAAAAAAATAGTCATGGATTGATTTTTTTATTTTTGGTTTACACATAAATGAGATCATTGGTACTCAAAATTTTTGCTTCTTTACCTTTCTACTTGAAAAAGTTTTCAACTAAATGTTTTAAAAATATCTAGTCCTTCTGAATTTAACGAAATACAATATTTAATAAGTTTGATTGAAATGCTATTAAGTTTTGAATGTTTTATAAAACTTTATTGTTTGTGTGTGATCTTTATTTAAGTGAGTATGAAATATACTGTCTTGAAAATTGACTAAGTTGAAAGAAGCAAAAAATGTATTATTATTTGTATCTGACTTTTTCCCCCTTCTCTATATTTAATCATATTTTTGTCAGAATTTGTGTCTCATATTACTTTAAATTGAAATTAGTAACTTATATATTGTGCATTGAAATTTTTTACAACTTCAAATACTTATGTATTTGTATATTGTAACTTGTATTTATTTGAAGTGGTTTTTTTTTAATACAAAATTAAATATATTGTATTTGTTAATTTGAATGAGTGCTGTAATTATATAAGATGTTAGATATTAATTTAACTTTATATTCTATTTAATCAATAAAATTAGTCACTTCTCATCCACAAGGAATATGACAATTTTTTGAAGGATTAATTAGATTGATGATATACTTATATTTTATGCGCATTTGGGCCCTATTGGATTTTATCTAAAATTGTAAACTGTTATAACAGTACCTACACAAACTTTATAATTATTCTCAAACTGAGAATACCAAACCCTTTTTTTTTAACTTCAGTAATCAGTGAGCTATGAATAAATTGTGGGATTTTATTTTAAAATACTGAAGCATATGTACTTTTAGAGCATGTTACACAAAAAGATGGCAACATAATTTATTTTGTTGTCACATATTGGGGATATTTACATTAATGAAGAAAAACGTGTGTGTAATATATGTATAATCAGTAAATTATACTGCAAAAATAACTTGGAATTTTCAAAATGAAAAAATTCTTAAAATAATGAGAGCAACATAAGTATTTAAGAAGAAACACAATACATAGTGGTTTGAATCCTGGTAGTAATGATAAATGAACCGAGCAATAAGCACACTGTTTGAAGTATAAATTAGAGTGTATTTATTACTTACATTAGCAGTGAATTGTCTTTTCCTATAGACAGTGGTTATGAGTTATGATTAATTTTATTGGTTTATGTAAGAACTCTTTTTTTATATCCTCAGAAGAGTTGATTTTTAAAAATTGATCCGTTTCTGCTGTTCAATTCTTATATTGGTATTTTTGCGTTTAGAAAAGTTACTGATTTTAGCGAATCAATTACATACTTCTTTCTACAATGGTCAAAAAAGAGGGAGACATTCTTAAAACTTAGATTACAATTTTCATCGCGGCTGAACAAAATTATCTCTGTTATTGACTTAAAGGAAACTGATTATGGTATGAATGGATTTATTAGGAAACATGATTGTCTATAATTCTAAAAAATTTGCATTGCCAAGTCTGTGTCCCCCCAGAATTGATAGAAAGTTTTTGGTGTCTCATGTTCCATTCTACATTGGAACCCAGTCTTTAATTCCTAAGATATTCAGGAAAAACTTTGAAAGGGTCATATATCCTAGTTCTTCCTCGACTATTCATTCTGATCTTCCCTATTTTTTAGCACCACATGATGATTGGAAAGATAATTAAGATTCTTAAGTAACAGACGATACCTCAAATCTCCGCGATTTTTTTTTTTAGTCCGACCTGCAGTTTCAAAATTGAATATTTCTTGAACGATTGAAAGGAATTGTGTGCGTATAATTATGGAGTTTTATGACATATGAAATTCAAATATTTAAAAATAGTGACTTACTATTTTTCTTTTTACTACTTTTCTTTTTATTGTTGTTTGTGTTTAATAACTCGTGTTTTTCGCAGTAATACTTTTTGTTTTTAGAATCAAAAAAAAGTCTATCATTTTTATTACAAGTCTTAAGAGAAAAATTTTTTATCGTGAAATGTTAGAGATACTGATTTAACATCAAGGTAACCATTTCTTTAAGTCCTCTTTATCTCAGAAACTTGCCTACAAAATTTTACGAAATTTGAAATTTAGCAAAATTTTTATGATGCAAAATCCAATACGCAAAAAAAAAATCCGGATTCCAGGAGAATAATTTGTTTCGATAGTTAACTATATGGTACTTAATTCACCTCATCATTATTTAGTTCCATTTGAGACATTAACATTGATACCAATTTCATCCGGTTACGGTGAGAATTGCGGAAGTTATTAAGAGAATGTTCAACCGCAGGATGGTAATCCATACTAATATTTTATGAGAAGCTGTACAGATACATGGAACTTGTTACTGAATGCCATTTGCGTAAGATTGCTTCAGACTTGATCATTTGTTTTAGGGACAATATGAAAAATTTATTCTTGTTTGTTTTTTACACACTAGTTAAAATGAAAGGAAATTCTTTGTTTTTCTCATGGATTCTTTGTAGTAATTTTAATTCTTAATTAAGTACAAATCAATTTAGAAAAATAGTTTTTTATTACGTATTCTATTTCATGACTTTTTGAATTTCAAAATCACATTTTGTTCTATTCAAGGAACTTGAAAAGCAATTGTTTATATAACAAATATTTTACCTTTTTTTTAAGAAGAAAACTCGAGGAAAAGAGACTCCATATTTATAGAATGTGTGTTATGTTCATAATTATGATTAGACGATATAAGAAAATGTGTAAAACCTTTTTTTATGACGGGGTAGGTTTGAAATAACGACAATTTTTAAAAATTATGTTATCAAATGGAAAACGTTATAACAGAAAATATTAAGTAATCTATTCAAGCTTTATATGAAACATGTATACTCTACAGTTTTTAAGACAGAAAAAAAAATTTGCTCTCGGAGATGAAAAGGGAAATAAAATTGGGCAGGGCCGTTTTTAACCTTCCTGGTGCCCTTGCCACTTCAAATTGTTACGCCCCCTTCCCTACTGTTTCTAGAGCACCTCACACCTTCAGTCCTTACTTTGCCAGTTTTAGTTCGAGAGGGATTTTCCCTTAACTCTTACTCTTTTCCCTTTCTTTGTTTTTGCTGTTTGGGGAGTCTTTCCATTGTCCACCTCCTATTAACTCGCCTTGTCCTGGACTTGCAGCCGTTAGGAAAGGACAGAGGCATGGTTTGGCCACTCTCTTGCTCATTTCTTACCTTACTTTATCATGAATCGCCCACCCACCCTTTTGTAAATTAGTACAGTAAAGTTATGAAATCGCGCGTTTGCAATTACAGTATAGAGTACGCATTATTGTATGAACTGTTTTCAACTTGTTAATTATCATCTTTTCAATACTTATCGCTGTAAGGTTTTCTTTGATCTATGTGTTTATAGCAAAATAATTAATTACGTCATTGTAATCAATTTCCAATGCAATATCATTTTGAAAGCTTAGCAACATCAAACTGTTAAGCTTTACTTTTTCCATAGTAGATCTCATTTCAGTCTTTAACTCTTTTAAAGGCAGAAATGCTTCTCTCATGACTCGCCAGAAGGTGGTACTTTCGTTGTAATTTATAATTTTTTTCTCTTTTTTCTTCTGCAATTGTTTGCGCCCTAGGCACTACTGAAGCATATTATGAATATAAAAAAAATATATGTTCTCATCTTATGTGTTGAGATTGGGCATTTATTTTGAAACTTCTTCACGTGAATCAGTAGCGCACAGGAATTTTTCAAGGGGGTTACGGGGTCGAAAGTTCACCATTCTTGTATCATGCTCCTTATGATTTTGTCGATTTTCGGGAACAAAATACAGTAAAAAACTAATTATTGAATAAATAATTAGCATTAATTAATAAAAT
Source organism: Trichonephila clavipes (assembly GCA_019973935.1). Lineage (NCBI taxonomy): Eukaryota > Metazoa > Arthropoda > Arachnida > Araneae > Nephilidae > Trichonephila > Trichonephila clavipes. The sequence continues at coordinate 155,690 of BMAU01018222.1, forward strand.
TAATCATTAATAACAAATACTTAATTAAATTTTTCGTACTATATACATAGAATTATAATCAATCAGAAAAAAAATCAAGGGCTTTGGGGGGGTCCGGACCCCCCTTGTGTGTGCCACTGACGTGAATTCATATCAATAAAAAAGGATTATATCGAATGTAGGTGAAATATGAAGTATCGTTAAAGTTACGCGAAGTGGGAGAAGCTAAAATGTGGCTTTGAAGAATACTTTAAGACAGAATTTAAAATTATTTCCAGAAGTTATGGAAATCTGAATTTGTAAGTATTCTAAGAAATCCTTTTGTAATAACATTTTTCCTTAAACCCCAATTACTTTTCCCCTCGATATTTCAAAAGTTGCTAAACCGAGAATTTATTGCAAACCATTGAAGGAAGAATTATCTCGTAATAATCACGAAGCCAGCTTATTGACATTACTTTGAATTATCAAGACAAATGTTTGTCTGGTAAATTTGTTATTAATTGAACGATTTGATTTTGAACTGTGTGCTTTCATTATCTACGCAAATAATTGCAATAATATATGTGATATAAAATGTTGAGTCTTGCTATTTATAAACTCGAACCACAATGTGGAGCAATCGTCTTACTGTTATTAGTTTTAGTATTTCGAGTTGTGTTGATTACAGTGCAAATGCTATTTGTTAACAGCAACCACGCGTCTTGCATGCGTGTGTAAATAATTTTGAATATGATTCTTCAGAATTGTTTGGTATCATTTAATACATGTGTTTTACACTTGGAAAACTTCTGACATCGTTTGAATTTATAGCTACTATATCTAACTCGCCCCCCCAAAAAAGGCTCTTTACAAATCAACAAAATTTGTTCAACCTGTATGGATAAACGCTGCTGCCGTGTAGTACACAGCATTTTTTCCATAAATGAGCAAATTGTCCCCATATGTGATCAAATATCTTCAGCATGATCATTGTCAGGACGCCACTGCAGAGGCAATACCTAATAGCGTCGTATTCTAAAAGTGCTCCATTTATTATTTGTTCTTGATCATGTTGAAGTAGTGCCGGTTTATCCGTTGGGGCGGACGCAAAGGGGCCCGGATAAGCTTAACTTAATAGATTTTCCAGTTATAAATTTCGATCCCCCAGTACCAAGGGGGTCCGTGGATTTTTTAAGCCCAGAGCCCGAAATGAGCTTAAATCGGCACTGTGCTGAAGGTATTTTGGAAGTTACGATGAACTTATCTGGAGTCGTAAAAGGAGGACTTATCACATTTTTTTTTTGTGATCTTCTAAACATTGTCCATAAAAAAATTATGAGTCTGGTATTAACTCTAATGATACTATGCAGGGCCGTTTTTAATCTCCCCGAGGCACTTCAAACTGTTACGCGCCCCACTGTTTCCAGAACACCTTCAGTCCTTACCTTGCCAGTTTTAGTCTGGGAAGGATTTTCCCTTAACTTTTACCCTTCTTTGTTTTTGCTGTTTGGAGAATCTTTCCATTATCCACCACCTATTGACCCGCCGTGTACTGGACTGGCAACCGTAAGGAATGGATAGTGACATGGTTTAGCCACTCTTGTTCATTTCTTTCCTTACGACATCACGGGCCACCTACCCTATTGTAAATTAGAGCAGTACATTAATGAATTCGTTTGCAGCTACAATATAGACCAAAACATTATTGGATAAACTTTTTTCAACTTGTTAATTATATATTATCGCTTGACTGTCTTTTAGTTTTCGACATCCTTATTCTTTGTTGAGACACTGTACTGGCACAGCAAAGGTTTTCTTCGAGTTGTGATCATTGCAAAATCATTAATAACATAACTGTAATCAATTTCCATGGTAATGTTATTTTGAGTACATAGCAACATCAAACTGTTAAGCATTTTGTTTTCCGTAGTAGATCTCATTTCAATCTTTCCTCTCTTGAGGGCAGAAATGCTTCTTTCATGACTAGCTATGCGTTGGTACGTTCTTTGTAATTTTAATTTTTTCTCGTTTTTATCCCTATAATTTTTGCGTTGGTAAATCTTTTGCGCCTTAGGCGTGTGCCAAAGCGGAAAAGTGGCTCTGATACTAAGACACTGATATTAAAGGATTTACTGAATGATATTGAATTACTATTCAATTTAACTATTTATACACGGTGCATGACATGTGGAGACAGTTAACAAAAACATGTTTGCATAATGATAAACAGAACTATAGCTCTGAAAACTAGTTACAGTAGGACTACTGTTCAGCTTAGTGGTTCGAGTTCATAGATCGCCACTAATGTATGCAATAAAACATTTTCTTGAAACTTGAAGAATGGCCAACTTTGATGTTATAATGACTTTGAAAAAGGGTTTGTGAAATATTTCAAAATAAAGCTTTTATTCTTTTGCCTCTTTATTTCATTTTTCTATTTATAGTATTTTTTTATTCCTGTGAAGTCACACATGTTGGTATTCATATTTTCTGAAGATTCACAATGTTGTTTTAACTGATAGATTTTAATAAATGTGTCTTAAAAATTAAATAAACACATGATACATTCATAGATGTACCATGAATCGTGCAGCTCATAAAAAACAAAAAAAAAATGGTTATTTTTATCTAATCGTGTGTTAAAAAGTGTCACACGGTACTTAGTAGTCGCGTAGCGTGAGCTTTTTCGCCGACCGGAAATTTGCCGCCCTCTATTTTAATTATTAGTCAAAAAAATTAGTAAAAGTAAAAAAAAAGCAGCTTTAAGTTCTTTTATTGATTAAAAATACACTTTTCGTGTTTTTTTTTCAGAGCAAAATGTTTTATACAATTGTCAATATCAATATGTATGTCATGTTCAATTGCCAGAATAGCTAAATTTGTTAGCCTTAACGTGGGCATAGTCGGTCTGAGATAATTTTAGCTTAGAAAAGCTTTTCTCGCAATTGGCATTACTGATGGCAGATGTTAAGAAATTCTCAACATTATGACAATGTTTGGTAAGCCATCTTCAAATTTGGACTCAATATATTTTAATAAACCCAGAGCCGGACCTGATGAGTCCTTTTCTACAGCCTGGGTCTGTTGCAGCTACGAAAGCTTGTAGACGTACGCGCTGAAGTTGGAATTCTTCTTTATTAATGTCTTGAGGAGCTGGATTTAAGTTAAGTTCGTCCATGCTCAATATCACTTCAGGCCATAAAAAGGCATATTTTTGCAACTGTTGGAATCTTTCTCAAATTTCAGAAGTTATTCTGTCTATTGAAGAAAACATTGATCGCCTCAAGTCATCTTCGTACGATATAACTGAACATCTTTACTCCCGTCGCCAAATATATGCTTTCTCCTGATTCGTCTTGGGGTTCAAAAGAAATTTCAAGCTCTTCACATAAACTGTTAGCATATATTAAAGCGTCATTCACGAATTCCTCTCGCTTTGCTTCTGATACGGTCTGTAAAGCACGTATTTTTTTAGCACATTGGTGGATATTTAGTCCTTCTGTTTGCAAATAATTTTGATCATCATTGGCTTCACACTGTACCGGTTGCCAGGAGCCTGAGTAACATAAAAACGAATGCGATTGCATAGCGACTAATAAACTCCCTGCATCTGTGCGTGTATTAAAGCTTTTACTCGTTTCCGTCAGTTTTTCCACTGCAGTTAAAGTTTCTTTGTAATGGTGTGTAATATAATTTACAGCATCACCTATAGTGCTCCAATGTGCGTCCTGAATCCTCTTCAAACATTTTTCAGTGGATTCAAGAAGAACTTTCCATCGGTGCGTCGACGTAGAAAAAAAAAGAGTAGCAGCGTTCTTGTGTAGCAAAGAAAGTCACCCAATTTACCTCCACTGAAGCTGCATGTGCACAAACTAGGTTTAGCGAATAGTTTGAGCAAGGAAGAAATTCGGCATTAGGATTAATATCTTTTATTCGCTGTTGCCATCCAGCCATTGTGGCAGCATTATCGTAAGCTTGCTCTCTACAGTTCATAATGTCGAGTCCCCTCTTTGGTTAGCTGACATCGGACATGTTATGGGTGTCCGGAATATCCGTAGTGACCCCACTCCGAGATTGGTAGAAAGTTACAGGAGATGGTATAAACATATCAAATTTCATGATTTAACGTATACTGCGGCTTCAAACCTTTCAAGGCTCAACATAAAAGTAAACTGACATTTTAACGTATACAGTAGAAAATAAGAAACATTAAATGAAATACCAGAATCACAATACTTAATGCAAATATATTTTGGAAATCGCAAAAAAGTTAAATCAAATACACATTTAACAATAAATTATGTCAGTAAGTCAGTCAAATATTTAAATGTGCGTAGAGAGTTTTTTTTAAAAGGGATATAACTCTTTTTAGCAGACATAATTTTTAGCTGTATATAAAAGCAGAATTTTGAAGAACTGCAATTTGCCGAACGCTGCAATAAGCGAAATATTCTTTTTTGTGCACATTTGTTGCCCTTAACGTAGTAATTAGGGTTTCTGATTTCCAGGTTTTTTCCATTCCCAGAAATGCATCAAAATATTTAAAAACAAGTTATTTTTAAATAATATCAATAATTATATAAAATTAGGGAAATGCCGTCTTTTTCTTCAATTTTCGATTTAGCTTTGACTCATAAATTTTCATATTAAAACATTTGTATTTGTATTAAAAATATACGTCACGAAACAATTAATAAAACTGTGTGGGAAAACGGTTTAAAATAATAAATAGTGTATCAAATATATTTTCATTCATGCTCCCTGCAAATTTAGTATAATTTTGTGAGGCAGACACACACACAGAAATTATAAATTCTACCTTTGAACTCCAATGGAATCTCCCAAATGTTTTGATAAATAATTTTCAAATATAGTTATAACAAAATCTGTAGAAAGAAGTATTTCGAAGAAATAAATAACTATTCTGAAGAAAGAAATTATTACTAATTCGAATACAAAAGAATTTACTTGGTTTATTATAAATAAATATATGCCACACTATCTTTATTTTGAAAATGCTGTTACCACCTTGATTTTTATTTTCGACTTTTATCATATACGTAGAGGAAAAATCTTTCCTCAAATTAAAAGTTGTGATTTTTTTTAATGAAATTGATTTCTTTTAGGACAAAAGCCAAAAATTGTTAACGGCATAGAAAAAAAAATTACAATTAAGTCTCGAGAAAAAAATTCTCATTTAAAATTAATGTTCCTTTATTGACTCGCATGAATTTGAAATTTAATCAGTCGAAGTTGAATCAATTATTTCTTTAAAGTTGCTACTAAGAGATAAATATTATTATAGTTTATAAATAATTGAAAATTTATTTGTTGCTGAAATAATAATTACGTACTTTTAAAATATTAATTATTATATTTAAGAGATTTTATATGTGTGTGTATAACCGATTTCGTGTTTATGGAATTGCTGTTACATAAATATAAATGAATATTAATGTAAGAATCTCACACAAAAGTGTTTGGTTAAGAAAAATGATAAAAAAAGTTGCGAGATTGCTTAAAAATAATCTCCCCAAAGCAGTTTGTGGTGGTTCATTCCCTTCTTCAAATTACAAATTCAGCCAAATAGCTCATAATAAAGACAAGTATCCGAAATTTTTTTAAAAAAATTAAATAGTTTTAAGCATTAATACTTACGTTATCCACATAAATCAAGATCTCGGAACTTTGATCAGATTGGTCGTACTGGTAGGTTACGAAATGCGATTTCTTTATATTTTTAGTTCACGAAGCGATGTTCGATAGACAGGAACTGATTTGACCAAAACGTTTCAAGGTTTTACTCTTACCCACGGCAAGCTAAAGAAATTCTCGACTCTTCTTGGGTGTTACTTTTCTCTTATTACACGCTTACCCCACTACTGGGGTAATGAAAATTCCTCTATCTTAGAAGTTCGGGGAGAACGATCACAAATTGCCTCACTAGGGTCAGCTAAAATTTATAGCCGAGGTTGAAATCTAGTCCAGTAAATAGCTTCTTGATGGATTATTTAAGCCCCGTGTCATTCCCGGGAATACAAATACTCCTGAAATCTGACGATTTCCCGGGATCCCCTTTATGTAAGTGCAGTGAAAATCTTGTTAAGATAAGCATATCTACTTGTATCCCGAGGTTGGGTGCCCATACACTTGCAAAGTCAAATCGCCAGGTAATACAATTTTTAATTTTTTAAGAGATATAATCGTTGCAAATTTAACTAGCAATGATCGACTTTTCAATTCAGTTCAAAACAAAATAATCATGTTCCACGTTTCCAAAGTGTAAATAATAGTATTTTAGAAAATAATTTCATCCAAATTTTTTCGTATAAAAAAAGTATTTTTCAAATTTGGTCCACACATGCCGCCCCGGATATGGGTCAGGTTTGTCCGGCCATAGAGCCACCCCTGGAGAATACAATGTACGAAACACCAAAGTCGTAGAAATTTTATGACTTTTGGGTTCTATGACTTCACCCCGCTCCACCCTGTCGCATCAGCGCGGGCGCGATTTGGAAAAAATATTTTTGAATTTAAATATCGCGGTGTTTGCCGCCCGGTGACATGCCCCCCCGTCCCTATGCCACTGCTCATTGTGCCGTGATTCCGAAAAAAATCATTGAGTTGCATGGAATTCATATTATAGAGGTATAATGTGGCAAACAAAAAGTTCATGAAAGCATAGAAGCCAAAAAAGGAACTGTATGGATACATTACGGAACAAAGCAGAAAAAAAAAGTTTTATTTGCAGAATGGCGCTAGTAAAAAACATTGTCTGGCCCTGAAAAAGAACAAACCAAAGTATTTAGAAAGGGATAAGAATTCCTCAAGCTGCAATGGTTGCTGGTTGCATGGCACCCTTCTTACTCAATACCAAACTATCCAAAAGTTCTTGAGGTAAAACTTGCCACTCTTCAAGCGCCATCTTTTTCAGCTGTGTCCGATGCTCTCTAGAGCATATGTTCTCAAACTTTTTTGTCTCGTAGATCCCTTGTCATGTTTTTTGCCTTTGGGTAGACCCCTTCTTACCTAATGTTAAATTTTTGTACTTTTATCAACTTAAATAGCTTTTTGACAGCTAGTATAGAAATATTTACTTTGAAAGATTTAAATTTTTAACTTTTGTGAAATATAGTGTTTAAAATTTAAGAAACGCATGTTAATTTAAAAAAAATTAAAATTCAATAATATAACAGTTACATAAAACAACTGAGCGACAAACAAAAATGCTTTTAATGGGAGGGATGAATCTGGCCCTTCAATAACAAATTTTCACATTTGGCATCAATTTTGGCGAGTTTTACCCTAAATCTTTTCGGTTCCATAATTCAGGATAAATAACAGGTATGTCTTTAATGCCAAAATTGCTGACATCCGTTTCTAAACTTTACTTTAAGATCTTCGTTAGTGCTTATACCAATCAATTCCTCCTGAAATGACATTTATTTTTCGTCAGTGTGACCATATGATTCATTGATTCCTGTGATATTACCATGGTCAAAGCATTCTCAAACCCTATTTTAAAATCTGAATAGAGGGCATTTAAAGTATCCGACAACGTTCGGAACCGTGATTTTGCAAAAGTGTGTAAATAGATAATATTTATGACATTTACTGTCACTTAGATTAGAAAATCTATGTAGAATTGTTTTATGAATATTATTACAATAAAAAATTATTTAAGTACAATATTTTGACAAAAAATGAACATAGAATAACCAATTTTCAAAATATTCTCCTTTTGTGAAAAATGCTTGCCTGTAAATACCTCAGACCTCTGTACAGAGGCTGAACTAGAATTTTTAAAATATATAACTTAAAAGTGGATTTATCCATATTTTACTACAGCAGAGGGGAGAAATTTTAAGAAAAAAACGTCAATAATTATTTTAATTGGTGGCAACTAAGAAAATGTGGATTTTTCAAAAAAAAAAATATATATAGTTCAGACTCTCTGGAGAAGTCTTTACTTTATATAAGCAAAATATTATTTTAGAAGCATTTTTTATAAAAGGAGAACATTTTGAAAAAAGGTTATTCTATTCATAAGACTAGTGACATCAGTATTTTTTCCACCAATCAGTTGTTTCCAAAGTTAAGCGATGGAAATGAACCAATCAGCTTACTGTTGCCACCTTGTAATACTCATTTTCTTTCTTTCTGTGTATCATTTCTTCTCAAAAGCTCTGACATGGTAGAATACTTTGCTTCGATAAAGAATTATCTCGTTCCTGCCATATCACAAAACTTCATGATATTTTTTTTCGTGATTAGTGAATTGAAATTTATTTAGTTAACCATGAAACGTGCTACACCTCTCGTATCCCCCAATCTTCGAGCAAAAAGAGTGTTTTGATAAAGACAACGGGAAAGTTTCTTTGCTTAAACCAGATGCTGTTCCTGAGAATCATTTCCATCTAGGCGGTCACAACTACGCCGTTGTTTCTGATTTTGCATGTGTTGCTCGAAATCACTAGTGTCGATACAAGCTCAATGCCACTGGATCTCTCCTACCTACCAAAGATGGAATCACTGTAACACCTTCCATATGGTTAGCCCTCGTAAGAGAATTTGCTGCAATCGATCAAGCCTTTGATGATGGAAAAGTATTTGTTATAAAGGACTGTCTCCTACTTTCCCGAACTGTTATCGAAAATGTTACTTATATCATATGTCAAAGTTATTTCCAGCAAAAGGACTTTTCTCGCAAATTTTTGACTCCAGTTTCCATGCTAAAAGAAATGGAATGCATTAAAAGATATTCAAAAGCAGATCGCGTCGCAAACTGTTTCAATCATGTTCGGGCGTGTTTTTCTGAAACTGCTGAGGAAAGAAGTGGCTAAACACATTCCTTTTCCAAAATCTGACTTCGATTGTATCGACGCAGAAATAGTTCTCACTGCATCAATGGTAGAACTCTTATGTAACCATATCCAAGAAAATATTTCATCATTGTTCATATGCTACGGATGTTTGGAAGGATATGAAAATCAACTAGGTCATGAATGTATGACATATTCAAATGAACAAAGAATTTCCGAATATGGTGATTTAGCTATATTAAACATGGACTGGAATAAACTGTTTGCAGATTTTGTTAATCGAAACATCCAAATCGTAAATTACATGAGTGAGATATTTATCAATAAGTTGAATATGAATGTGTTGATAGAAAATGCTAAACAAATGTTGCTACAGATTCTTTTTCATATTTTCAAATAAAAAAATACTTTTTTATTTTAAGAAAGTGGTATAGCACACACACACAGTTACGCACATTTCGTATAAATGTATTATTCTCAATAAATTTTCAAATTTAAAACCTAAGACTGTAAAAATATGCTAAAAATGTATTCATTTCTAAGGGGTTTTTTTTTGAGGCAAACGAGAATTTTCTTAATGATTGAAAACATTGTTTTGAGTATGCTTTTGCTCATACGTTTTGCTTGTAAAGATGTTGCATTCATGACTCTGAAAAGGTGGGGAAAAAAACTGGTTGAAGAGATAGAATAATCCCATTTTTACAATAAGAGAAATAAAATTAATGAATATAAAAATAGTATTTTGAATAAGTCAACAGTTTGAGAAAAAATTGAGTTCATGTAAGGTTTTCATTTTTTAAAGGAATATATTTATTGACATGTGTCAGTGTTCTTTCCAAGTATATATATATATATGCCTAGGTAATACTATTGAAAAATAAGATAAACCGAAGTTATTGTATTAGCTTATTTAGAAATATATTTCTTTTCTCGGCACATCCCCCCCCAGCCCAAAATATTGCAATCAAAAATTCCAAGAAATAATTCGTAATCGCAGCATTTGAAAAATGTCTGTGAAAAAGATGCGAAGTATTCAAAACTTTTTCAACCAAACAAAAGTACAGGAAAGTAATTGATACATTTATGAGATAGAAAGAAATATTAATTTTTTGAGGTAAAAAAAAAATTATCACCAACAAAATATTTTTTTGAGTTGAAAAAAAAATTATAATAGAAAAAAATAAATCTTTTATATATGTCTTTTATTTGTTTCTATTATAATTTTTTCCCATCAAAAAATTGAATTTTTTTCAAGACTAACCCTAATTTTAAATATAGCTTTAAATTAGAATAATGGAGAACATTTTGTTTTTGGTTCCAAAGTAGTTAAAAGTCTAGGCTTTTCTCAAATTTGAGTATGTTTGGTTTTTCACAGTGTATAAACATAATTATATTATCTATGTCTGTATACATGAAAAATAATGAAAACAATAATAATAATTCAATGTTTTAAATTTTCACTCCAATAAATGTTTTTTTTTTTGTTTCCAAATCTGATATAAAGGTACATATTTTTATAAACGATCCGTGAGATTATAATGTTTTTCTGAAGTGGCCGCAAGGTCATTTGGGTTGGATATTTTATGAAAAGGCCAAGCAATCTTTTTCTAATGTGGCAAACCAGAAGCTAAAATTTTGATACCTCTACTTCATGAAAATATTTGAGTTATAAAAATGAAATAAATTCATTTGCATATACTTTATTTTGTATCACAGGTACATAATAAATGGCTTTAAAAAGTTCAAATTCAATATGATTGTTATACAAAGAAACATTTCTTACACAATTCAAGACAATTTTCTAATTCCTGTGTATCTTTTTATGATATAGAAACTAAAATAAATTTCGTACACATACATTAATTTTGAACCGCAAATGAATAAAATAGAACTGACAAATTCTAATTCATTGATTGTTACACCACAGGAACTTTATATGCATTACTAAATCATTCTTTAAAAGTTATACAAGCAAAAGTTAAATAAATTTTACATATACACTTATATTTCACAGCAAAACAGTTCAATTGCAGTGCGATAAAGAGTTCAAATTTGTTGTTATACAAGAGAAAAATTACAATTTTAACTTTGGTTTGCATAATTCAATATATGTAACATGTTCTTATTTTAAACTGCAAATAAAAATAAAAATTCACAGATTATCTAGGAGAAAAGTTTTTATGAAAACTTTTAACTCATTAATATTTCTTTTCCTGAGTGATATACATACAAAAATTAACTAAATTGGCACAAATATTTATTTTGTGCTGAATGCATAAAATAAAGAATTAACAGAATTCTAATTAATCTTTTATTATATTAAAGAAGCCTTCACTGACATACATTTTTAATTCATTGATTTTTACGTAAGTGAGAAATTTTTTTACATTATCACTAATCTACCATTTTTTTTGTGAAGTCGAACAATCTTAAGTCGAATTTGTACACATAAAATTATTTATCATAGCAAAATAGTTCTGTGGCAATATGAGTTTAAATTAATTGTTGCATAAAAAGATATCCTTTTTTTACATACAATACTAATTCATGAGTACATTTTTTAGAAATAATAAAAGTTAATAACATACACAGATACATTTTATTTTTAAAATCTCACATGAAATATCTATCTTGCATATAAAGCAAAAAGTTTAAAAGAACTTTAATACATTAATTATAATATAATAATTAAAAAATTTTACATGTTAAATAATTCCAATACTTAAGATTATTACACAAAGGACATTTTTTTTCAATATTAAATTTTAATGAACATTTGTTGAGTATTATAAATAAATATTAAATAAATCGGCCCATTTATTTAGCATAACAAATGCATCAAATAAATTAACATAATCCCAATTCAATGACTATTATATACAAAAGATTTTAAATTAATTTCTAATCTGAGTATGTATGAGTTAAAAAAAAAAGTTAAATTTTGTATGGGGGTAACATGATTAGATTTTTCAGTGAAGCACATAAAATAAAAAGATTAAAAAGAATTCCAGTGTATTAACAGTTATATATTAATTTAACACTTTTATATATATTTTAAGTTTATAATAACCACCCAAACAGTATAGCAGTTAGTGCCGCGGCCCTGTGTTCAAATCCTAGAGAAGGCATGGGTGTTAAAGTATGTATAGTCTCCTGGGTGGCATTCTAAATAATCCTTGAGCTGAAAGTCCTCTTGAAAGGTTGGTGGTAGGGGTAGAGGGATAATGAAACATCCATGGACCACTCCCAGAGCATTCTCCTTCAAAGGTGGTGAAACAGAGCCTAAACATATTGTCACATTGTACTCAAGGCTATGGCCAAAACAGATGCATTCTAGCCTTCAGGCCACAATGAATTTAGTGGGCCTTGATGACACTGTCGATTGGGTGGCATTAATAACACACATACACAAAAATGAACTGGTACACAAGTATTTATCTCAATGTATAAATAAATAAAAAAACAGATTTAAAAAATTCTTTCTTACAAAGGTCCTTGACTGTATACAGAGCTTAAAACTCTACCTCTATGACTGAATGTATAAAATGAGGGTCTGTTTCCAATGACTTCAAATGACCTGTTTTAAAAGTAAAAAATTGTATACACTGAATGTTTTTTACAAGTAATACTTTACTTAATTTAACACAATCCTATAAAAGCTAGCATAACAATAATGTCAAAAATTGTTTTCTTTTAAATGTCTTTCATTACACTGAATGTATCAAAATGTAACAAATAAATTGAAACAAGCATCAAAATAGAATTTTTTTTTTATTTAAGTCAACACATTTTCTTGGTTTATTTTTTTAGCAAAATATTTACTTTTAGGATAATATGTATAGCAGCTACAAAACAAAATAAAGCATGGATGATTATGTTTCAGATTGGTGGTCATTTCTAGTTTGGTCAATTTTGCCTGGGATGCATATATTGTTATGAAAATCTTCACAAATTAAGAAATCTGACAACTCTTCAGCGTCAATTATTAAGTAAATTTAAATTTTTTTTAGTTTGCAGTTTGTTTTAAATCTATCGGCAGCTGAAAAATTAGTCATTGTGAGAAAAATCCTTAAAATTTTGAATTTTGCAGGAATATAATGAATTGAACATAGAGAAATTTCAAAGAATTTTAATAAAAATTATGACAAATGAAGGTTTTGAGCTTTCTAGTCATAGAGGGTTCAACTTGAGGTAAAAATAAGTTCTCAATCGAGAAGGATTTTTTTAAAGTTTATGCAAATACAGTCGAACCTCTTTATAATGAACCTCTATATCGTGAATTTTTCTATATAGCGAAGTTTTTCCTGGAACCTTGAACATTTCCCGATTTTCTTCATAAAATAACCTCTCTGTAGCGAAGTGCATTTTCTATATTACGAACTTTATTTTTTGTGATTAAATTTTTGTTCTCCATTTCTTTAAAGTATTTCTGAAAAAATTTCAAGTTATTCTCTCTAATACATTTTATGGTGGTCATAAATCTTGAGCTGGTTTTAGTAGATCCTAACTCGCCTAGAGCAATAAAGTTCTGGACGTTTCATTCAAGAAGTGCAACCTTTAAACCCCATAGACCAGTTCACTAGAAACATCTTCCATATCCTCTTTCACCCTCAATGTAGTTGCCCGTGTTCTAATTATAAAATAATGTATGTTTAATATTACTTGTATGCTTTAAATTATAAAATGTTCTTAGAATTCATTAATTTTGAAATAAAATTCTTAACATTGAAAATACAGTGAATTCTTCAACATTCTTTTTTCTTGCAGTTTTTTTTTTCTTTCTTTCTTGATGGGTAAAATATATAAAATAAACACATTAATTTTAAAAAAGGTGTGAATAATTACTTTTAATATAAAGTGTTCATGAATTTAAAATTTGTTTTATGTGGTTTATAAAGCATATTGAAAGAGATGAACCTCTATATAACGAATTTTCCATATAAGGAACATTTTTCTGGGATTTATCGACTTTGTTACATAGAGGTCCGATTGTATTCTTAAATATACTTCAAAACTTTTTTTGTGGAAATTGTTGTATAAGGCAAGAAAAAATGAGAATTGCAAGTCTTTTTATGACTCCTCAAAGTTTTTAACGTTATTATCTTTCATAAAAAAAATCAGTGCTCATTTTCAAACTTGAAATTGTAACAAATAATTCTTTATTAAATTTCTAATTTTTTTCTAGGCAAATCAAGAACATTTTTCAGTGAATTTAGCAAAGAAAATTAAGTTATAAGATCAAAACCTAGGTAATCTCTCTTGGTTACCAAATTAGAAATGAAGATTAAATAACTACCATATATATTGAATAAAGTTGTAAAATAAAAATTATATGTATAATGACTCCAAAAATTGAGAGAACACAGCCTATTTCATCTAAATAAATTCAATTTTCAAAGCAAACAAGAAATACTAATAAATACAATGATATTTTGAATGCTTAATACAGAAAAATGAAAGAAAAAGTTGACAAAGGTATTTGCAACATTTAACAAATCATTCAGACTTTTGTTTTTTTCAAAAAAATAAAATAATAATAACAAATAAATAAAGAAGAATATGTTAAGTTTTCTGTTATTTTTAATAAATAGGGATGTGTAAGTATTTGTAACATGCTATCACCTACAAGCCCCATTAACAATTTCTTAGTTGTATTTGAAGATATTTAATGTTCATTTTATTATAAACGACATTTTAAATTATTCTCGATTGTTATTTTATTACTTTAAACAGTCTTTTTGAGAAATTGCATTTTAAAGCTGCGCAAAGGTTTTTGGAGACAAACCTCATAATTTTGAAGCATGGTCAAATGATGAGGATAACATTAGAACTGACACCAACTATCCAAACTTCCCCACAGCAGGACTTTAAAGACACCATGATCAACACAAAAATATCAGCTGTGAGTTTCTGATCATACACACTTGGTTACCATGGCCATCAGATTTTTACTTGAAACACAGAATTTTTATCCAAACCTAACATACAGGCCCTTTCTTACAAATACTTCATTAATATATCTATATAAACCAGGTGGCTTTTAAAGACCTTAACAAAAATAAACTTACCAACTCTGTGTTTGCAGATGCCTGACTCCAAACCATATAAGAACCCCTTCCATACTAAACAGGGTACAAATTTTGGGATGAGAGAACTGTTTTGCTTTCTCCAAACAATGAGAATATCATTGCTTTCAAACATATTACACCTACTTTGATTACAAAAGATAACATACTTCCAAAAGTTATGCATCTTTAATTAGCCTGTTTTAGTAAAATTTAAGTATATAACTTGATATAAAAAAAAGCTGACGAATTTCTTTCTTACTACAATAATTAGCTTATTTGATGATAGTTGAAATAGTTATAGCACAAATACATCTATCAATGATTGAAGAGATTCCTGAAAATTTAATGATACTTTCACATCAAATTTGATTTCGTTCACTATTTCTCTTTTTGTAACAGTATACTTAATATATTTTTTCTCTTTCTTTCAATCTCATTTCAAATAAATTTTTTTTTCATTTGTACTTTCCACTAATTTTCTTGAGACACACATGACTGTCCTATAATTTTAGCAAAATCATGATATGATTCACCTTTGTATGATAATCTTCAAACAAGTTTTATTATTTATCACATTACTAATTACTCTTTTAAATATACTACCTTAAAAAACACCCAGCTTATAAGATATTAGAAATATTATGTATAAACAGTTACATAGTAGTTTATCTAAATATTTCTAAGGATTTATCCTACAATTGTGCATGTGTTTTTTTAAATAAATGCTCTCAGAATTTTGTAAAATTTGTCTAATATTTTTTAAGCATACATGTACAGATAGTTATACATAATCACAAAAATTTGTAAACTGCATGTCACTGGCACAAAAAACTTACCAAATTTAATAGTATTTTTAGTAAAACAGGAAGAGAGTATTTGTTTTCTGGAGTCATTATATAAAAATGTTATAAACACCTAAACTAAACATTTGACATACATACTTATTTTCCAATTCAGTAACTGCTCGGATTTCTTTAAAATCACCTGCTATCACTGTGACACCCCATATTGTTAGAATGAGGCTTAGTACTGTTTGAGCTACAATCTAATAAATACAAGTAATTTATATATAAGTCAACATATAGCAGAAAAATGTTTATATCTAAATAATATAATGAATGGTGGAAAATCGATGCAGAAATTACAAAAAACTGATTAAATCTATACCAAGACGCTTAAAAGTTGTTGGGGACACTAAAAGATATCCTACTAAGTACTAAAATAAGAGAGAAATACAATATTTAAAGCTAAGTTGAGATTTTTGTTAAGTGCACAAAGACTTTTGTGGCATAACTTTTAGTAGCTTTTTGATAATTAATTTTTAACAAAAATAGTTATACTATTTTTAAAAAATTAATTATGTTATTCCATTAAGAATAAGTTGCAGATATAAAAACAAATTACAATTACAGTATATTAATTTTTATTAGTCGAAAACATTAAATTTTATAAGAAATTGCAAGTGTATGTGGCTAAAAAAAAACATGTTAAGAATATATTGAAAAATTCTGATTTTACCATCAAGCAACAATTTAAAAAAATAAACAAGTTTTTGAAATTTTTAAATATTTTTTAGGAAATCTATATACTAACAAAAAGAATTCCAACTTACATCAAGAGGCAAATGTTCAAATGTTTGCTCAATCAGTCTCAAATACGCTCGATCTAAAAAAATGTATTAATTTTATCAACCATTAATCTTAAAACTTTTTTAAGAAACAAGAAATTATACCTTAGAGTAAATATTCTTCTTCATTCTCTATTTACATTAAAGTTGTACCATAATAGCACTCATTAAATTTGATAGTTTTTCTGGTTAATAAAACAATCAATATAGGTTATAAAAACTTTAATATACTTAAAACTTTAATATTGATCCTGAGGTAAAAATTTCTAGTAACATATCTGGCTTAGTAAGCATTTATTTGATGATGATTCTTTATATTTCCTAGATAAATTAAAAAAAAAAAGATTAGAATGGGTAATTTTTTTCAAATAGTCCAGGACAACAAAAATTAATGTAGTCTAACCCTGTTCAACAGCCCAACTGTCAGGCATCTTATGACATTGGTAAGTTCCTTAAAACACAAAGATTCAATTTATGTATACAAAAGAAAAATTCATATTAAAAAAGTGAAATTATACTTTGCTTTGGTCAACTTAAAAACAAAATTAAAAATTGATATGTTTAAATTTATTATCCTCTGATGCATAAGAGGAGATGATACTTCGTGGGTCACATTTTAGTCATTATAGAACTCATTTAAAATTACTTAATTACGACTTACAACTTTCAAAAATGATTAACTTATGATTTCAAATACCAACAAATAAGGAAAAAGCAAAAGTGATACTGAAGACTTCTGCAACCTTTCCTCATCTGGAATAATGTATAAGCTGATTATCTAACACATTTCGGTGCTAGTTTGATATTGGGGGTAATAGCGCAAAGTTGTTGTTTATGTTCGTCAAGATGGGCGATAACATCACAATACGGTTACCTTAATATTTTTGTCTGTCAATGTGGTTGCCATGGGGATAACGTATATTAGAAATAACTTATTGGTTTTCCCCCCACTGTAACCCTATTAATTTAGATGATTTTAATTGATTTCTGTAAAAATTGAACCATTTTCAGTGTAATTTTTCTATTGTTTGTGTCTTCTGTTTCATTCTGTGCTATTTTTGAATATGGATATTTCTAAAATGAGCGAGAATAAGCGTTGTGCTTTTAATTATCACTATAAATGTGGTTTATTTTCGTTTTATTCTACGTTTTAAAAATGCTTCTTTTTTAACATTCTTTGTTCAATGAAATTCGTTGAAGGAACTTGCACTGAAAGTTTCATATTGCAAGCTTTCACTACTTTGTAATTGATATTCTTAATTAATTTTAACATATATTATGTATTTATTTTACTCATAATGTAATACAAAAATGCAATTATTACTATGTGTAATAATCATATTTATTATTGTTTCTTTTAATATTTATTTATAATTAATATTGTTATTTATTTATAATTATTATTGTAATTTATTTATTTTTTTACTAGTAAATTATATTATATGATTATTATTTCTAAAAACTTTTATTAAATCATTCTGTATGAATATTATATACAATTACAATAAAATAATAGTATAAGATTATTATATGCTGCTTATAATACTATTATTAGTACATGTTACTTTTTCTTACATAAAATTGATATTCATTATTTATTGATTGATCTACGTTATTCTCAATCTTTTCCTATATCCTTCATTTGAAATACATTGAAATGTATTTCAAAACAATTCTTTATAATTATTGTGTATTGTTAAATTACCGCTAGGCCGCCATATTAGATTCCATTCCAGCAACAAGCAGCACTTGGCGTCATTATATAAAACTAGTTCAAATAGACGATATCAAACTAGTTCCCACATTTCTAACAACTTCAAAACTAGACTCTTGTTAGTGAGTTGTAAAAATATGCAAATAATCAAAAGAACTTTAACTAAAAGTAAAATGTTAGAGATAAGGTGCAATACACGTTACAATAATCACAGTTATACTTTATCAGTTAAGTAATGAGAATACAACAATTAATATAAGTTTCCCATTTTTAAAAATATACAAATAATATAAAAAATGTAAGGTAAAACCAAATAATCTAAGTTCTAAATTTAGAAAATGCGTAAAATCTTTTAAGATTAAATTTAATTGATTTTTAGAACTTTTCCTGTCGTAATTCGATTTTTTCCCTCTCCCAGTTTTTAAAATACAAAAATTCAGGCTATTTTTCAAATTATTTTCTCTTTTAGCACATTTTATGGTGCTTAATGACCTCTTGAACTGTTTTTACCGGGTGTCTAACTCACCTAGAGCAATAAAATTCCCGTAATTTTTTTAAAAAACCAGAAACTCAAACAAAATTAACAGATTATTTTATCAGTAATTAAATGTAAGGATGCATGTGGTAGAGTATGCTTAAAATTACTGGTTATAAAATAATGTGTGCTTAAAGTTACTTGTTTGCAAAAAATTAGAAAATGTTGTTAAAAAAATTCATTAATTTTAATATAAAATTAATTTTCAAGTTGAAAATACACAGTGTATTCCTGGGCAATATTTTTTTCATGTTCTACTAGCAGATTTCTTTTTGATGGGTAAGATATATAAAATGAATTGACATTAATTTTCAAAAAAAGTATGAATAATTTCTTTTTAAATAATGTATAGTGTTTATGAATTTAACATTTGTTTTATGTGGTTTCTAAAATATATTAAAAGATGAATCTGTAACAATTCTTCCATACAACAAATTTTTTTTCAAGAATTAGCGACTTTGTTAAATAGAGGTCTACTGTATTTCAAAACAGTTTTTTAAATTTTTTTTCCTGGCTAGTTGTTAATGCTAGGATGCCATCTTGGATTCCATATAACTTGCTTTTCGCGTAGCACTCGCATCAAATTAGTTCCTTATTTTGTTTAGAATTTCAAATTCTGTTATATGTGAATGACTACTGATGTATAACAGCAGTTTGGTTGTTTGAGTATATTGTTAATGCTAATATCAAAAACTGCCACTTTTGCCAGCGTTCTACACTTTAACGGAAAAAGCATACTAATGCATTACATAATAAAATGCATCTAAAAAAAAGAAAATTATATTACATACCATATATATTTCTGTGTATAAGCCAAAAAAATTTGGAACTTTTTTAAAACAAAAGTGGGTCCGCTTATATATGGATCAGGTAATTTCAAGCAAAACTGTTTAAAACATTTTTCATTAGCTATGTGCAAGCAATTTTAATCACTTAAAATCCAAGTTGCCAAACAGTTTATAAAATTCACATTTACTCTTTGGGATGTCCAACGATAATCATGCTGCAATCAAATTTTTCATGAAAACTTTTTTACCTCGGAACTTCAGACTTTCATGCTGCAACCAGATTGCTAGGTTATATGCTCCATCCACCCCACTAATATCAAAATTTCTGCTTTTGAAAACTTTTCTTTTTCAATATTAAATATTTCATTTAAATACTTGGCATTGGTAGAATTCTTTACAGTCACTCAAACTTCACTGATCGAAGATTACAGCCTGATGGGGTTATGTGTGTGTGTGCTCCATCCAGTCTCCCAACCACAGTTCTCTCTCTCTCAATTCTACTTCCAGAAAACTTACATTCTCTTTTTAAAGTTTATACAAGTAAATAAAAGAAATGTCTCCAAGTTTTCTGTTCGTGATGTTTCAACATGACATCATGAGGATAATGGACTTGATAAGAGATTAATTGCATTAAGATTAAATTATACAATTGTGTCTGATTTGATTTACATTCCGCTCTAAAGCTACGCAAGGGCTATTGAAGATGAACCTCATAATTATGATCCTTGGTCCAGTGTCAAGAATGACATTTAAGCTGCTATCCCTTTTTTCAAACTTCCATACAACACCAACCAACATTAAGGCATATTTTCACAGACAGAAAAACATCTCAATTTTAATGAAAACTTGTAATGTTATAATTCCTACATCTGTTTATAATATTGCATTTTTAAAATTTCAAAATATTCCATACACGTCATTCTTTTTTGTTATTTTAATATGTAAAGTATAAGCTCATTTAACATCACGGCATAGGAAATAATGCAGAACACAGTTTATACCATATAACCTAAGTACTACAATAAAATATGCCACTTTCAATAGGATAATGAAGCTGGAATTAAACATTAATGCTGGAGCACTTTTAAATCTAAAAAAGTATTCTTAATTTGAGTCCTATTTTTTTAACATTATGTGAAGCCTGCCTAAAAATAATTCAACAATTCATCCCTAATTAAAAGTAAAGAAAAATAAGTGGGGACTTTTAAGGGTTATTTTTCTCCATGTTTTTCTGATAACATTAAAAAAATAATATTTTATCTTTGATTAAACTTCATTTGAACTAAATTTCATTTTTTTTAACATGTCAGTAGAATGTAACATACTATTAAACTTATGGGCAATGATGAGAGTTTTCTTAGGTAGAAAAGGATATCATGTGAAGCCCTAAGCTAGTAGTCCAGCACAATCAATTTAATAGCACTTATTTACACAAACAATACTTATACAGCATGTATTATATATATGTATATATAATGTATTGCTTCATTATTAAATTCTGAACTGTGTGCTCCTTAAACTATATACCAATCAAACATATGAATAATAAAGTCAAAATAATTTTAAAATACAATTATCCTTTAAAAACCCCAATTCAGAGAATTTGAAGGAATTTTTTGGAAAATTATACACAATACTACTAATTTATTACACTACATACGATAATTACAATAACCTTCCATTTTTTGGAATAAAACTATATAAATATTTAGCAATGTAATGAATTAAATTGCTGATTAATTCAATTTATTACTCAAAGTGCGAAGAAAGTTTGCTCAACATATCAAGATGTAAAATAATAGTAAAATATTACACGAATACAATACACAAAAATGAGGGTTAAAAAAAAAAAACTTACGCTGAGCAGCTGAGTAAGCTGCATGAATTAGTGATATTAAGCCGACGAAAATGCAAAAATTTCCTAAGCTCTTTCGAACCATCTTTTAAATATTTCTTTTGTTACTTTCATAAACTAGAGGTAATCGCAAAAGAGAGAATTTTCCTGGTTATTTTACATTCAGCAATTTATAATAAAACTATTTTCAGGATACGCCACATCACGCGAAGTCATTAAATGATATTCAACTGCTCTGAGAGCACAGGGGAATACGATGGGGGGAGGGTGAAATCGAAAAGGTTACATTAACATACAGTTTTTCTGCCGGTTTTGGCGAGAAAATGGCTTGCTTATTCGTCGAAAATAATAGAACCTTCCATTTATTCTCAAAAGATTATTTTCATAGGAAAAAGACAGCGGAGAATAAAAGTGTAATGCTATATTTTAGTAATGACAACAATAGAAAAGAGGAAGAGAAATAAATGCTCACAGGTAAATAAGAACCGGTTGGCACTAAAAAAATCCTCGCTTTTTATATAGCATCACTTTGTCGAATTTCTGTATTTTGGATAACTGTAAATTTCTGGCTTCTTTTTAAAAATTGCCAAGTTTACTGCGGATATCTTTTATCGTTAAGTGTATTATTTAAAAAAAATCATTCTCATTATAGACCTCTTGCCATGACGTTGCGGTCTACAATTTGGAGCTCTTCACTTACCAGTTCCGGTTTATCCATTGGGTGCTTGGGGCCCGAGACCCGGATAGGCCCGGATAAGCTGGACGTAACCAGTTTTTCTGGTTATAAATTTTGATCCTCCAGTGCGAAGGGGGCCTGTAGATCTTCTGTGCCCAGAGCCCGAAATGAACTTAAATCGACACTGCCACTTACAGACGCAACAGCGTGCATACACCTCTCTCATGGCGGGGAGGGGAGACTACATTCTACAAAAAAGTAGACGAAAGCGCTGAGGTGTAATTTAAACAGTAAATAACTAAGAATCTGTAGGTCTATGGAGGAGGAGGCTGAATCCTCAAATCTCACCCTTGTGTATTTCACTGTATGAGGAAATGAAGAATTTTTAAAAAGCGTCGATATTGCTGAATGGAGAGAGTTTCGATCAAATGTGAGAGTTGTTCATAGCAGCTATAAACTGCTGGCTACATCACATGCAATGGCGTGGATGTGTGTGGCATGGATTTTTATTCTTCTGCTGCGTAAAGAAAATCTGAAATACAATAATATCTTTTAAAGCAGGCCTTTCCAATCCAAATGGTTTCACGGGGTGCCCTTTAAATAAACATGCCTTTAAAATAATGTAAGACACGTACAAAATGAATTAAACTTTATTATAATACTATGAGTAAATAAAATCAACGCTCGAGTCTTCAGTAATAAGATATTTGCTTATATTTTCTTTCACTGACTTTCATATTATATCTATAACTATATTCGACATTGGTTTTCGAAATTGGCATCAGTTAATTTAGCACGTGATGAACTCTTTGTTAATTTCTTCTCAGAACAAAAATTGTTTCAAAAACATACACTCGCCTCCGAAAGTCTGCGTACAGTTTTCGTATTCATACAAATATAACTAATTAAATGAATTCTTTCTGAATCAATACTATTTTTTTATTGATTCCTCTAATGTCGTAAATTCAAGTAGTATAAGCAACAATCACTTCAATATTCCATAAAATAATACAGATATTTATAACTTGAGAGCAACACAAATTGTGCATACACTGGAAAAAACCTTTACAATAATGGATTCTAACTAAAAGTTAGTAGTTTTTAAGCTATTCCGTTCTTTCTATAACTCTCTCAACATATTTGACAGGAATTTAACTAGCTTAGTTGCTTCATCTCTGGATATTTTGTTCCATTCTTCTACTCAGAAAGATTTGAGCATTTCCTTGGAAAGATTTGAGCATTTCCACTTATAACTTTCTTCCTGATTATTCACTCAAGTAAATCCCTCAAATGCTGTATTGTGCTTAGGTCTAAGGACTAGGATGGCTTACGGAATTGGTTGGGGACGTGTCAGAACAGACATGACTTGACAATGTGAGCCATTTTCTTGGTACCTTTGTGCAGCTGAAAGTAAAAATCATCACTCACAGCAAGTGTTTTGGCATATGCCCTGATATTTTACTTTAATACGTTCAAGTACTCAATTTTGTACATTGTTGATTCAATAAATTCCAGATTACCGGCCAAAAGGCTTCCAATGCACCCCCAAACATTATGTCTCCTCCTCCATGTTTGATAATCGAAAAAGGATTCTTTTTCTTAAAATCTATCCAGGAATTTTTGCAGGCATATTTTTGTTCTTTTTGATGCTAAATTACAAAAATTACTTTCAACTGAATGTATTATATTTTCCCAATAATTATGCATCCTATGTTTTTTGGCAAAAGTCATTCTCTTAGCTCTGCTCACTCAAAAGGTGAATGGTTTCTTGAGTGCAACTCGGCCATAATAGTCATCCTTTTTCAGTTCTCTTCGAATTGTGGTTAAAGTCCCACTTTTTTGTAAGATTTCAGCCACACTTTTCGCTGTTTGCGTAGATTATAGTCTGGGATTTATTTTTAAAGAGCGTATTACAAAGCAAAATTCTCAAGGTGGCATTGAAGATGGGCGGCTGGATCTTGGCTTGGACGTTAAAATATTAGTTTATTTGTAGTTTACGAACACTTTTTGAATCTATGAATGTCTCCTAATAACAGTTTAAACAATTGCTTTTAAAATTTCCTCCTTTTCTGAAGATCTATATGATTATTTTTCTTTCAATAATATATCAATCTCTGTTCTGCTGCTTGTCATGGAACCACAAATGCTTCCAAATCTCAAATCCTAAAAAAATCGCAAAAAAAGCTTATAAAAACACGATTTAGTGCAATTATTTTACAACAAAAGGTCTTTAAAAGCTCTATTTTGTAAGTGCACGCAGACTTTTGGCGCAGGTGGTTGGTGGGTATTTGGTGGTTTTATTCTTGTTTTTTCTTGTTAAGGGGAATTTTGTTGCTGTTGTTTGAATAAGGAAATTTTGAGGAATTTTGATTTTCTTAAGCGAGATTTTAATAGCAATTATAGCATAAACACGTAAGATGATTGCCCGTAAGCAGACTTTCGGAGGCAAGTGTATGTGGATCGTAAAGTACTTACAAGTCGTTGTACAAAATATAAGTTGAAATAACTCTCGTATGTAATGTAAGTACAGTGAAAATTTCTTTTGGATTGCAAATCAGATTTCAAATGCAAAAATCTGTTTCATGTCATTGTTATACTGTAAGGCAGGCACATCAAACATGCGGCCCGTTGTGACTTTTTGAAAAAAATTTTAAATATTAAGCTCTTACAATTTTTTTTCATTTTGAAAATTATTTGAAGTGAACTTTTTAAAATTTAAAACATATTTACTTGTTATTTAGTCTTGCTTTGAAAGAAATCCTATTTAATTATAATAGTAACCTTAAAATAAAAATTATTTTTTCATACTGTATTAAAAAGTTTCATTTATTGTTACTATACTAAATTAATTTTTATTATATTCTTAAATGCATTTATACATATTTTTCACTATAGATGATATTTAATCTTATGGATCACAACCAGTTTTTCGACAGTAGAGTGAATTCACAGCAGAGAGAGAGAGAGAGAGAGAGCTTCCTCTCAGTGAATTATATAAGCTGTATTTCTCACACAACATAAATGTGGTTACACTAAAAATCCATGTGGTTAACATCACGTTACAAGTAGGGGTTGCAATCCCATGCAATATTTTCAATCCTAGGATTTTGGGATTACATTATCCAAATCCTGGAATTAGGACTGGACTAATTGTGAAAAATACTTACACATTAGCATGGTTAAAATTACATAATAAAACTGAAAAGATAATAAAAAATTGGTTTAATATAATTATTTATTGAAACAAATCAAAACAAAACAATTCCTCGTAACAATAAATAAAAAAGAAGTAGCACATAATGAATTTAATGAAAATTTGAATTCATTAAAAATGTACCAATTTAAGTTAAAAATCGATATGTTTGAGATTTTCCAAAATCTTACTGCAAATTTAAAACAGAATAAAAAAAACCTTTTTTATTGAAACAGTGTATTTTTTATGCTTAATATACAGGGTTAGCGTAATTAAACTTCCGCTACTCAAAGAGCCCCGGATGCCGTTCCGCTAGTCCGAAGAGAAAAATATTTGGGCAACAGATATTTCAGATGATGCTCTCGAGGTTTCTAAAATATAAAAAAAATAGTTTAAAAAATAGCCACTAGGTGGGACTACAGGTTATCGTGAGAAGAAAGGATAAACTGATATCAAGAAACAGTGAAGGTCCTAATGAGAGGTCATGCACAAAAATAATACAATAAGGACAATACACAATTACAATGTTGCACTTGCAAATTATTAAAAATAATGCACTTTTCTTAATGACATACCGTACTTAGCATGCAAATCAGTGCTTTGAAACATGTTCAGTAAGTGAACCATCATTTCGATAATACTCTCCAATCTGAAAATAAAGCTCTCTTGTCCAGTGACGCCCACAGGAATTTTTCAAGGGGGTCGGGGTCGAAAGTTCACCATTCTTGTATCATGCTCCGTTTGATTTTGTCGATTTTCGGGAACAAAATACAGTAAAAAACTAATTATTGAATAAATAATTAGCATTAATTAATAAAATTAATCATTAATAGCAAGTAATTAATTAAATTTTACGTACTATATACTTAGAATTATAATCAATCGAAAAAAAAATCAAGGGCTTTGGGGGGTCCGGACCCCAGGACCCCCTTGTGTGCGCCACTGCTCTTGTCTATATATTGTACAATTATTCTATCATTATTTTATTACACTTGTACTTTGTATTTAATTGTTATTCAAATAGTTATTAGCATAAATGCTAATTTTTCATAAAAAGTTTATTGTAATATGATTGATTATTTCTGTCCTGAAAAGTAAGTTAAATGTTTTAAGTGTGCAGTGGCTATAACGTCTAGCCACCACCCAAAAACAAAAAAAACTGATCAGATATTTTTTTTTGAGACAAATAATATTTATAGCGGATGAGAACATTACATTTATCAATTACTCTATCACGGAAAAGTGTATTTTAGCTTTGTGCTCGCTAAAGGGTTAATGGGTTAATGTATGCTAAAAGTTTATGTGAAGAGCTTGAAATTTCTTTTGAACCCCCAAGACGAATCAGGAGGAAGCATATATTAGGCAGTGGAAGTAAAGATGTTCAGTTATCGCCCGAAGATGACTTGATGCGAGCAATGTTTTCTTCAATAAACAGAGTAATTGCGGAAATTCGAGAAATATTCCAATAGTTGCAGAATTTAGTGCAAAACTAGCCTGAAATGATATTAAGCACGGACGAACTTAACTTCGATCAAGCTCCTCAAGACATTAATAAAGAAGAAATCCAACTTGAGCGCGTACGTCTAGAAGCTTTCATAGCCGCAACAGAACCAGGCTGTAAAAAAGAAATCATTAGGTCCTGCTCTTTGTCCAAACTTGAATAACGCTTACCAAACATTGTCATAATGTTGAGTATTTTTTAACATCTGCCATCAGTAATGCCAGTTGTGAGAGAAGCTTCTCTACGCTAAAATTAATCAAAAATTATCTCAGATCGACTATGTCCACGCTAAGGTATCCGACTACGTTCGGAACCGTGATTTTGCAAAAGCGTATAAATGGATAATATTTATGATATTTAGCGTCACTTAGATTAGAAAATGTATATAAAATTGTTTTAAAAATAGTATTACAATAAAAAATTATTTAAGTACAATGTTTTGACAAAAATGAACATAAATTGACCAATTTTCAAAATATTCTCCTTTTGTAAAAAATGCTTCTATTATAATAAGATTTTTCCTGTATATGCCTCAGTTCTCTGTACAGAGGCTCAACTAGAATTTTTTAAATATATAACTTAGAAGTGGGTTTATCCATGTCTTACGACAACAGAGGGGAGAAATTTTAAGAAAAAAATGCCGATAATTATTTCAAATGGTTGTAACTCTGAAAATAATGTGAATTTTTCAAAAATCATAGTTGACCTCTGTGCAGAGGTCTGAGCTATATACAGGCAAAATATTATTATAATAGAAGCATTTTTCACAAAAGGAGAACATTTCGAAAAAAGGTTATTCTAAGTTAATTTTTTGCCGAAATATTGTATTTAAATAATTTTTTTTGTCAAAATGTCCTTAAAACAATTTTATACATGTATTCTAATCTAAGTGACACTAAATATCATGAAAATTACCCATCTATGCGCTTTTTAAAATCACGGTTTCGAACGTAGTCGGATACCTTAAGGCCAACAAATTTAGCTATTCTGGCAATTGAACACGACATACCTATTGATATTGACAACTGTATAAAAGATTTTGTTATGAAAAAAAAAACACGAAAAGTGCATTTTTATTCAATAAAATATTTAAAACTGCTTTTTTTAAATTTTTACTAATTTTCTTTACTAATAATTAAAATACAGAGACGACAAATTTACGGTTGGCCCCGTGTGGCTAAGTCCCTCCCTACGTCACTGGGTGGCCCTAATATTCTTCGCTACACCACTGTCAGTAAGTAATGATTTCCCAAATTGACCCCTGTTTGAAAAACGATAGAAAAAAAAGGTGGTTCGCATAGTGTTGCCATTTCTTGTGTGAGTTGGTAGGGTTACAAACTTGGTTTAAAATTCTAAAAATATTGGAGCAAAATTTTGGTCGCCAAATCAGGGTCTTTACTAAGATCGAACTCAGTAGAAACTGTTTAACTTTATATCGGTGGTAACATCCATGGTGGATATTAGACCATAAATGCTTTATCCGTGTGTATTTCTGCTCAAACATTTTATTGATCACTAAATTTTGATGGTTTCGAAATATTTTCCTTGCAATTTTACCAAAAATTGCATAGTAATAACACTGGCGTAGCTATCTCTGAGGGGCCCTGTATCAAAATTCCTTCGATGCCGTTTTTTACATATTGTAGTCCTGTTAGTGGGAGTGGAGTTACACATGTTGGGGCCCCTGTAACTTGGGGGCCCCGTATCATTGATACGGTGGTAGCTACGCCCATGAGTAGCAGCAAAAGAAATAACCCCAAATAGATCTACTTTCTAAACTGTTTGAAGTATAAGTATTTGGTCTCGAGGGTTATATAAACTCATTAACATTATTCATGGAAATTCTAGTACAAAACGATATATGTTTTCTACATTTGCTCACAATTCTACTTAAACCATAATAATACAGCTGTAAATTTATTAAGCCATAAAAAATACTAAAGATGAAAGTGAGGCTTGGGATATAGCTCCGCAATAGTTTTTATGCATAGTTTTGGTTAGCGCCGGTTTCGAACTAGAAGCTATAAATGAAAAATTACCATTAATAAAGTATTAAATGTATCTACCTAATTTTTTTTATGAAAAAAAGAAATTGAGCATACTTTATAAAAGTGAATTCTATTAAACATTGAAATTGTAAGTATTTTCTATACCATGTTTAAATCAAAATTTATATCTTAAAATGTCCAACATTTTTTTTGTTATTGAAACAATTATAAAATCCCCGTACACCACAAAGTATCATACAGGGCTGATAGATGAAGTATTAATCACACATTACAACGAAAAGAAGGGGAAAAACTTTTGAAGTTAAGAAGGATTACAAATATTTACTACAAATTCAAATTGTTGTTTGTCATAAAAACATGCACTTACAATTTCTGAAAGAAATGGGAGCTGTAAAGGAATTCAAAATAATAATACACGTACTTTATGAAGTTATTTTTATTGAAAAGTGTTAATGTATAAAATCGCTGTTTTAGAAATTTGGTTAAAATTCATTACATGTTAAATCATTAAAGCCGAGTTCGAACTATATATTTGAGAAAGTTATATTTAGGATGGATGCTAATTCTGAGGGCTCAGATAATTGATATGAATCTTATATAAACAAGCATTTAATAAAGGTAAGGTGACCAATTGCCTTCCTTTAGGGAGGACAGTCCTTTTACACTACAGGCTCTTTCCTTCCTCAAAAAGCGTCCTCCTTTTCAATATTTTTTAAAACTAATCCATTAATCTCTATTCAGAGATCTTAGACTGAACTGTTATGTGTCATTTGGAAGAAATTAGAACACTGAATGTATATTTAAATTCTGATAAATTAGAACAATGGGAAAATCAACATGTTGAGATTGATAAAAGATGGGTGGAAATATTTAACCATTTAAAAAAGAAAAAAAATTCCATATGAAAATTTAGTTATTGTTAAATTTATGTTGTGTTGCCCACACAGGAACTAATGCAGCAGTTGAAAAAGTTATTTTTAATTGGGGATGATTTCTGGACAAGTGAGAAATCAAGACTGAATGTTGATACTTAAGCTACAGCACTTGTCATAAAATTCAATATAAAGGATATTTCTTGCTCAAAATTTTCCCATATACAGTGAAAATCATTTAATATGAAACTGAGGAGACTGAAATATTTTTTCATGTCAAAGGATATTGCAAAAAAAAAAAAAAAAAAAAAAATCAACATAATTATGTTTATTAGTGTACATTTTATTTTAATAGATATGTATACATACATGTATTTAATAAAAATCAATGAAACGAAAACTTTCACAAATACTGAATGAAATTTTATATGAAATTATCAAGTTTTTGAGAAACAAAATATTTATTGAGTTTTGGGAAATATTTTTCTTTCCATTGTCTAATATTTTTCTTTCCATTGTCTTTTTAGCATCAAATTTTCAACATATTGTTCAATGTCCATTTTGTAATTCATTTCACCTTTGTAATGCACGTCTAAATAACTATTCATGATTTTCATGATGTTTCTCATTTCAGATGACATTTGAATAGGAGCGCTTATTCATTTCATTTTTGGCATCAGAATCGGTATCAATGATATTTTTTTAGCTTTGAACAGACAAAGACATTTTAAGTCATTCAAGTCTAGGTTTAATAGTTCATAAAAGTAGAACTATCTATAACACCCTTTTTACCCCTCGCAACAGGCTTGGGGCTCATTTTTCATAAAAACCTCTTTCGTAGCGATTCTCTACTCCTTGAAAGGAATATAGCAGCCATATTTCAAATCTGTAGGTGTCTAATAGTTAAAAAAAAAACATGAATATTTATCTATAATATCACAAACCTTTGGGATTGATTTTGGCAAAACCCTTTCTTAGCCAATCTCTACTCCATGAAAAGAACATGCCTGCCAAATTTCAAGTCTGTATGTCTTCTAGTTCGAAAACGGGTGTATTTTTCTATAATGGTACTTAAACCCCTCGCAACCACTCTTGGTTGTAGATTTTTGCAAAGCCATTTATTGGAGGATTTTTACTCCATGAAAGAAACATACCTGCCAAATTTCAAGTTTGTAGGTCTAATAGTTCAAAAATGGGAATATTTACCTCAATGTCAGTTAAGTACCACCCCTTGAGGGTCAATTGTCGTGAAACTCTTTCTTAGAGGAACTCTATTCCTTAAAAGAAATTGACCTATCAAATTTTAAATCTGTTGGTCTAATATTTCAAAAACTTGAATATTTATCTTTAACACCCCTTAATCCCCTTCAATGCCCCTTGGGGGTCGATTTTCACTAAAATCATTTTGTAGTGGGTATCTACTCCATAAGAGGAATCTGCTTACTAAATTTCAAGACTGTACATCTAATGGTTTGAAAATGGAAATAATTATCTATAACACCCCTTAATCTCCCTCAATGCCACTTGGGCATCTATTGGAACATAGTTTTACTAACTCATAAACCTTTGCGGGCATGTGTCCAACCATTCCCCAAAGTTCCATTGCAATCGAATGAATGGCTTAGGAAGGTATAAGAGACATACAGACAAACATTCATTTTTATTTATGTAGATTACTTTTAACATTTCAGGATGAATTCAATGAAAAGAAAGATTGTAAATGAAACCAGAAAATTCAATTATCATTAGGGATAAGATTATTTTTTTGCAAAGCAGAACTTAAAATTTATACATTTAATTTATACAGAAAGTCTGTGTTTAAAGATATAAATTTCAATAAAAAAGTAAAGATTTTTTTGTGTTGCTGTGCTTTTGATGATGCATTACCTTGTTGATTGCAACAAAAATCAGGGGCGTAGCTACCGCCATATTAGCCATATCAATGATATGGGTCCCCCTAGCTACAGGGCCCCTAACATGTGTAACTACAGTCCCACTAACAGGGCTCCCATATCTAAAAAAGGGCCCCAAAGGAATTTTGATACAGGGTCCCCTCACAGCTAGCTACACCAGTTACAAAAATGAAACTTTTTCTAATGAATTAGTTAAAAACTGTTTGGAAGCAGTTTTAAGAGATATTTTGCCCAATGAAAGAAAATTATTTTCAAATATCAATCTTTCACATCAAGCAATATGTTATGGTATTAACGACATTTCAGCAAAAATAGCACAGTAACTTTGCAAGATAAAATAACCAATTCAAAGCATATTGTTTGGCATTTAATGAAAGTAACATATCTGAGACATATCTCAACTAGTGATATTTATTCACAATGTGAAGGATTAATTTCACGGGATAAAAGAATTGATAAATCTTTTGAATTTAAAGAACACAACTAGTGGTTCCCCTGGTTATTGAAAAATGTCTAGACTATATATATATATATAATAGCTTAAATTCTGAGGCTGATGCTTATAACTTAAATTAGCTGATGGATTAATTGGTATGTAAAAACCATAGAACTTTAAAATTACTTCTGAATAGGCTAGATCAGTGATTTCCAAAGTGGTCTATATAGACCCCCAGGGGTCTATGAAGATCTGCAAGGGGTCTATGCCAACAAAAAATTAACTTGGAGGTCCATGAGGTGTAAATGGGGGCGGGGGTAAATAGTGGCTTGCTTTAAACCAGATGTTGACTTTAATCTTTAAGAAAAAAAGATTGATCTAGTGGAAACCAGATTTTAGCAATTTAGCTGATTTATTTACTAAATTTAATGAGGTTACTAGATGACAGCATAAATTGATTAAGACAAGGACCATTTCAGCATTTATTTTCAGAGTTAAATTATAGAAATATATTATTTATTTGTCCCAAATTTACTCAATTTATCACAGACAATCTGTCAGGACATTTAAACCTACGTTAATTTTTTTAATGTCCTTTGCTTAGATTTTGAAATTAGTTTTGAGATTGCTTTTTTAAAAATAATACCACAGTAGACAATGAATTCATATGTTCACATTGAAAAAAAATGTCACATTACAACAGGAACTGATCAGAATAGGCTCTAACGATCTTAAAATAATGTTTAGAAATGGATGTCAGCAATTTGACTTTAAAAAGACATTCCTGTTATTTGTTGCAAATTATGGAATATCATAAGAAAGTTTTTAATTGCTTTTCCATGTGAGAGGGAGTTTCAGTGAGTTTGCCAATCTTGAAAGCAAAAAAAAGATGGGGGGATACTAACAAAGGAGATTTAGTGTTAAACGTGACTAGATTGATGTTAAATATTGAAAATTTGTTATTGAAACACCAGATTCATTCCTCTCATTAAAAATGTTTGTTGTTCAGTTATTTTATGTATTAAATTAGTTTATTTTTATTTTAATTTAATTCATTAATATATGTGCTTTGTAAGTTTTAAACACTATACTTCACTACAGCTAGAAATTTACTTCTTTTAAAGTAAGTAGTAGTATGAGCTGTCAAAAAGACTAAGTTGATAAATTTGCAAAATTCAGTATAAGTAACCAGGGGTCTACCTGAAACCGAAAAAAATGGCAAGGGGTCTATGAGACAAAAAAGTTTGGGAACCTCTGGGCTAGATTGTAGAAACATTAAAAAACCAATGATATTTTTACTATTTACTGTTTGAAAGATTAACAAAATTTATGTGCTCAAGTATTATCCATAAATTATATTATGAACATAATTATAAAGATAATAAATTATATTCATTCACATGCCCTCCCCCTTCAGCATCAACATTTTAAAAAATTCTATAGAGAACTATTTTTTGAATATGATGATATCATATATTTTACCAAAATTAGACGATAAAGCCTTAAAAAATACTGAAAAAGATTTTTTTAAAAAAAATTATGGGAGGAAATAAAAGTGCTTTATGAACTAAAATCTATACCTAAATTAAGTGAGGATTTGTTGTTAGATCTATGTTTTTTGATGTGAATGTGTGACAGAAAAATGTATTCAGCTAAATAGGTACTGCAAGGGCAAAATAATTTAATAGCCCATACTTGTAATTTCATTAAAGTTTTTAATTAGGAATTGTTATTTGATTGCCAACTTAGAAATAATGCTCAACATTTTTTGCTGTTAAATTTCTTAACATAAAGCAAACCTAAGGATTTCTGAAAATATGGTGATGAAATAAAGAAACTGATGAATGCATTTGATGTGATAGTTTCTCAAAATTAGCAAAATATGATAAAATGTTTGAAATATTTTCATTCCTGTTTCATGATGGTGTGAACAGTATTACTGAAAGCCTACAGAGTTAATTGAATTACAGTGCAGTGATGAAATAAAACATTTTTGCATTCATATAAAAATTAATTTTTGTAATAGTTGTGTTACATATCTCTGAAAAATATTCAAACTTAGGATACTTTGCACCATGAGTTCTAATTGCTTTTGGATCCTCATATGTTTCTGAAACATTTTTTTCAAAGGTGAAATTTATGAAGAGTTCATTGAGTGTTTCATTAACTGATACCAGTTTATTAAACTGGCTTACATGTACAACACTGAACATAAATATAGACCTATGAAAATCAAGATAAATAGATATCTCATTAATTTAAAGTCGAGAATGAATTACATTGAATCAAAGAACAGTAAAGTTTTGTTCATCTGCTTGTATTACATTTCTTAAAGACACATGTTTACCTAAATTGTGGTCTGCTATAATGTTACATGTCCTCAAAGTGACTCATGAAACAATTATTGTTGGCCAGGCCTTCTATAGTGCAACAGATTTAAAAAAAACAGGGATTCAATCAAACTTTTTCTAAAAGATCAGAAGAATATTAGTTTCCTGAGAAGTTTCCTTTTTCTTTATAAGGAATTTGGCTTAAATAGTGCAGTTACATGACTTAAAGAGGATCTGGACAGTAATAAAATATATAAACCTCTGTTTTCCTATGCTGATAAATTGATTGAATGTAGTAAATAAACTTTATTGAAAAATTACAAAAAATGTTGGAAAGCTGAATGGGTGGTAATACTAATTGTAGCTATTTGTATCCTAAAATTTAGTGGAGAATCATTGAAAAAATATTCAGTATTATATTTTAATTGATGTATTATTAATTTGCTTTGTTTTAAAGGACTTCACAAAATTTTATAAATAAAAAATAGGGAAATTGACTTTGTTTTACAAAATTTCATTTTAGTTTATTATTGTTTTGGTAATTTATTTGTTATTCTAGTGAATCAAGGATGCCAAAGAGAGGAGATTTTGTCTGGGCGAAAATGCAAAGTTACCCTTGGTGGCCTGCTGTTATTATTGAACCAAATGATTGTGGTCGTGATGAAGTTGCAGAAAATAGTTTTTGGGTGTTTTGGTTTGGTGATCACAAAGTTACTGAAGTAAGCTATTTACATTATTATGATTTCAATGTTTATTGAATTCTCAAAATTAAATAAGTTATAGTGTTTTTTAGAACTTAATACTGTTTGTTTTTATGTTTAATTCTTACTGTATAATTGCAATTTGGTTTTATTATCCTTTAAAAAATTTTTAATGCTCAGGTTCTACTTTTTGAAATAATTACTTTGCTACTACCGTATTTTCCTGTATATAATCCGCAGCGGCGTATTATCCGCAGAGCCCTTTTTTTCGAGTAAAAAAAAGCATTGTATAATCCCAGCGGCGTATAATCCGCGGCAGTTTTGGCGGCGAATAATCTTGCTCCTTGAACGTCGACGGTCTGGTTGGTGGAATATCAAATGATAATGGAACTTCGTCCATATTTATATATATATATATATAAATATATATATATAAATATAGAAAAGTTCAATACACTTATTCGTTTTGTTATACAGGAGAACTTCATTATTTTTGAGAACAAACTTTATAAACAAATCAAAGGATTGCCTCAGGGTGGCCCAGCTAGTGATAGTCTCGCTAACCTGTATTTACACCATTATGAAATAGTTCGAAGAAAGGAACCCTCTTGCCTCTTGTTAAGATACATAGATGATTTAATTATTATAGGTCATGATAGAGAATTTAAACCTAACATTAATTTTTATCCGGAATACCTAAAATTAATACAGACAAATTTTAACTCAAACAAAGTTGAATTTTTGGATTTGGATTTAACTATTATTGACAACAAATTATATAGCAATATATATGATAAAAGGGAAGCATTTAAATTCAATGTCATAAAGATACCAAACTTCAATAGTTGTCTTCATATATCTGTATTTAGAAATATAATTTTAAATTTTTTGTTGAGAAATAATAATTTAACTACGCATAATATTGATAGATTCAAAAATATCCAGAAATTTATATTATTGTGCATACAAAATGATTATCCCATCAATTTCCTGAGAAAATATATAGATCAGAAATATTTCTTAAAAACATTTTTAAACTCGTAAATGCACAAATCCACCACACAACATTAGGTCCACAAAGTCAGCTTGTTAGTGGTCCAGCTGTGAAGAATTTGTGCATTCCACACACAGGTTACATTTTAATACACACACACTTAAAACAATATTTACACGACTATATATACACTTTAAAATTATTTATTACCAGTTAAATATTTATGTCCAATCAGATATTTATGACCAATCAATCAAGCAAGTCTTTTACATGTGATATGGTTTGCATCTAATGCCAAGTAGTCATACTCTGGTGTTGGATCAAGAATCGATTGGATTAAGATGGTTGGATGTTATGAGCAAAAAATATGTGTATTTGATATATTAAAAATGAAATGTCGTGCAATAAGAAATGGATCATATTCTTGATGGGATACTGTTTGGTGAGTCTTTAATGATTTACTCTATTCATTTGTGAATATACTGTATTTTTAATGATTTACTCTATTCATTTGTGAATATACTGTGTTTTTAATGTGAACATTCGGTTTTAGAAATTTTTAGTTTGAACTTTCGGATTTTTAGCTTGAACTTTGAATTTTTAACTTGAACTTTCAGATTTTTAACTTGAACTTTCGGATTTTTAACTTGAACTTTCGGATTTTTTAACTTGAACTTTCGGATTTTTTAACTTGAACTTTGGATTTTTAACTTGAACTTTCGGATTTTTAACTTGAACTTTGGATTTTTAACTTGAACTTTCGGATTTCGGATTTTTAACTTGAACTTTCGGATTTTTAACTTGAACTTTTGATTTTAGATAATTTTTGATTTGAACTTTCGGATCTCAAATATTTTTTGATTTGAACTTTCGGATCGGAATTTATTTTTTCTACCTTTACAACTATTTTAAAGATGGGTGCATCATCTTGGAAGTTTGAGGGTTCACTTATATTATGTACTAAATTGTTTTTAAATTTTAAGATATTGCAATATCTTTCGGAATGTGATGGCGAATAGTTTTATTTTTCAAGTATAATGATTTAATTTTAACTTTTTAATTTAAAGTATAATGGTTTAATTTTAACTTTTTAATTTTTTTTTTCTGAAATTTGAAAATTTTTCCAATTAAATTACCAAGTTGCAATAGGGGAAGGTTGGCGCCATCAAACTAGTTTAACCCCACTTATCGGTCCTAAGTCCGAGATTGCACTTGGATATTTTATAAATTTTTATTTTATTTTATAATTTTTAATTTTGTTTGAAAATGATGGAACATTATCTTTTTATATTCGCCATTGATATTCTGAAATGTTTTGGTATTTTGGGATTCATATATTTCAATTTTTAAATTGATAATTGTGATTGTTTTTATATATTTAAATATATATATATATATATATAAATCAAATCCTCTGTAAAATTATTTTCAACAATAATTTGCTTGCAAAATGTCAAAAAGTCGTCAATTGTTTTTCCCAGTCATCAGGTAATTTCTGTCCGACCGTTGAACGACCATTTCGCGTGCAATAACTCGGGCTTTCATTCTGATGCTAACTGTCGAGACAGCTTTCCCATCGTCCCTTTCTTTTAAAATCCATTTATTTATTTCTGCCTCTAATTCTGGCCAGTGAGGTTTTCCACGACGATCGGCCCTTTTACGTCTATCGCAATTTTCGAAGTTTTGTTCCTTCTCCACAAACGAATATTCGATTCGTCAACGTTGAAAAATCTTGCAGCTTCTCGATTCCGACTTCTCTACAGCGTTTAATTTGAAGTCTGCAGTATAGCTAACACGCTTCATCATGATAAAAAAACTTTCAAAGGATGCAACACCTCTAGTCAAGACAAAGTTGTAAATGACGCCAGCAACTTGTAACTGCTATATTTCCTTCCGAGGAACCTAATTCGTTATTGAAAGTAATTGGACAAACACTAATTATGGCCGTAATACGTCAGCCGAGTCGTGAAAGCGCCATCTATTATTTATTTTATAAAACATAAACAGCATTTCTTTCAAAACTTTGTTAACTTTTCTGATGGAGAATGTTTTTTCTCAGATAATCCGCGGCGGCGTATAATCCGCACAACGAAATTTGAAACTTTTTTAACACATAATCCGCGGATTATATACAGGAAAATACGGTATATAATAATGTGAGCCACGTATTTGTGTTGGGAGATCACTACAGTCTTGATACAGGATTAATGTGTGCTAAATCTGTTAAGGCTTGAAGTCCTTCTTTAAGCATCGTGTGAAAGTTAAGAAAGTGGAGAGTTAGTTCAGGTGTCATCCTTATTGTTTGACTGATTCAGAATTATGTAAACCATCACAGTTCTGAACATTTGAGTTCATTTTGCTTCTTAGTATGCTGCTAATAGAAAATTCATATACTGTTCATCCATTATAAAAATTTCACCTCAAATTTCTGAAAATGTTTTTTGTTCTAATTTCAAACTCAAAGTTGGTATTGATTAACAAGGACATTTCTTGAATTGTGTGTGTGTGTGTGTGATAAATTGACTAATCAAAGCATTCATGTCCTGTCAAACATATCTGATAAGTTGTCTCCGTTAAAAATTATATGACCACTCTAAAATTTTAAAGGTTTTCTTGTTATAACATGGGATTGTGTATTTTCATGATTTTGAGAGATATAACTTTATTTTTTTGCCTACAAATTTAATATAATAAAAAAATCATTTTTATTATCAATCTGAATAATATAAATAAAATTATTTGGATGTAGAAATAAAATTTTGATGGTAATTTTCTACTTATTTCTAAGTTATGGATACATAGCCTTTAGATACTTGTGCTTATTAACTGATCAAATAATATTTTCTATTAGTGTGTCTCTGAAGTCTTTGATAATAGTATCACAGTGCAAAAACTAGAAATACCTAGAAAAATTAAATTAAAACTTCCTATATAGTAAGCTGCAATTATTTTCAATTGTTATATTCAAATTTCTTTAATTCATAGCTAGGAAATGAAAATAAAGAAAGAAGGTTAATATTACACCCTTGTTTAAAAGTATTTTGATTTAGTTTCCAATCAGGATTTTTTTATAATTCTTATATCAATTAGGAGCATTAATAACTTATTACATTGAAATCTAAAAATAATCCTTTTTTATTTTCTTGAACATAATAGTCATATTCTGTTCTTAGGAATGTTCTTTAGACCATTACAAATTATCGGGGAAGTAAATTGTCTATGCGATATCCACTTAATATAAAAATATAGTCTGATATTTGTTTTTTACATATTATAAAAACACTTTAATTTTTCTCTCTCAATGCGTAATCTCCTGTCAAAAAATACTTAAAAATAATTTTAAAAGAATCAGTTAAAATTTTTTTCCTGCCTTGGTTTCATAATGTTAGTTTTCCGATTTTTACACATTCAACAATACTTGTCATTTCAATTATCGTCTTTTGCCGTTTTTGGGAAATAGTTTTATTTGTCAGTCGAACTTTTAATGCCATTTATTGTCAGTTTGATTAAAAAGAGACATCCTGTATCTTAGTAGTAAAATGTTACTCATAACACAGTATGTCTAAGGAGATATTTGGTAATTGTTGAACTGTATCTTTTCATTTATTAGTCATTGTATTGACATATGGCTAATCAAAATTTTGAATTCACTTGTATTTTCTGACATTTATTTCAGATGAAAAGTGAAAAATTGTTGGATTTCAAACAGCATTTTACTAAGAGTTGCGTTTCAAATATAGGGAAGTCCTTGAAGCATGCCATTGAAGAAGTGCTGGTTGTGAGTTTTACTTTATTTTATCCCTATCCTGAGTTTTTATTAAATCATTTAGTGTAAACTTAAAAGAAAAAGAACTTTGATGGAAACACACAAAGTTTTGTTTTATTACTAATAATTGTTTTGTTTTAATTTGCTTAAAGATCTTGGCCAGACGTCATCATATTAAATTCAGTGATCAGTCTTCATTATTTGACTGGGCTAAGAAAGGTTTTAAAACAAAATTGCCGACTTCTTATGTCAAATCAAATTCTTCAGGTATGAATATTTTCAAGCTTTCCACTAATTATTGCTCCAGTTATTTATGCATTTAAATATTTTTGCATTTTCTAAAATTTTTTTTCACTTTAGAACTACCACCGATTGTTCTTAATGCCTTGAAAAGTAGTAAATTTCAACGAAAATGTGAGAGTGAAAGTGAAGAGGAAGATAAAAGTGAAATATGTAAGTTTTTTTTTTTAAAAAATTTAAAAAATTTGTTTAATAGCTACTGATTTTGTGATAAGAGATTGCATATTAAAGAGATTGAAAGAACATTGCACTTCTTTCAATACAAAAATTAGATTTTATTGTGTTTAAATGTATTTGCTAATTAAAATAAGAAATTTTCCTTTCATTGATTTAAAACTGTAGTATTCATCACTTTTTAAAACAGTCAGTAGTAATTGATGTTTTTTTCTTAATTAACATATGAGAATTTTGAGTTTGTTATGCAGCAAAATTTTTTACATTTCAAAAAATTATATTTTCCTTTTAAAAGGCTGTTGTTGTTTTTGATTTTCAGTGTGATTGAAATTGTTCAAGAAATGGAACAGATTAATTTTTGCAATGAAATTGCCCATATAAAATCTTGGTGTAAAAAATATTTAGCATACTTTCTTTACTTTGAGAAAATTTTGATTTTAACCATTGTAATTTTTATTCCAATAAAATTCTTAAAAATATTTCATAATTTTAAATATATTGTTTAATATTTGTTATTCACTTAATTTTTTTCCTCTTATTTTCATAACTTATTTTTTAGTATAGCATTTAATTTATTAATGCTATTATTTTAATTTATTAGTAATTGAATAACAAAATTTAAAAACTCTTTTTATAACTAATACATACATTGGTATAATATTAAGTCTACTAGAGAGTTCTGTCTGTTTTTAGAATAAAATAAACAAGGTTTAGTTAATAATATAATTACCATCATTATTTATGACTTCTTGCCAGCACGATGCAATTTGGATATCCCATTTTTAAAGTTGCCTTATCTCTAGAGATAAAAAATTGAACCACTACCTGTCTGATATCTCCGTTTTTGAATTTTTGCCCTGCAAAATTTTTTGTAAGGGCAGAAACTAATGAGATAATGGGATGGCGATAGGACCGGGAAGTATGGTAGATGCAACAAAATTTCCCCAGCTTAGCTTTTCGATTTTCTGACGATTCCCCAAAGCAGCATGTGGCTTGACATGTAGCAGTATGATTCCTTCCTATTCAACATCGCCTGCATCTTTTCCTGGAGTGCTGTTTTTAAATTATCCAATTGCTGATAGTACCTCTCCAAATTTAGCTTTTTCGTTCTGTTTCAACTGATCAAAATGTACTGGTCCTCAAATGTCCTACCATACATACAACATTCCCTAACTAAGGCTCAACTTCAGTTAAGAGGTAGAAGGGGCAAGTTTTCCAGGTTTACAATATACCCTATTTCTTATGATGTTTTCATAGGTGATCCACTTTCCATCTCCAGTTATGATCCGGTCCGAGAAGGGTTCGGTTTTGTTCTGTGTAAGCAGAGATGTGCATATATGTGATGATACGATCATTAAAATTCTTTTCCCTTAACTTATGCGGCACCCATCCAGTGGTGCAGCGTGGGCTTTTGCTGCATGGGGCCGACCGGAAATTTGTCGCCCCTCTATTTTAATTATTAATCAAAAAAATTAGTATAAGTAAAAAAAAGGCAGATTTAATTTTTTTCTTGACAGCATTGTCATCAATTAAAGACAGTCACCCATGGCGTGGCTTATTAGAAAGGTTAAAATCACCTATTTGAAAATTTTTGAACCATTTTCTACATGTTCCATGAGAAACTGTATTTTCATCAAACACTTTCAATAAATTTCTACAGACATAGATTCCCCCTTGAATTCGTAAGTAGCAATGGGTACATGATCATGTCTCACTTAATACTAACATGAATCACCTTCATTTTAGTTAGTTGCTATGTCAATTTGCATACATTCAGTGATGAAAAGGGAGAGCCAAATAAGCATCAAATGAATACGTGCATACTTGTTGAAACATAACTGGAATGTACTGCACTTTCTAGTACTCCTAATAATTAATACCTATTATAACAAAAATACACTTATTACAATAATTGATACTACTTGCATTAATTTATTAATAAATTAAATGATTTTGAAAAGTTTCCTTCTATTTTAAAACTCGCTTATAAAAGGTTGTTTTATTTTTTAAAATGATATAATTTTTTTTTCAACAATCTAAATTAAGAAAATACTGAATATGCAGTTTTTTCTTCTCAATGTTTACTATAATTTTTTTTAAATATAAATTGAATAATATTTTTTTTTGTTGCAATTGCTCTTAAATTTATTTTGTATTCCTATATACATTTTAAATTGGTTTTATTGTTTCATTTTATTAGATATTAATTACAATCTAATATCCTATACCTTAATAATAATATATATATATATATATATATATATATATATATATATATATATATAGTTATAATCTTAATATATATGATTATCCAAAATTCTGTTAATTTTTATTTGTTTTGTTATTAATAGTTCATATTGTTTAAACAAGCTGTTACAAATCTTATAAAATTTTACTACGTTGTTATTTTGGGTTACATTGTTTTTCTTAATACATGTGTTTTTGTTTATTTTCAGTTAACATCCTTGCAGATGTGTCTAAGGGTTGTATTTCTTTAGAAGGTAATCTTTTCTTGGGTTGTTTTACTATACATGTATATCTAAAAGTGATTTAGTTAGTTTGGTGGGTTTAATTTTGTATGAAGATTCTCGAATAAATCGTGAATAAGCGTTTTGAAAGCTATATCATGTAGTGAGAATATTTTGCGTCTTTTTGAAACCATGAATTGAACTTCTAAATATATTCATTCTCCTTCAAAATTTGTAGTTTAATTGAAAAAGGATACATCTTAGATTGAAATAAGTTCCTTTTATTATGAAAATCTTGCCAGTGATGCAAGAATTTGAAAATTACTTAAGCATTATGTTAAAATGAATAAATATCAGGAACTATAATACACATATGTTGTATATTTTTTATTTTTAGTAATTTTAGATTATATTAAAAAAAGGAATTATATATATAATATAGTCCTTTGAAAATGAAACAGAAACCTATAGTTTTTCAATAAATCTAATCACATTACTGAAGTGCAATACTTGAATTTTGTATATTGATTTCTAGTTGTTGATAGTTTACCCACTCCTTTCAAAGTTGAAAATGAAACAAGCAATTAATCTAGATATATATTATAAATGCGAAAGTTTGTGAGGATGTTTGGGAGTCTTTCACGCAAAAACAACTGAATGAATTTTAATGAAACTTTGCAGTAATATAGCTTATACATCAGAATAACACATAGGCTATAATTTATAAAGATATTCTGAGAAGTGTCCAAAATATAACGATATTTGTCAAGTAAGTAGGAAAAAATTCTGCCATTTGCAAGAAATTTTGGCGTGTGCTGCAAAAAAGCCCACATCAGCATATATCTATCTTTTGTTTGTGAAAAACTCTTTTTGTTTTGGCTACTAAGAGGCTCGCTTCTAATTAATTCCTGTGATCAGATTAATGCCTATTTTTTTTTATTTCAGAATAAAACTAAATTTTGAAGGGAGAGGCTGTTATAAATCTCTCTTTATTTGAATGTTTTTTTAATGATTTTATTATGCACATTTGGTGGTAAGAAATTGGTCTTTTTTCAAAATAAATACTTTTATTGCTACTGGTACTTAAGTAGATAATCTTTGTCTTTCACACTACATCATTTGGACATATTTGCATAGTTTGTTTGTGGTTAGTAGTTAATTATAACGCTATAATTTTAATTGAATAGGTGGATATTGCATTTTTAAGTATAAAAATAATTATAACTACTGTACTGTATTTTTTGGAGTGAGTGAATATTAACATCGCACTGTTCAGCTACA
This sequence comes from Trichonephila clavipes, assembly GCA_019973935.1. NCBI lineage: Eukaryota > Metazoa > Arthropoda > Arachnida > Araneae > Nephilidae > Trichonephila > Trichonephila clavipes. Next base: position 199,674 of record BMAU01018222.1, read on the forward strand.
CGAGGGCTTTTGGCAACAGATCACATAATTTTGAACCATGGTCAAGTGATGTGGATGACACCTGAGCTGGCACCCCTTCTCCTAACTACCACACCACACCAAATTAGAAGGAATATTCTACCAATACTTAACAGGAATATTCTTTGAATTTCACTCTTCCAAGATATATGGCAGCACTGGTTCTATGATGAGTATTTTAGCGGGGAAGGAGAATAGTTTTGTAGCAGAAATTGCGTTTTCAGCTGACAGCGTTTTCAGCGGATTCCAAAGATTATCATTTTTGTTCCGAAAAAATTGTTAATGTCAAAATTTAAGTGTCTTATGTTTTTTGTATGTTAATGAAGACATTAGAAAACGATTTGACTATTTATTTTAAGTGAAAGTTGTATGTAATTAATTTTACAGTGGAATATCTTTAATTAATTAGCTGTAACGGTTTAAATTTCTCAAAGTTGAGTATTTTGTTTATGTATATCCCTTATTTTTCAATGTAGTGATCCCCCCGACTGCATAAAATACTGCAGTAAGTCATAATGTGGTAGATAAAGGGTTAACGTGTATCGCTCCCCTACACGGCGGGTTTTTCAAAGTTCTAATAAAGCTCGAGCTATGAAAGTAGCTAGACATTTGCCAACTTGATTCTATCGTCAACATTTCGCTATGTTTTTCATTGAATCGCCATTATAATTTAATGAATGGCGTTGCTTGAGAATATTACAATTTTAACATAAAATAGTGTAAATAATTTATACCTGAAAGTGTAATACATTAATATTACTTTCTGTTGTATTTATTTTAAGCGTTCATTACACAAAACTTTTAAAATTGTGTTACTTTTTTTGAGCAGAGATCAGCTTAGGGAGGTATTTTCAAAAATCGACCCTCAAGAGAATTACGGGGAGTTATTAATAAAAAAAAAATCATTTTTATCAGCTATTAGATCTAAAGACTTAAAATTTAACAAAGGTGTTTTTTTTTTTTTTTTTTTTGTTCAGCTGAGATATGCAAAAAGCCTTTTTTATTTAATTTGCAATTCACGTAAAATGAGCTCATTAAAAACTTCTTTATCCTTTCATCTGTATTGTTTAATTTTTAAGTTCCCCCGTGCGAAGAACAGGTATACCAGCTAGTGACATATATATTTTGAATAATATAACTAAAAAATCACTTACAAAAAATGAGTTTCAATATTTTGAAAATTTTTGCAATCTTTTGTGTTTTATATGTATCCTAATTGATATATAAAAAATGTTTTTAAATGTATGATTTATTTTTACTTTTAGTAATACTGGCATTTTTTCTTAAGAAAAATAAAGGAGGTTTTCCAAGAAACTTGAGTACAATAAATAAATAAAAATATAGTATACTTCATATTTTTTTTCTAATAATATTTGGTGTGAAATAGATAATTCTGCAAGCACATTTGAAATTCACAATTCGTGACATTCTAATTTTTCTGAGATAAGGATTTATCAAACTCAAACTTATCCTTTTTGACCAATAGTTATTGAGTTGTCTGTATCATATTCAATTTCAAGATCTGGAAAGCAGGAAACTTCTCCTACTGAGATCTTGAATTTTTCTTTCAGCTCTTGGATGAACATTTTAGAGTCCTGTTGGTCAGTTGCAGCAATTAATCCATCATCAACATATGCAACACTATCAATAATTTTCTATTTTTTCCTTTCCCAAATCTAAAGATATGATTCAGCTTCACTTGTTTTAAACCCAAGATCCTTAAAAAAATTACCAAAAGACTTGTTCCAAAAGCGTGGTGATTGTTTTTGACCAATGATCATCAGACTTTTTCGACTCACAGAACCCTTAGAACAGGGGTCGGCAACCTATGGCATGTGTGGCATGCGGTGCAATTCTCAGTGTTCTCTGCTCTACTTTACACATTTATCAATTTTTGAGTCGACGGAAGTCGATGAATTTCTAATGGACCTTATTTGACAAACATCTTCAGAATTGCGGAATTACAAAAAAACTTTTACATAACTCCAAAGATAAATTTACAGCTATTTTGTAAATTATTGAACGTCATTGCTGGAGTGATTTAGTTGTTTGAAGAGAGAATTTTGAATGTACTCTGCTTTCCATTTTTGGTTCAAAATATCTACATAAGTAAAAAATCTTTCCTCATATGAAAAATATTTCAAAGTCCACAAAGAAATTGTTTAACAACTGAATGCTTAGAATCATGTCAATTTAAAAGTCACAAATTATACTCCTAATTTTGCGATATGAAATTATAGGGGTTGGCATTAAAATTTTTATTAATCCATTTATTTAACTTATAATGAAGGGAAATACTTATATTTTATGTTGTCTGTATCTTATTATAATATAAATATGTTTAAAAGTATATAATATATGTGCACAATTTTACTTTCTTATATTTATTGATGAAATCGTTATGTATTTTTTTATGCTGTTTATTTTTATGTTATGATATATCTTTAAATGATGCAAAATTAATATATGATGACTGTAAATATATGTTATTGACCTCTACTCTCTAACTCCACATGCATTATCACAGGAAAGGAATTGTTTCGAAAATATCCTACAGTGTGGCACGCTGAATCATATTGGTAGATTGGTTTGGCATGCCCCAATTAGAAGTTTGCCGATCCCTTCCTTAAACTATAAGGTGTCTTCGGGACACCCATTTCACGCACTTAGAAAGTTTTATCTTAAAATAATTTAAAGTAGTCATCATATTATAGGTACTTTATGCAAATAAGTATTTTGTTAGAAAATTTTAATATAGTTTACTCACATTAAAATAATTTGTAATCCATGCGTCAGTTATCTATACATCATATTTAATAATTGGGATATGTGCTTGCATTTTTTTTACACAAACTGTCAAAGTCTAGAGTCTATTGAAATTATCTACAATCGTATTTCGTATCTTTTATTTAATTTGTTTTTATATTTTGCTTTTGTAGCCACTTGTGTTGGGAGAGAAATATTTTTTGCTTAAATGCATTGTTTTGAATGGGGGTTCTGTGGAACACAGTTTGAAGACCAATGTTTTAGACTATACAGACTGTGCTTGAGTTTACATACTCTTTTTCTGCCATTTTTGAAACCTTCTGGTTGTTGCATGTATATGTATTCCTCCAGATCTTTGTAAAGGAATGCTGTTGATACTTTAAATTATATCAAGTGCATTATTTCTTCAGTTGTAATGCTTAAAATTATCTGCACTGTTCCTAATTTGGCCACTAGACTGTATATTTCACTGTAATTAATGCCCTGGCACTGACTGAAGCCCCTCTTAATAAGTATGGCTTTATATTTGTTGATGCTGCCATTTGGATTTGTTTTGAGTCTATAAACCAAATTACAAGTTATTGCTTTAGCTCCAACTGGTAGATCAGTTAGCTCCCAAGTATGATTTTCACTTAATGAATTCATTTCACTCTCTACGGCTTTCTTCCAATTTGTACTATTCTGAAAGGTAACTGCTTCTTAATATGTTTCAGGATTGTCACAGTACTTCCATAATATGATCCTCAAACCACATTTTGGTTTCTTCTGAAGTGAGTGGTTCCTCAGCTGTCTATCTGATGTGTGGGTTCGGAATCTTTCTCACTATCAGTCTCGGAATCACTTAAGTCTTCCTGGTTTTGCTTCTTTTCTGTCAGAATTTCTTCAATTTTTATGAGCTACTCTTCATAGTTTCCCTGATTTGTACATTCTCTTACCATGTCTTCCAATTTTAATTTAGTACAGTCATCACACTTCCTGCCTCTTCATGAAAGATTACATTTCTTGATAAAATTACTCTGTCTCTTCTTTTACCAGATTCTGTGTCGCCCATGAAGGTAAGGTAGCCTTGGATGGCCCTGTTCATTTTCCTTCTCTTCTGAGCCGGAACATGAGCATAACACAAGGATTTTTTTATGCACAGGTGTTTTAACCAGGGTTTCCTTTTGAGCCAAAGCTCATATGGACTGGTATTTTTTATTGATGACCTTCCTGTTCTGTTTAGTATATATATGGCTGAGTTAATTAATTTAGCCCAGATGGCTCCTCAGAAACTGACTTCAGGATTTGTAAATTTGAATGTTCTTGCCATTTTTCAGTTTTGGTTCACATTTCTCATTCACTGCCTCCATTCTGTTTTGGGGTGAAAGGTTCTATCAGCCTTTGGGTTTTTCCATTTGAATGTAAAACTTCCCAAACATATTTGTTTCCCACCATTATCATAGAGGAATTCTTTCACAGAATATCACAGTGTCCTTGTATGTGCAAGCATGGGCTCTAACACTGTTTGACTTCTGATTTCTCTTTTATTAGGTAACCATAGCAAAACTTCATAAAGCTGTCTTTGAATACAACCAGATATCTCTTCTTCTGAAAAGACTCATCAAATGGTCCACAAACATCAGCTGAAATCAGTTCATCAGGCTCAGGGGATTTCTTCCTGGTGCCAAATGATAATCGGAGGGCTTTGCCATAAATACATGGCTCATGTAATTCTTTATCTAGCTTGATGTGAATGCCTAATTGTTTCCTTTTCAACCATGTTTCTGATGGCATGTTTATTTTGGCGGTGCTATCTTTCATAATACAACTATAGCAAGGAACTGTCTGCAATTTTCATTTATTGGAGATTATTTTGATATGAATTTAGGATAGGATAGGATCGGATAGAATAGAAAAGTTTATAATACATACACAAAAGTTAGTTGATTTCTGGTTATATGTGAATACAATTTTCTTGAAAGTTTTTTCAATATAGAGTTAATGACTTCTTCATTTTCTTTTGCTGTTTTGCCTTTGATAAACACAAATATTTTTGGAATATATTCGAGATTGCTAGCCATTGAAATCGCTTTGCCTTGAAGTCAGCATGACACAAATGCCAAATTTTTCAAAAGTCACCACATCATTGCATATTCAAATTATAATTTCAAGATCAGTTAAACAACACTGATAGGGAGTAACATCTGCTCTGTATAAAAGAAAACTTTATCACAGATTTCTCATTCAGAAGTTGTTTGCAATTTGTGCAAAAGTTGTGTTATCCTCATGAGAAAAGGAAGAATTCCAATTAGTAAATGTCAAAATTTGACAGTGACTGAATTGTGGCCGTCCGAAAATTTTGGTTATTGTTTTTGTAGCTTTGTGTGTTTGTAATTGCATGACTATTTCAGGAATATGAAATCAGTGGGTCCCTGAAGACTCCATCTTGCCATCTATGTCTCACATCTATGTCTCCATCTATGTCTCACATCTATGTCTCCATCTATGTCTCACATCTATGTCTCCATCTATGTCTCACAAGGTATTGTCTGTAAACTTGTGAGACATAGCTACATTGTGTACTTAAAATCAGTATCTTGGCTCTTTTGCAGAATGATTTAGCAACACAACAAACAACAAATATTACACAACAAAAATTTAGCAGTTTTGATTGGTTTTTTAAAACCCTTTTTCTATGTGAAAACTTTGTCTATTATCATTTTTTTTGTTCCTATATAATTTACAAATTGCATCACAAAGTGCAATTGTTAGAAGATGTTGTGACAGACCTTTTTTTTAGTATTTTTTGCACATAATGCTGTAAAATCTCATTTGTATTAATGTGTTAAAACAGACATTTTTCTATCAGCATAATAAAAGAATACGGATGTTTTTTTTTTTTTTTTTTTTGTAGAAAATCCTTTATCACCAATTTTTATATTTATTGATGGAATTTCAGCAAGTACTACTCAGTAAGCTTTTCAAGTTCTTTTATAAACTGCAGATCTATAATCAAGCAATGTGGGACTTCATAATATCGATTACATTTTGAACAATAGTAATAGTCAGAATTACACTTTTTATCACATCACTACTAGCATTTTTTTGCTCATAAGATTGGAATATTTTCGTCTTGGGTGGTAATTAATACAATTCACACACTTAATGAGAAATCAGAAAAGATATTTAGGTAAACATTTATAAAAGATTTAAAAATAATTGTATGAGTTAGGAACTGCTTTTGCCATGAATTAATTTAATGAATGGCTATAAAAAATTTTTTTACACTGATTAATTAATTAATCTGAAAAATTACAAAGCACAATACAATTAACATCTCTTGTGAATAAAAACAAGTTATTTGGTTCAGTTTTCTTCTAATTAAAGGATCAAGTTTTAAAAAAGCTTGCATAAGTAAATAAATTGAAACTGTTTAGACTCCCTTGGCTGAGGCATTTAATGTAGACTTCATGTGTTCTTGTTTTGGTTATTGCTTTGACATACTATTAAAAAGTAACTTGCTAAGTAATGTAGCTGGAGCTATGAAATTTGTATACATGTTTCAAAAAACAACATACCGTAAAATCCGGCATATAACATGCTCTTTTAACACAAAAAATAAGATTGAAATTGTCAGGTATGTGTTATATGCCCGGTTTAAAAATAAGAGCTTTAATAAAAAAGAGGAGCATAAAAAAAAATTAGACATCTATATATATTAAAATACTATCTATGTTAAAAAAATGACATTCCGTATGAATTTAAAGGTTTGTAGTTTTAGAAGTAGACTATTTTCGTCTAAAGTTTGGAACAATACCTCGAATAAGAGACTTCAAAACATAAGAGCATTCATTGTGCATGTATATTTCAGGTTTCTTCTTAAAAAAAAGGAGGTGGCGTTATGTGGCGAATATATATAAAAATTAAAAATTGCAGCTTGAAAGTATAAGTATGCATTAACGGCGATGAATGTTATCCGCCGGATAGTATGGTAATTAAAATTAGCTTATAAAGAAATTGATATTTTGATTATTTTTAGGATGTGTCTATATATATATATATATATATACTTAAGTTTCTGAAATGTGTTTAAAATTCTAGATTGATTTCATTATTTTTTCAATTTAGATTCAAAGAATATATTAAGTACCTAAAAATTTTTTTCATATAAAAGTTTTTTATTTAGATGCTCCGTTGTGTATGTCTGTTTGTAAAGGGTGTTTTTTTAGAGGTATAGAACTTTAAATTGCAATAAAACAACGATGTATTATTCGATTGACATGAATTTTTTTTATTCGAAAGATAATCTTGGGGCATTACATTTTAAATATGATTTCTGGCATATGACTGCCACGGCTGGCTCAGATGTAGTCCAATCTGGCCTTCATCGTTTTTGAAGAAGTACGGACCAATGACTCCACCAGCCCATAAAGTGCACCAAACAGTCAGTTTTTCTGGATGTAACGGTGTTTCGACATACACTTGTGGATTAGCTTCACTCCAAATGCGGCAGTTTTGTTTGTTGACGTAGCCATTCAACCAGAAGTGCGCTTCATCGCTAAACAAAATTCGCTTATGAAAATCGGGAATACGTATTCCGCACAGAACCATTATTTTCGAAATAAAATTGCACAATTTGAAAGCGTTGTTTTCAGGCGTGAGTCTATTCATGATGAATTCCCAAACCAAACTGCGAATAAATCACTTGACAGCTGTTAAATTGGTCGCCATCTTGGAAAGTAATGCCAACTTAAACTTCTATACCTGGAAAAAAAACACTCTATACAGTGCAGAACTTTATTAAGTACATGTGGTACATTCAAGCTTAGATTTTTCAATTGGTTTATAGTGGTACACCAGAGCAACCTGATGAGTCATTAGCTATAGACTTTGCAATCTGGAACCATAGTTGGATGACTAGAAAATGACGCCCGAACTTTTTTCTATTCTGTGACTGTTTTTGTTGAAATAAGGAATGGAACATTTCTTACTAAGGAAATTTAAATCTTTAGCCACTGTAGGCTACTTTAACTTCTGAATTCTAAATACAGTATTAATGATTTTTTTACAGCCATTTATGAAATATATTGCTGTCTCTGTCTAAAATACCAACATTATTATCTAGTTTGGTAAATAAAGGTTTTACTATGATTTGTTTAAAAAAGGTTAAATAAGGTAAATTGAAAAGGAAAGGTTTATAAAGGTAAATTGGAATTTTTCTGAAAATTATTAATATGATAACTATTTCAAATATAATTTTATGTATCAAAGTTTTATTCAGATTTTTTTTGTTGCTGAATCTAACGAAAATTCTAACATTAAAATAAATAATATTAATGCTCCAATGGGAAATAACACATTTTTCTAAACTATTCCATGAATATGAGGAATTATTCACTTCACACTATTTTTAAGAATTCTTCTTAATGTTCTTGCTCATAAAAAAGTTTTAGAACTCTTTTTTTTATTGTTTTATTATTAATTTGGAAATAAAGTATGAAATGCTTGCTTTAAAAGTCTTGAAGTGAAGTATTTCAAAAATGCTATACAGAGATATTTGACACATTTTTAATATTTGTGTTTCCACATTCTATGTTTTAGAAATTTCCATTGTGAAAAAAATTATTTTTGGTGTTAATGATGCTGTGATTTATGATGTCCTGTATTATATATCACAGTATTAATTGCCTTATATTTTTTAAATTATCTTAATAATTTTTCATACATAATAGTTTGACTAATGAAGTTTCGAGTTGCGCTAATGATTTTTGAGCTTTTTAACTTTTAAAATACATATTTCAAATAAAGTATATTAACAGAGTATATATACTAGCTGCAAAGCCTAGCATTACACAGGCTTTTATTGGTGTGTATAAGTTTTCCACAAAGAAATTTCTTCTTCCCCTCCCAACTTCAGCACTTCCTGGTGATTTCTACATTTTTATCATTATAATTCTCTTATTTTTTTTAAAAGCTTCAATTTCAATCAGACAAATTTCTTTCTCCTCTGTTCTCATTATAGACCGAAAGGGTAGGGGACCTTTTTTACACTTTAAAAAAATGCGAATATGTTATTTGCGGATGTATAAAATTAATTTTTTTTCTTAGGCTTAAAGTTTAAACTACCAAATTTCGCATCCATAAATAACGTTTATAATTTTTAAACAAAAAAATGTAAGGTAGAAATTGCATAAATCTGGCCTCTAAAAAAAGACACAAACACAATTTTTAAGTAAAGTTATAAATCTTCCGTCAAAACATGGATAATATAGTTTGACACACGCGAAATTTTTTTTGTGTGATTAAGTTTAAGAAATTGTGAATTTAAGTCATATTTCAAGTAATTTTCGAGAAATTAAGAGTTTTACGGCTCAATTTTTTAAAATTTGCTCAGGAGTCATCTTTTTTGACTGTTTAATCAGAATTACAAGATCCGTCACCAATGGCCCTCGTGCTGCTTTTAAATGCGAAGCGAATAAAATATTAATGAGCTGTAGCAGGTTCATATACACTCAGGAACATTGAAAATAGCGACCCAAGAAGGAAGCTAAGTACACAATCGCGAAACTTTGTAAATAAGTACAGCGTAATGTGATATGCAAATGATCCAAGTTTTGTGCCAATACCCATGCTCATACACGCCAAAGTGGCGCTACAATCAGGAAGAGGGTGCTATATAAGCCAGCGCAAATTCGAAGATTCATAAACGTGACGATTACCCGCCGATTGTAGGAAGACTTTGGTAAGCGATACATGCCAGGTAAACGTTCTAGAAAACATTTCTCACAGTTAAACGAGTTTGAGAGAGGCCTGATCATCGGGATGAAAACTGCAGGCTGGTCGACGCGCCGTTTTGCTGGCCAGGTGGATCGTTCGGAGTGTGCTGTTAGAAATTGTTGGGAGCAGTGGACACGAGAAGGTACCTACGCGCGGATAACCGGGTCTGGAGCGACCAGGAAGACCACGAGGAGAGAGGATTGAAGGACCCCACAGTGACTCGTTCAACGATACGAGCAGACGTAGGCGTAGCAATTGTTCCACAAACAATTTCCAGTCACCTTGCAGAAGCAAATCTTAAATCCAAGCGCCCTTTCCGTGCACTCCCTTTAACACCGGAGCATCGACAACTGCGTCTACAAGTGGTGCCAAGCCAGATCAATGTGGAATGTCACAGATTGGCAAAAGGTTGTGTTTAGTGATGAATCCCGGTTTGTTTGGGGGACCGATGATAACCGTGTACGGGTGTGGAGGCGCCCTGGTGAGAGGTACAATTCCCCCCACACTCTTCTACGCCACACTGAACGCACAGCTGGTGTAATGGTCTGGGAGGCCTTAGTCTATGATAGCCGGTCCACTTTAATTGTGATGCGTGGAACCTTAACGGGCCAACGTTATTTTGATGATATTCTTCGACTCCATGTAGGACCTTTCCTAAATGGTCTACCAGGGGCAATTTTCCAGCAAGATAATGCTCGTCCGCATACAACAAGAGTTGCTCAAGACTTCCTACGTCATTTTCAGACTTCCATGGCCGGCCCGCTCCCCCGATTTGTCCCCTGTAGAGCACGTGTGGGATAAGCTAAAACGGCACATGCCATCGTGTCACTCTGTACATGATTTAGAGTTGGCTGTTCAAGATTTGTGGGCCCATCTGCCTCAGGACAACATAAGGTGTCTAATCAACTCAATGCCGGACCGTGTAGCTGCATGTATTGCAGCTGGAGGTGGTCCAACGCGCTATTGCAGTTGTCCAGCATTTGTGTCGTTGCACACCCTGTATTCGTTTAATTGTCTTGTTTTTGAGATCAAGTGAATCTCTCATCTGTGTCATTATGTGTATTAAATTTCATTTCAATCCGATGCTTTCTTCTTGGGACGCTATTTTCAATGTTCCTGAATTGTGTGTGTAAACTTATCAGTGACACACTTTGCTTTACAACATCAAATCCCTTGTATTTCTTCAGAGTGCGTGACATAAATTAAAATCAAAGCAAAATCTTCCCATCTCACGTCAGAGTGGATGAAAAGTGAAAATATTGCTCTAAATGCTGGAGCTATTAAAAGTTTGACAAACAATTCTGTGGTAAACGTGTTTCGGGTTCATCTTATCCAAAGTATTTCAAAAACTTTACGAAGCATTGAAGGGGTCACACACAGTTTAAATTGCACAAATGAAGGAAAAGATTTTATCGTTACAATCATGAAAAAAAATATTAAAATTTTTTGTTTTGTTAATTAGAAAATAATGACATATATTATTCGAAATGCAATGCTATTTTATATCCTCGGTTTAAACGTGCTTGAAGAAAGCATTCAGATAACAGGGAAATCTGACGAAAATGTCTGACTGTGTGTAATTGATTGAACATTAGCGTCGCACTGTTCAGCTACATGATGGCTTTTGGCGACGGACCAAGTAATTTTGAACCATGGTCAAGTGACGTGGACGACACCTCTCCTAACTACCACACGAACGGAAGACGTTTCAGCTCTCGACAGATTTAACGTGCATCGCTGCCCTACATGGCGGGTCTTTAGTGGTACTGGGCTCGAACTCGTGACAAGGCAAGCCACGGCCTGATACCTATACCACTCGGCTACCGCGGCCACTTGACTGTGTGTAAAAGTACCCAAAAGAAAAATCATTCAAATTCTAAATCCCTTCATCTTCAATAAATCACGAAGAAAATAAAAATTCTATGATATATTTTTATTACAAAGCTTCTAAAAATTTTCCAACAAATTGATTTAAATGATTCGAAAGTTATAATTTTGGAGTAGACCCGGTAGCCTAGTAGTTATGGTCAAGAACTCGTAGCCAGCGTGTCGCGGGTCGAGTCCTGGTGTCGCTGAAAACCCGTCGTGTAGAGAGGTTGATGGTCGTTAAAACTGTCGTGGCTCAAAGTCCTCAGGTTGGCGTGGTGTGGTAGTTTGGAGAGGAGGATGCCAGCTAAAATGTCGATGGGACTTGACCTTGGTCTGTCGCCAATAGTCTTCGCGTTCCTTTTTCGTGCAAAATAAACACTCATTTATAAATGAAGCAGAAAACTATTTAAATATATTTCTACTAAGAAGTGAAAATTCTTGGAAATTGTGCAAAAGGAATGGATATAGATTTAAATATGACCAAAATATTTCGAGAACAATTTCTTATAAAAAAACTTGAGTTCCTTGTGTAAAGGTTTTTTTATTAATAGGGGCAAATTCTATTGAAAAAAGAAGCGGTTATTGTTCGTAATTGAAAAATTAATAAAAGTTGTCGAGCTTCTTCGATTTAGTATGAAAAAACACCTTCATCACACAATAATACGTAGAAATATAACATGTAAAGTACTAGATCGTTTGCAATTTCATGCTCTTTTACTTCACGAAAAGCGCGAGGGGAACAATTAAATCTTTATTTTTGATATTCAGTTTTTTCCGTCAGCTCTCTAAGTACATCGCGACGTTTCATGCTGCACATCTTGTAGCATATCAAGTGACACCCTGGCACAAACATCAGTCATACGCCATTTCAGATCTTTAGGTGTTGGCGAAGAGTCTGCGTGTTCGCTTTCAACTGCTGTTTGAAGTATATATCCCTACAGAAAAAAGGCGTCAGTTTAGCTGTGTATAGAGGTTATTCTACGCAGCTTTTGCCGTCTATTGTTTGATGTTAAAATGTCTACACCACGTACTGCTTTGTTTTGGATGTTTTATACCGAGATACGCTGTCATCTTGGGTGAGTGAGAGTTATATTTGCGTCTATTGGCGATGCACCTCGTAATTTTGAACCATGGTCAAATAACGAGGATGACACCTGAGCTGTCACTTCTACACCAAGTGAGTGAGTGAGTGAATATTAACGTCGCACTGTTCAGCTACACGAGGGCTTTTGGCGACGGACCACTTAATTTTGAACCATGGTCAAGTGACGTGGACGACACCTCTCCTAACTACCACACGAACGGTAGGACGTTTCAGCTCTCGACAGATTTAGTGTGTAACGCTGCGCTACACGGCGGGTATTTAGTGGTATTGGGCTCGAACTCGTGACAAAGCCAGCCACGATTCGATGCCTATACCACTCGGCTATCGTGGCCACAACTTCCACACCAATGGAAGGACGCTAGAGCCTCGACATATTTACCGAGAATCAGCTTCCTCTGCATGGCGGGTCTTCAACGGTACTAGGCTCGAACTCATGGCATAGCAGCCACGAGTTCATGTCCTCGACCACTAGGCCACCGTCGTCACATTTAAACCATATAGTTCGGAATTGAAGAAGAGATGGGCTTTCAACAAAATCCGATGTTACTTTTTGTAGAGTGTTTATTAACGTGACACTCTAAAACAACGCGAGCGCTCAGGTGTCGTCCTCGGCACTTGACCATGGTTCAAAATTACGAGGTCCGTCGCCAAAAGCTCTCGTGTAGCTGAACCGTGCGACGTTAATATTCACTCACTCACTCATTCTGCACTAATGTGGGGGTTCTGCCGTGGCAGCCAGTCTTAATTTATGTGTTGCATCTGTTGAATCATCGGTTCGAGCGTTTCAACCTCTTAAAATCCAGAATGTAAAGGGGCTAATGCTCGTTAAATCTGTCAGGACTAGGAGGAAAGCTTGAAGAATGTGGTTCCATCTCGAGTGTCGCCCTCGTCACTTGAACGGAATTACAAATTATGTGGGCTTTGGCCAAAAGCCCTCATGTTGCTTTGTTGTACGATTTAAAAAAAATATGAGTTAAATGTTTTGCCGTATCGAGATCGTATAGCCACTAGACCGGTCTTCTTTAAACGGTTCGAGGGCTGCGGTAGCCCAGTGGTTAAGGTATCCAACCATGGCAGGTATGTCATGAGTTCGATCCCAGTACCACTAAAGACCCGCCGTGTAGGGCAGTAATGCACGTTAAATCTGTCGAGAGCTGTGCCAGCTCAGGTGTCGTCCACGTCACTTGACCATGGTTCAAAATTACGTGGTCCGTCGCCAAAAGCCCTCGTGTAGCTGAACAGTGCGACGTTAATATTAACTCACTCACTCACTTTAAACGGTTCGCATTTTGGATGGTCTTCAGTGATAGATACTGACTTTCACGAAAATATTCTTGATACAACTGCGTTGCTGATTGTGCCTTGTGTCCACATTTACTACAAATTAAAGTCATCTCCCAATACTTATAATTTGAAAATTTCTCTATAAATACGAGTTTAACGTAAAGTCCCTTAGAACTAACGTGTTTTTGCGGTCCTTGCCGAACAGTTTTGATATTCTCTTCGAATTTGCATAACACGCGAATTCCATGCATTAAAAGAGGTTGAGTTAAAGTTGTTTTGTCTTGAGGAAAGTGTTTGGATGAGCGGCAAGCAGTATACAGATCGGTTTTTAAGTAAAACTCGCACCCATGGGATTTGAACCATAGCTCTTTCAAACAAGAATCACGCACCGTACCACTGAACAACGCCGTTGATCGAAAGTAGGTCGATTCGACGTTGATCGAAATAACGAACAATAAATGCATCGAGGTGTTCCAGTCCTGATCCCACTGAAGACCCGCCGTGTAGAGAGACTGATAATTATTAAATCTATCGAGGATGAAAGTCCGGCATAGAATGGCACCGACTCTGGTGTCATCCTCGTCATTTGACCGAGGCCCAAAATTACGAGGTCCATTGCCTTTAGTCTTGGTTCCAGAACTGACCTGCATGTTCAGAGTGTAACGATGACAGGCCACATCTATCGGGATGTCATTCTGGAACAACATGTATGTTTGTTTCGGGGTGCCATGGATGCTGAATTTCTGTTTATGGATGACAACGCCCGCCCTCACCGTGCAAACATTGTAGACGAATGCCTTCAATCGGAGGATATCAACCATATGGATTGGCCAGCATACTCACCGGACTTGAATCCAATAGAGCATGTGTGGGATATGCTTGGCCGACGAATTGCAGCCCGTCAACCCCCTCCCACCTGTCTACCGGAACTTCGGAGGGCATTGCTTGATGAGTGGTGTAATATTCCCCAAGATTAGATTGATAATTTGATACTCAGCATGCCTAGCCGTTGTAAGGCCTGTATTGCATCGTCCGGGAGACATACTCCGTATTAACCATCATACTAACCATGTTATACTGTTTTTTGTAACTAGGTTCTTTTTTGAAATTTGCTCCAGGGAGTAAAAATCGCAATTTTTATTAATTATGTCAAACATATAGCATCTTTTTTGCTCTTTACCTTTTGTTTAATATAAATAGACTTTACAAGTAAGTCAAATTTATTTTGCTTCTGTCTCTTTCTTTGCCTGAACTTCCATTATCCTTAATTTATGGACACGAGTGTATTTTACTGTACCTAGACACAACGTTTAAAGTTATAGCTATTGCCGTTCTCAAGTTGAGGTGAAAGGAACACGACTTTGTTGGGCACCCTGTGTATATATATACATATATCAAAGTATGATTTTTTTTCATGTTTATATGAATTCCAATTCTTTTTTGGTTTTTACATCAACGAATTTTTTAAAAATTTGGAATATGAATATATTACACTTATATTGAGCTATTTCCAAAAATGCTTAATTTTCTCGGTTCGCTGATAAAATTAGAAAATACTGTTCTGTTTTTGGTATTAATTAAAAAAAAATGTTGGTATTAATTTAAATAAACGATTCTTTTGAAGTTAAACTGGAAGGATTTTTTCTCAGATATAGGCAGGGTTTACGTATGTAGCAATTCTATAGTGTTAAATTGTTTTGAATACATTAAGATTTGCTTGAGGAATGAAAAAGAACAGGTTAAATAACAGCTCTTTAAAAACGAACAGGAGCAGTTAAGAACAGTTAATCGAAAGTAACAGAATTAAGACGGAAGAATCGAAAAGAACATTGTAATGTAATTGCATTGTATTTTTGAATTAGAATTCGAAAGATGTCTCTTGTATTATCAAAAAAATAAATTGTAGTTATAATGTCGGAGCAAAAAAGGGATGTTTATTCGATTACTCGTGAAAGCGAAATAATTAATAAATCTTAAAATGGCCAAAAAGTGGTGAAATCATTAATAAATCAATGTAATGCAGGAAACCGAATACTATATGACATCAGTAAAAATAATAATTTGAATTGTAGTTTTGGCTTTTTAAACAGGAGCTTAAATCTTTCCTCCTACCAACAAGAAGGTAGGTAGAAACAAACAAGTGACTTAAGCCACATAAAACAATATGAATTAAACCAAAATATTTACTATTGTCATAAAAGGACAATTTTAACTTCTGATTAAATGTTAATTATTTTTGAAATTTATATATATAATTTATAAATATGTTTTCTCTTGGTTATTTGCAACTAAGTATTGATATGACACCTACTTTTTATATCTATTTTAAATTTTTATCTTTTTAAACATATTAAATGCAATAACTGCGATTTTATATTAGTCGTAGATCCTTCGGGATCAGGGGTACATTTTTAAAAATTTTAAACTGTGTGATCATTCAAATTTTGTATAAACTTGTGTAATTTTATTATGATCTAGATAAAGAATCCCATTTTTTAATAGGATGGCCAATAGTTTTTCTCAAGGTAGTGCGTTGACAATACATATTAATATTATGTTTATTGATATTAACATTTAAACATGCATACTTCATATTGTATTGATTTCACTGAAACATTTCGTGGATTGAGTAAGCAACTTTTGTGCTGCTTTTCAGATGCATTAGTAAGTTTTTAAAGTTTGAATGTCTCGAGTATGCGATTCAGAATATTTTTTCAGGCTTCATTTTCTTTTTCAGATATTTGTATTATGTGTTGCAAACCAAACAGCAGAATTGTTATGAAGCATCCATTATTTATAGGAGGTGTATGTCTGGACTGCAAGAAATCTGGGAAGAAAATTGAATTGGGCAAGACAAAGGTCTACCAATTTATTACAACTTTTTAAATCACAAAACCGTTTACTTTGATTGTAAATTTTCTAATCATTCAAAAGGGATAAAATATTAAACTGTGTTAAAATCTAAAGATGGACACTTATTTATTTTTAAGTTAGTATTTCTCATACTAATATAGTAAAAGTTATATAAAGATGTATTTTATCTTTATTATTAGAGGAAGAAAAATCTTAATATTTGTAATATTTGTTTAATATGTTCTTTCCTTTTATAAATATTTAATGGTTTAAATAAGGGGGAATGATAATTGTTAATTAAAAATTTAGCATCTAAATTTTCATTTACATTGTGCTTCTTTGGCACATTTAGTTAAACATGAAATAACGATTCTTTTTAATTAATGATTTATTTCTTCCCCTAAATAAGGATTTCTGAAATGAAAAACAAGAGTGGTGAATTGATCATACTGTGTCCCTTTCATTGGTATATTCAAAATCTGAAGCTTTTTTTTTTATTATGGATGCTTTTTTAATTGACTTGGTTGCTTAGAAAATTACCAAAATAACACTAGATGGCGTAATTCTGTATTATCTAATTTTTTTTCATTTAATGCTCTCTTGGGTGAAATAATAGACATGATGTAACAATGTTATAATTATTTTGTGACAATAGTATAATAAGTATATTTATTCAACTCTGCTATAATCTAGTGAGTGAAAAATCTTTTGCAAAATTAAAAGAAAACACATAATTGGTGGGGTGAGAGAGTGGCTAAAACTTTATCTGGATTGTTTTGGAGAAGACAAGTCAGTGAACAATTCTTTACAATTAATATGATCCAAGAATTCCTTTTTTATTAATATGAGTATTTATATAAAAAAGCATGATTTCTTTTAAAAAACGTTGGCCAGAGAAAGGCATAAAAATCATTAATTTTTTTTAAAGAATTTAGCATTTTCTTTCTTTAAATATGCATTTTCAAGGATATTGTCTAGTTTAGAAAAAATTTAATATGTATGCAAGTCAATGGGTTTTTGTTCATCATATGCATAGTAATGTGTACAGTATTGAGTTTAATTCAGTTTAGTTATTTCATTACTCATTCAAGGACCTGTTACCATATAGTAAACAGTTAAGAAGACATCTACTATTTTCATGTTCTTCTGTTTTGGCTTCTTTTTTGCCGCATGTTTTGATTAATTTGTGTATAAGAGTTTTTCTTTATAAAGAACTAATATCTTTTTAAAATGAATGTCCATTATATTGCTTTGGAATTTTTATTAAAATTTCATTCAAATGTCCTAATTACAATTTTGTTTCTATGCTTATATGAACACAACATAAGGTTTATACACACAATTTATTTGAAAATTTGACTTTTTTTGAAGAAAAAATGTGTTGGTAATTTTTTAGACCAGGCAATGGTACAATTCTCAATGGCACTCAAAAAGCTATAAGGTCAAATTTTATCGTCCTGTCTCTCCTCACTGCACCTAATACACTCTTTCTCATTTAATTTGATGCTCATCCTGCGCAAACTTGTAATGATTAACTTTACGACACATTCTTAGTTTTATTGTGAAGACTTATTTTATTTGTTTAATTGAGACAATTCAGGCCTTCATATTTAATCATATGGTCACTAAAAAAAGAAAGCTTATTGCTCGCAATTTTCAAGACTCTTGGATGAATGAATATAGATTTGTATAACTGAAAGATTGTATTATGTCATGATAGCGTCACATGTTAAGTAGACAAAAACATTGTCAAACTAAACATTAATTCACATTTAAGAATTCTGATGAGAAATGTAAAATTAAAAGAGCTGTTACTGAAGATAAAAAAAAAGTTACACACACATTTTTTTTATCTAACAATTGGAACCAAATCTAAAGCGACTGAATGTAGTTTTGTAGTTGCATATTGTGTATCTGCCAAAGGCACTCACACATACACACAAAGCTTTCACAAATGGCAAATATATAAAGGACACATTTTTAGAAAGCATTGAAATATTGTTCGGCAATTTTTAATTTTTTTCTTAAGCACGGTCACACAATTTAGAGATTTCTTTTTATGCTACAATTTTCTTACTCTGGTATTATTTTTGTTTTATTCAAATTTTTGAAGGTGATTTTTTTTTATTGAAGCTGTCATATTTTGTTATTATTTCAGAACATTTGTGTTATATGTGGCCTAGGTGGAGAATTGGTACTTTGCAGTCTTAGCAATTGCTTACGGTAAATATTTAATGCTTGATTTGATTTTTTTTATAAAAATATTGTAGTTTTTAAATTGTTTCAATAAAAAAATTAAGTCCCTTTATTGATTATAATTCATCTTCGTGTTTCCCAGTGTCTTTTAGAGTCTCGGTTTTTTTATACTTAAACTCTTACAAATATATTGTCGTGAATTTTAAATAAGATTCCAACCTCTCCCCCTTTTTAATTTGTTTCCCCTGTTTTGTTATGATTTTTTTTAAAAAAGAATAATATAGGGTTATTTTAAATTGGCTGCAAAATGTATGCTTTGAATAAGTTAATATTGAATGTTTTTAAATTATTTATAAACATCAGTTAATACTTTATGTTTGACTGCCAAGAACGAGCCCCACATTAATTTTATCTTGATCATAATCTTTATTTATGTGATAAACATATTCCTAACTAAATAAAAAAAATGTACAGAATCATCTCAGTAATAACAATTTAGCATTATTCAGATTCTTGGGGATATCTTACTCACATTGACAAATTAATTACCATCTTAGATGCATCTTATTTAAACTCTAGCAATCGCCTCCCCCTTTTGTTTTCCTTGTTATTGCTTAACTTAAGTTTTAGATAAACTATTCACTTTCGTCGGTTCTGAAATGCGTGAGTGAAGCAAATGTAGGGGGAGGACAATTTGAGGGTATTTGTGTTGTTTTTTGAATTAACCCTAGATTGCTACCCTTTGAAAAACTTACGGGAATGGTAACCATTCGTCTCCCAGATGATATGAGTTTTAACAAGCTTGAAACTCATTTTAAAAGTTAATAACAAACAAATTATACTACATGCAGAGGATTTCATGACATCCAATCTTCACATAAGCAAAAAAGTAAAATTTATTTATTTTTGAAGCAATCTTTACGCATTTTAGCGTGATACTCTCCGCACATTGCTCTAGAACATGATAAATAAAATTTTCATGTCAGTCTACGCAACTTACATGGGCAAAAAGCGCAGATTTCCCTGTTTTTAGTTTCCAATTGTTCACAGGTGGTTCAATGTTCCGCTCCAATTTCAAAAGCTCACAAATAATTAATTGTCCTTGTTGATTGGGGCAAAGTTGATACATTTATACGGCTCTTCAACCATGGCTCAAGGAGATCTTCACTTAGTTTTATCGTCAACTTTCTTCCAAATAATGCTCTTTCAGATTTGCGAGCCATATTATGTGCATGTATAACATATGCACTTACTAAAATGATATTTATCATGCTATATGTAAATTCGTGATTATGAACTTCAATAAAATTTTCATTTTCTGATTCATCCTCAGAAATAAAATTATCAGTTAACTCTTTTAATAATTCTCAGATAACCTCAGGTTTACCCCAAAAGTTTTCTTCGCAAAAAACGTTTTCACATCTCGAAAATGCAGAAAAAACGAAGACAGATTCTCAATTCCAAACGTTACTGCTACCCATTCGTCTCTCAGACTAGATTTGTTCTAAAAATACTATAAGCGAAAATATTTTGAGAAAAAGAAATATCATTATCTGTAGTAGCCAAGGTCATAGGAAGGTACCGAGTTGCATGTTACATTTCCTGTTTTTTTTGTAGGGGGGAAGGGTACAAGGTTATTTGTTATAGCTATAGTCTACTAGAAGAATGGGTAACATTCTAGGGTTAATCTTGTTTTTAAAAATTTCATTTAAACTTTTTTAAGCCTTTTTTAAAACTTCCACATCCTATGTGTGGGAAAAAGTTCGTTACTTGAATATTCTTTTATCTTACTCTAATAATAATCAAATCATATATGATTTGATTATTATTAGAGTTGCACTGCAACTACTCAGAACATTATCAAATGGCTGTGGTAGCTGAGTTATCTTAGTTGAAAATTTCTAGCAGATATATATATATATATATATATATATATATATATTAAGTTGCAGGTTTGAGTCCTAGTGAAACTGAAGACTCCCTTTTTACGGGAGTTAATGCATGTTACATGTGTTGAGGCTCAAAATCATGTGGGCGTGATGTGCAATAAGGAGTGCCTACTCGGGTGTCGTTCTCATCCCTTTCCATAGTTCAAAATTACGAGGTTCGTTGCCAAAAGCCTGGTGTTGCTTTAGAATTCAAGATGAATTAAAATCATTTAAGGGCATTGTCAAACAGTGAACTTTGGTATTTTGAACACTGTCATTTGAAGGTAATACGTCTCAGCTGATACCTTTTAACTTCAAATGTTTATCCTTTTTTTTAGTCTGGAGCTTAGTTAACCCAGATTGTAGCAACCATAAATAAAAGTAATATGATTAGAGAAAAAAGGTTTTTAATTATATAAGCATTGTGTGTGTAAAAGATATTTTTAAAGGAAAAAGTTCATAAAACTGTAGAAATATTTTGAAGCCATTTGTACGTTGAGATTTATTGTTATTTTTATTTATGTATTACTCAAGGGATCTCCATTGATGTATTCTTATAAGTATTTTATGTCGATGATTCTATTTTGAACATCGACAGATTTGTAAAGCATGTTGATCACTTGTTATTTTTCATTTAAATTGGTCGATTGTTATTTTATACCTCTTATCTTTATTTACTTAGCAATAAAATATTAACTGGGAGAAAAATAAATTTATTATATATGTTATTGCCTGCGTATTATGTTAATTTGTTTCAAAATTTTATCATTAGTAACTTCTGTTTCTTAATGATTTTTAGCTTATTTATGCTTTAATGTTACATAGTTTGTATATATTAAGTATTTTGCTTTTGATTAAAAATTTTTATTTATAGAAAGATATTATTTTCAGATGTTACTGCAAAGTCTGTCTGGACTATATGGCAGTGAAAGATTCTTACTCAAAGGTAAAATAAGCTATTTTGTAATTATTATTTTAATTTTCCTTCTAGAAATTTATCTCAAATGCCCTCGTTTCTTTTTAACTTCCTACAATATATTGATTTTTCAAAACTCATTTGTATGTTGAACAACATTCTTTAAAATAAGATTCTACTTCAAAAATTGCTTGGATATTTAAATTTCTATTAAAGTTTTCAAAACAGTGTTAGACTTGCGATTTTTTTTTTAAGTATATACGTTTAGTATACTTCATAGCTTTTAATTGGAGCATGAAAATTAATTTAAACCATTTGAACTTTTTATTTCTTTAATTGTTAATAAGTTATTTTTATAGATTCTAAAAAATGATAACTGGAGATGCTACTTTTGTGAACTAAATCCCGACCCTCATTGTTTTATTAAAAGACGAGAACATTTTCATTCTGTTGCTGTAGAACTTCCTGCTGTGCCTGAAGAAAAACTGCCTATACGTGTGATGGCGTCCAACAATGCAGGTAAATATTTTTTATATAAAAAATATGCATCAAATTTAAATTTTCAATTCTTCTAATTTCTAAAATGTCCTAAATGACCAGAATATTTGGTATTCAGAATTTTATGAATTATTTGTTTGATCGCGGAAAATAACTAATGCGATAGAATCGTAAAATAAATTATTACAGTATTAGACTTTATTCTAGAATATGCAAATGATTAACTTTTGAGGCCCAAGGATTGACTAGCTGAAGCACTATAGTATTGCAACATAGCATCTGAATCACTGGCGTAGCCAGTTCTGAGTGGGACCTGTGTCAAAATTCTTCGGGGGCCCTTTTTTTTTGGAAAAGAAATAAGACACATTGGGAAGTGCAAGGATGTTACACATATTGGGACCCCTGTAACTTGGGGGACTTGTGTCATTGATACGGCGGTAGCTACGTCACTGATCTGAATAGCGTCTTAAATTGAGATAATTCCAATACTACCTGTAAGACATAAATTCTATGAGAATATGGTCCTGTCAATTCACATTGACTGTACAAATGCCTCGCAGATGGATTCGAGAACTGTATGAGCAGGTACCACCTTTTGAGAAAGGACACGCTATTTAACTGAAAGAAGCAAGGTGGTCAAATTACAGGATTGCTTGACATATAGGTCGAAGTGATGTTAGAACCGTACATTGCATCATGGTAGCGGTCGACCGAGTACGAGAACAGAGTGGTCTTCCATTTGGCGCTCACAGCCCCTGATGCTACCATATCAGTGCATCCAATGATTGCAATGATCAACGATAGGGGATGAAGCAAACGAGGCCTAAAGGTCACATTGACTATTGTTCCAATTGTCCCTCAAAGCTGCATACTACCAAGTGCATGTGACGAGCGCATTTCTCCTGGAATCTTCCAGAGGGAAGGAGAATTGCTTTTAGGGATGAATCTGACTTCAAATTTAGCTACGATTACTAGTGAAGTTGTCCCGAGTGCGGTGTAATACTCACCTGATTTCATCTACCACACACCTCGACAACCAGGAATAATGGTGTGGGATGCCATTTCATTTGATAGTTGTATCCTTTGTTAGTCATCTGCAATGCCCTTACAGCTCGACCTTATGTCTATAAGATTCTGCATCCCATACTATTTCCCTTATTTTTCAAGGATATCTGAAATTCTAATTGATTTAAACCAAGTCTGGTTTCACACAGCACACCTTTCTGCCTTCTTCTCCAACACCTTCCTGGCCAGTGTAATAGCCTATTTCTTGTTGTGAATTTTGGGCTCGCCTATTGGAACGTATTTGGCAAGCAATCCTGCAGGAAGATCCACCAATTCTGTTCTTTCAATGCTCTGTTTCAACCTGCATTAGGGCCTGAGAAGGGAAAGTGCATTATTGATTTTGTTGCTCTTGTAGCTGTATTTTCTGAATAAGACATTCTATTCCTAATGATGCTTTTAGTGTCATATTTTCAATAGGTGTACATCACATCTACCATTTTTCGCCCTATACGAATAACCCTTCTCCGTGCGTGGCTTTTATGTTATCAGTGTACGTTTATATACATTGAAAATACAACACTAAGGAAAAGTAGTCTACATTTGTAGAAACTCAGCAAAGAGAGACAACATTGGACAATAGTTTATTTTATTTTTAAATAATTTTCATAGCACAGAACAACAATTCTAGTTCAGAAGGTTATAGGAGCACCATGGATGACAATACATGAAGCAATTAATCTAAGTACAGAGTCAATGCATATGACATGAGTGTGCATATGACATTCTGAGGGATGGTTCTCTGTTAGCCAGTTGCCACAATTCATCTTCCAAAAGCAGCAATGGCAGAGCATGTAAGTTACGTCCAATCACTGCCCAGTCGTGATTGGTGAAATATCAGGGAAGAATGGTGACCCAAGGAAAACGCTTGTACATATTGCAGAGCACATTGCACATTGACTGATGCGTGTAGTTTGCAGTTGCATGTTATTCTTCTGTTAAACGGCATTGGGCACCCTGCAAAGGAAAGAAAGTATCACCAGCTGCAGCATATCCACATTCTTGGGATATCAAACTCAAAAGTTACCTACAATCTTACACGATGGTGCCTTAAACCATAATACCACAGTGGTGCATTCCATAGATGTAGTAGGATTGGACCCCTTACCACATTAGCACCAGATCCATATAACTGGACAATCAGAGGCATGACTCATCTAAGCACACAACCCTATGTTGTTCCATCACTCATGTTACTGTAGCTCGGCACCATTGCATGTGTTACTTTATAGTGCAACAATAAACACTTACTCACCCAGAACCATTGCAGAATTTGTGATATTCCCCCTCTTGGGAGAATATCTCTTGGAGTGTCAGCGTGAGCTAGAGGTGTAGGATTAACGGAAGAACTAGAGGCATACATAATCTTAATATATCTTTATTAAGATTTTCAAATTTAACTTCTATCAAATTAAATTATAATAATTAATGTGAGAGAATCTATGCGCAATGGCAAAATGCGCAACACACAATTTATATAGATAATATCGACTTAACCTAACTCGGACCACTATCAATAACTGAATCGCCTAAACTCAATTCTAATACAATCACTGATTCTAATATTAAATAGTCAATCCTACTTTTTGCAGTCTGAAGAATCAATCACTAATATCATAAAGGCAATCTTGTATTTACTTGCATGCACTGGTATGCACCTTGGTTCTCTATATCTTTATCACTTATAGCTTCTAATCACCGCCACGTAACCTTATCCAAACTTGAACCACGAACTATATTAACATTCCTCTACTTGCCATCAACTGCCACAAATTGCCATCACGCTTACTCTAACTTCTGATATTTAAAAGGTTCTTAATTTGCATCTTTCTTTCACACTTCACTTCTTGGATTTGGTTGGAAAAGAGTTGCCATTAATTCTGGCCTCAAAGAACCCAAAGGACATGTTAAAGAAAAGACGTGTGAGCCCGTCACAAACCCCTCCAAGAAGCAAAACATGATTTATTCGAGGGTCTTAATGGCCTTAAGAAAATACGTTCCTAAATTTTATTTTTCTACTTCTAACTTTCCTTGCCTTATTTAAATTTTAACTTCGAATAGTCATTCTAACCATTCATTTCCAATATTCAGCTTAAACTTTAATTTTCATTATTCATCTTAAATTTAATTTTTATTATTCCTTATTAATTTGAACTTCCAACTGCCACAATAACTTTTACTCAATTAACTAGAACAACATTCTCAGTTATGTATTTTAATCACAGTAGACTCTCTCATTTATAGAATATATGGACATGCTCCATCTGGGCTACAGAACTGGGAAAAAAACCATGTATGACTTAGTTGGAAAAACGAGGTCCACATGCCTCTTAACTAACTTAATTCTACTTAAATGCTACCTAAAAACTATTACAATTCTTCTGCTTTTTCACATTCCTCTTGTCCTCTGTACAAAGAAAGATTAGCTCTAAGGTTGAAGAGAAACCAGAATTTTCTACAGAGACTTCAGGGTCTGTCACCCTGAAATAAAAACTCTTTAAGTTACTGTGAATGACAAAGTTGCACATATTACCATTACATTTCACAACTTTTATACATGATATATCACTTTTAAATTACAACAAATTTCTATACATATCTCATCTGGTTTGTTCAAAAACTTCCCCTCAAATTGCGCAGCGCTTGTTATTGTTAGTATGCTGTCTACGCCGCATTCCTTCAAAACCAGATGTACATTAATATGAAACAATATATATACATACACTACACAATTACAAACATTTTCCAATAAACCATTAAAACAAATAACCAAAGGAATTGTTGCATCTTAGTGAAGTCATACATAGAAGTAAACAAATGCATTTTTACAATTGTTTTCTCCATATTTATAAAAAATATTTATAAGACAAAAGCTTATTTTTCTCTTCTAGAAAAATACACTCATTGTAGTGTCCACTTTTGCTTGGCTTCTTAAATTTTAAACATCCGACTGTGACTTGCTTCATTGCAATAATTCTTCCGACCACTTGTTCGAAAGAATATAAGAAGAAATGATACAACCTGGTTCTTATGACTTGTAATTGGCGTTTCCTACCAGAACCTCTAGGGACAAGGATCTTCTAGTATTTGCTCCTTTCCTTTCCTGGTCCTCTCGTTAATCACTTCTTCTTCTGGCATTCCTGTTGCCTGATCTTGTTCGCTCTTCAATGTAGGGGTTGTCTTTCCTTCCTCTACCTTTCCTGGATCAAACTGGTCCTCCCTATTGTGTCTTCCTCTCCATGGCTGGTCGGGACTCCAATTCTCTTCCACCTCTTGGTCTGAGGTTATATCTGCTCGTGCTGGCCGCCACTTTATCTTGTGTTCGGCATTTCTTGCTATATTTTGGTAGAACATTAGAATCATTTGACGACAAAGTTCTCTTATTCATTCTATTTATTGAACCTTTCTGAATCTTCCTTTCTGGTCCACTTGACCCAGATTCACATGATCGTTTATACCCTATAATTTCATTTCTGCTTCTTTTTATCCTTCTACTTTTCTCAGACCAAGAACTAGGTGTTGATCTGATAAGTGGTCCGCGCTTATTGGTCTTATTTGTGTCTCTCACCCTGATTATTTTTAAAACTTAACCCTTTTCCCTCTAACTCACGCTTTACATCTGACCCTTTCTTCTTACCATACTGCGACTCATTTGATCTCCGTTGTACTCTGTTAAAACTACTCGATTCATCATGTAAACTATTGCTATCCGAACTACCAGTTCTTATCTCCATCTCGTCACATTTCCAATGATGATGTATTCTAACTTGATCGACATTAACCGTTAACCTTTCTCCCGCCTTCCATATCGCTACGTTGTTATTCTTTACTTTGAAGGCTATGTTGCGTTAATGTTCAATCAGGATGCAATCGGATAAAACTTAACAACTTTAACTTTATTGTAGACACATGTTCTAAATCATCTGCGAGTGTTGAGAGAGAGAGAGATTACCCATGAGCACAACGTATATATACTGCAACCCTAGCGGAGAAAACTAGTACTATTCTAGATGTACACTTCATTGTAAGGTGCTACCATCTAGTGAGCTAAAATATAGGATATGCTACAATAGTATCCCCCCAGTGATGGAGAGAATCGAAAGAACGATATATGACATGTGCTCATGAGCAAACAATCTCAAATACAATTATTTGAAATATGATTGAAAATTACATTGAAAAGAAAATTATACATACATATGCTTGAAATTACGTTGTAAGAAAATATAATATGCATACAGATATTTGAGATTACATTACATAAATATACATAATATGAAAATCATAAGATATGAAAAGTCAAACAAATTTCCTTAGAAAAATATATATATGTCCATCTGGTACTTGAATAGTTTATTTAATTTCAGTTATTAGTCTCTGAGGAAATCTTACCCGTCTACCTGATTTGGTAGTTTGCATGTTTGTTGTCACTGGATGGCGATGTGATGATTCTGCACTAATGATAGGATCAGGAATGGTATCGGGCAAATCCCTGAACACAAATGCTGGTTTAACTCTATCAAGTGACACACAACTTTTCTTTCCATTTATATTAATGGTTATGTGTTTGTTATTCCTTGATAGAACTTCGTGTGGCCCTGTGTAAGGCTGAGACAATGATGGGGAAACTTTGTCAACACGGAGGAACACATGAGAACAGTCATCCAATTTAGGGTGCACAAAAATTTTTGAAAATCCATGAGTGGATGTTGACAAGGGTTTTAAATGATTCATGTGGTTTTTCAACTGTTGCACAAATCCGTAGTCTAGTGGCATTGAAGATGTGTCAGTGCATATCTCGGCTGGTAATCTGAGGGAAACACCATACACTAATTCTGCACTTGAAGCATTGATGTCGGGTTTCACAGCTACTCGCAAGCCAAGAAGAACTGCAGGTAGGGTCTCAGTCCACTTGATATTCTCATGAGCCATTAAGGCGCTCTTTAGCACTCTATGTAAACGTTCCACTAAACCGTTTGCTTCTTGGTGGTGTGATGTGGTCCTGATGCGGTTTGTGCCCAGGAATTTCGTTAATTCTTTGAAAAGAACAGCTTCAAATTGTCGGCCTTGGTCAGTCGTTAGGTAAACTGGGCAACCAAATCTAGAGATCCAAGTGTCAAAAATGGCACGAGAAACTGTTTCTGCAGTAATGTTCTCTATGGCTACTGCTTCTGGCCACCTAGTGAATCGATCGACAATTGTTAAGCAAAAGATTTTCCTTCTGATGATGGTAAAGGACCTATCAAATCCACATGAATGTGTGAAAATCTTGTATCAGGTAAGGCGAAAGTGCCCAGAGGTGTCTTCGTGTGTCTGTGCACTTTTGAACGTTGACAAGCAATACAGTTCTGGACCCAATCTTTCACTGTTTTCCGCATGTTTGGCCAAACATATCTGGATGCGATGAGTTGGAAAGATGCTGCAACACCAGGGTGAGCTAAGTTGTGAAAATGCTCAAATATGGTCCTTCGAAAATTATATGGTACAAATGGTCTGGGAGAGCCAGTGGAAGTATCACAGATAAGTTCAGTGGCTGATACTGGAGATGGCACACGTTTAAAGACAAGGGAAGATTTCTCGTCATTTTGGAAACTTTGTAATTCGTTGTCTTCTAGTTGAGCCTTTGAAAGTGCATCAAAATCTAAAAATGAATTGGATATTTGATTCACTTCAATTCTTGAAAGTGCATCAGCGACTGCGTTGCGGGTACCATTTATATGACGAACATCGGTACTGAATTGAGATATGAAATCTAGATGTCGCCATTGCCGTGGACTGCACTTGTCAGGATTTTGCATAAAGGCATACATGAGAGGTTTCTGGTCTGTGTAGATTATGAAGTCTCTTCCTTCGAGCATGTGACGAAAACGTTTGACCGAAATATACATTGCCAGGAGTTCTCTGTCATATGTGGACCATTTCTGCTGACTTTTCGAGAGTTTTACTGACAAAAAGGCAACAGGTTCCCAATTGTTTTGGCAAAGTTGCATAAGAGAACCACCTACGGCTTTTTCACTCGCATCAGTCCAAAGGCTTAATTTTGCACCTGGAATGGGATGTCGAAGAAGAGTTGCGTCAGCTAAAGCGTTTTTGGCATCATTAAATGCCTGCTCTGCCTCCTCAGTCCATTGAATTGAGTCACGCAAATTTTTACAGGAAACTTTTTTAGACTTTTTAAAATTTTTAATTCCTTCCAAAAATTTATTTAGTGGGGCTAATAAATGAACAGCTTTGGGAACAAAGCGTCGATAAAAATTAAATAACCCGAGGAAACGTCTTAATTGCGTGAGTGTAGTAGGTTGAGGAAAATTTAAAATGCAATCGACGCGATCCGACAAGGGTTCTATTCCTGATTCAGATACTTTAAAGCCTAAGAATTTTATTGAAGTTACACCGAAAATGCATTTAGAGGGCTTTAAAGATAGTCCATATTGTTGTAAGCGTGTGAATAAAATTTGTAAATGTTGTAAATGTTCTTCGGGTGAAGAAGACGCGACCAGAATGTCATCTACAAAAGCGAACACAAATGGAAGATTTCGCAAGACTCATCTATGAATCGTTGAAATGTAGCAGCGGCATTGCAAAGACCAAACTGCATCCGAGTGCTTTCAAATAACCCAAAAGGTGTGATGATTGCACTTTTATGTACATCATCTGGGTTAATTGGAATTTGATGATATGCCTTCACGAGATCAATGTGAGAATAAATTTTTGTACCGTGAAGATTAGAAGTAAAATCTAAAATATTGGGAACGCTATAATTATCTTTAATAGTTTGAGCATTGAGTGCACGGTAATCGCCGACTGGTCGCCACTCTGTGCTGTCTTTTTAGGAACCATATGTAAAGGTGAGGCATAATTACTTTTGGAAGGTCGCATATGACCTAGAGTAATCATGTTCTCAAATTCCGCTTTTGCGATGCGGAGACGATCGGGAGCGAGGCGGCGAGCTTTAGCTGTTACAGGTCGACTATTTGTTTCGATGTAATGGACTACGGAATGTTTAATTTCTTGATCAGGCCGGGGAGGTTTTGTGATGTCAGGAAATTTTCTTAAAAGTTCATGATAAACCCTATCACCTGACACAGTTTTAATTGAATGAATTCTACTATTGCCTAAAATACAATGACATTTAATATTTGTCTCCGAGTCTAACAATGCTTGCTTACTTATATCCGGTACTAAACGGAAGTTGTACAAGAAATCAGCACCGATAATTGGGGTTGAAACGTTACCAACTAAAAATGTCCATTGGAAAATTCTCCTTAAGCCTAAATCTAAAGAAAGTGTTTGAGTTGTGTATGGGTGATGTATTGGCGGCAGAAAGTGTCATTTGTGAATTATTTTGCCTTTGTGTTTTTGTTGCTGGAATTATGGACACATCAGATCCTGTGTCAATTAAAAATGTGACATTAGTACGTCTATCTCGAATAAAAAGGCGACGAGAATTTCTTGGCAAGGCAGTAGTCGCCATTATACCTAACCGGACTCGTTTTTTGAGAATTTACATGGAGGGTGACATTTTTGAGCTGCTGAGCCAAATTTGTAATGGTACCAGCACTGCTCGTATGTTTTTGATTTAGAGCGATTACGTTTATGAAATGGGAGATTACGATTACGACTACGACTTCTGCTACGCGAAATTTCATCAATGCGCAAATTTAATTTTTTATTTCTTCAAGTACATGGCTTTCAATGGAATTTTTGTCTGAGGAAACGGAACAGGCACTTACCGCAATTGGCGTCACCTCCATGACTCGATCGGCTACTTCGGCAGCTTTCTCCAATGTCAGCGGACTTATAGCTGCAAGAATGGATTGTACACGAGTGGGCAGATGCTGCTGAAAAGTTCAAGCATGAGGTCATCCGGAACGCTATGAGATTCCGCGCGCCTCCTCATGACGCGCAATAGTTCGCTGGGACGTCTATCTCCGAGTTCTTCTCCGATGAGTAATTTCCTGATTTCTTGATGGGATGATTCACCGCTTCTTTTTATTAGCTCCGTTCTCGCTTTTTCGTAAGGCTCCACAGGGTCGGGATTCATAATGACGTCACGAATGATGGTTGCTGCTTCCGGTGGTAAATGTGCGATGATGTAATTAAATTTTGTTTTGCTGTCTGTTATTGCCTTGGGACAGCCAAGTTGGAATGTGCTATCGCACATTGTGAACCAGAGAGCAGGATCGTGAAAGTTATATGCCGGTATCTTGACGGCGCCTACGTCATTCATTTTGAAGCTTACACGTGGTTACCAGTTCTTTCGCAATATTTAGCTATTTCGTGAAAATTTTAAAAATAAAGCATTATTTTAATGCCATAATATCTTATTCATGCAGGTCACCATTGAAGGCTATGTTGCGTTAATGTTCAATCAGGATGCAATCGGATAAAACTTAACAACTTTAACTTTATTGTAGACACATGTTCTAAATCATCTGCGAGTGTTGAGAGAGAGAGAGATTACCCATGAGCACAACGTATATATGCTGCAACCCTAGCGGAGAAAACTAGTACAGTACAGTCCCGCTAATCCGAACACGGCTAATCCGAACATCCGGTTAATCCGAACGACTCCGCGGAAAATTTTTTATAATTTTAAGGACGAAAAAATCGGTGAATATTTCAATATAAAACAGTGTAAACCTTAATTCAAAATAGTTCTTTATTTAATATTCACGCACTGTACATCAAGTTATGGTACAAATTTTAAAATGGAATAAACTACAGAACAGAACACTAATGTTTAGTATGAAAAATTGTACAACAGAACCTCTTTAGAACCTCTAGTTTGTCTTTAAGAGTAAGTGTTGAGTGTTTACGCTTACTCGCCATAACAATCTGTTTACGTACACTGTATCACAGATAAATGTCCAAAACACAGAACAAACTGTTTTCACTGTAGAATATCACACTGTTATTAACACAGAGAAAAAAGCAGACGAGTATAGAACGAGCGCGGAACGACTGACGGCCAACAGTACAGGCACACGCACACGCAGTCACACTGACACACTAAGTTAGAGTGGTGGAGGGAGGACACACGCGTCGAGGATTGGGAGTACAGTCCACGCGGCAAAAAAGCGGGCGCGTACGCTCACATTACGACAAAATACATAGACACAATAGACCCGTACTCCCGGTTCAAATAGTGATTTCGCTGTTACTCCGGCTAATCCGAACAATCACGTAATCCGAACAGGGGTCGGTCCGATATTGTTCGGATTATCGGGACTGTACTGTACTATTCTAGATGTACACTTCATTGTAAGGTGCCACCATCTAGTGAGCTAAAATATAGGATATGCTACAACTTCTAATACTCTATAGGGACCTACAAATTTTTGGTTTAAATTTAGCTACCACTTTTTTTTGGTGCCAAACTGAAAGGATGCGTTGCTGTCGAAACCCAATCATTCACCTTAATTTGCACATCACGCCTGCATCTATTATAATATTTCTCCCATTTTTCATGCTTAGCCTTTGTGTTTCGTCTAGCTTCCTCAAACAATCTCTCAATATCTCCTACTGCAAAATCAGTTCCATCCAATACCATCACTAATTTGTGAAAAGGTGTAATCAACTTTCGACCTAACAATAATTCTGCAAGGTGTTTTCCCGTCGTTTCATTCACTGCTGTACGAATAGCCTAAGCAAACTCGCATAAGAACTGGTCCATGTGTCATGTTGATCATTGATATAATTTGCAATCATTTGCACAAGATCGCGATTTACGCATTCTGTTCTATTTGCCTGAGGTCTATATACAACAGTCTTCACATGCCTTATGCCTAATCTTTCGCTTAAATGCTCAAAAATATCAGAGATAAATTGGGGACCATTATCACTTATTAATTATACTGGAGCTCCAAAACGCGATATATAATTATCAAAAAAATTATCCGCTGTAACTCGAGCCGAGGCTTTATTAAGGGGTATGATTTCAGCCCACTTGCTGAAATGATCCGTAATTACTAATACATATCGTTTACTTCTCACTCTTGACGTAGGGTATGGACCTAACAAATCTAATGTAACTCTCATTTGGATAATTTGATACAATCGGAATTAATCGACCAGCTGGTAACGCGTTTTTATAATTATTAATTTGGCACATGTGGCATGTAGAGACATATTGATCAATAAATTTTCTCATATACGGGAAATAACAAACATCCCTTATTTTATGGTAAGTTTTAAAACGTCCAAAATGACCTGCTACAGGCTTGTCGTGAAATTCTCTCATTATTTCATTCCTTAAAGACTGTGGAATGTATACTCGCATTTCACCTAATGACGTTGCATATTTTGCTTAAAACAACAAGCCTTCTTTAATCTAAAATCGAGGGACCAATTCTCGCATATTGTCGCATTAACTGAGCTATCTTCTGGGTTTTCCAGATATCTATAGATATGACCTAATTCTAGGTCTTTTCTTTGCTCTTCTATTAACTGTTCTCGTGACGAAAGTACCAAATCCCTGATTATTGCACAATTAACCTTCTCTCCTATTATACTTTGAACTGGGTTTCTCGACAAAACGTCGGCTACCGCATCTTGAGTTTCGGGATGATGTTCCCATTCTATATTAAATTCTGCTAATTTTCGTGCCCATCTGATCATTCTATTTGACAAATTTTTACCATGTGTTAAACGTGTCAACGCAGCGTGTGATCCGTAATCACCTTGATCGGCAAAGAACCTAATTATGTTCTGAATTTATTCAGAGCCCAAACCACTGCTAAACACTCCCTCTCTGTTACAGTGTAATTCCTTTCTGCAGCACTAAGTGTGCGAGAAGCAAATACTACTGGTCTGCTACCCTTATTGAGCTTGCATCCGTAAATAACGCAAAAGGCTTTTTGAAATCCGGCAATTTTAAAATTGGTGCTTTTGATATGGCTGCCTTGAACGCATTGAATGTTTTCTGCGCCTCAATTGACCAACAAAATTTCTTTAGTTTTCGTTTAAGATTATAAAGAGGCTCGCAAAGATCAGCATAATTTTTAATAAATTTTGCGTACCACTGGGACATTCCTAAAAATTTCGACACCTCCTTAGAATTTCGTGGTGGTTTCATTTCAACTATAGCTCGAACTTTTGTTTCATCAGTTTTAATTCCTTCCTTATTAATAATTAAACCTAAATATTTTAACTCATCACAACCGAATTTACATTTATCTTTGTTTGTTCGTTTGTTATCTTTGTTTGTATTGGGAGCCGCCCCTGACAAGCCAAATGACATTCGGTGAAATGCGCAAGTGCCATTCTTTGTGACGAATGCAGTCTTAACTATATCACTAGGGTTTACTGCCAGCTGAAAATATTCCAATCTGAGATCAAGAGCTGACATTATCGCTGTATGGGGTATGTTCATTATTAAATCGTGTATTAAGGGTAAGGGATAACAGGTACTTTGTAATTGCATTAAGTTTCCAATAATCGACAGCAAATCTATACGCTTCCAGTTTATATGGCGGTAACCCATTATTTTTTCTACATAACACAACTGGTGACGCGTACTGGGATGAATGGGAATTATGAATCCTTCTTTCAACATTTTGTCTACATGATAATCGAGTATCTCTTGTTTCACCCTATCATAACGATACGGACGAGAAACAACTGGTGGGTTATCTCCCGTGTCAATCGCATGATATAAAACATGTGTAAGCCCCGGTTTATCTGAAAACAATCCTTGAAAACTATTAAACAAATCTCGCAACTCCTTTTTCTGTTTTTCCTCTAACTTTGTCTTAGAAAGATCTATTTCTATTTTTTTCTCTTCCTCGGTGCTCTTAACCACCTTATCAATCTACGAATCAGGAATCGCTAAGGATTTCCGATCAAAGTCCAAAATGATCTTCGATCCACTTATGAAATCTATCCTGAGAATATATGGGTATTCCAAATCTGCCAACACATGAAACAACCAAGGTTTTTCAAACTCCTTTATTCGAATATTCAATTCCACAATTCCAATATTCTGACATTTAGTTCCCTATGCCGTGATAACCTGAGTACGTGATTTCTTTATTGGTTTATAAAAAAGAAATTTTCGGTATATCTCTTCTGATATAAATGACTTCTCCGCTCCTGTGTCCCATAATGCTGTCGTAAAAGTCTCGTTTAATAAAATAGGAACATATGGAAGTTCCACTGGAGATATGCATATTGCTGAAAGTTTAATTGGTACCTTATTTATCGACTGCATTTGATCACTTTGAACATCACTAACTTTCAAAACATTCAACCCTTTGCCTTCTATCGCCTCGACTAAACTTTTCACTCGAACCCCTATTTCTGTGGTCCCCTGTACTAAAATCGTCTTTTTGACTTCCGTTTCTAAATTGATATCCCCTATCGTTAAATCTTCGATCATCCTTCTGAAATCTATTCCTGCTCTCGAACCACTGATTTCCTTGATGGCTATTCTCGTAGTTACCCCTATAATCAATTCTACCATTACTCTGTCTACGCACCACTTCAGAATTTCTCCAATTTCCTCGATTATTATCAACACTAGACATCCTACGCTCATTCCAACCGTGTCCTTCCACATTATCACTATTTCTCGAACCCCGTATTGCCTTGCATGAATATCTTTCTTCAAACTTAGCTAAGACCTCCAACAATTGAACCATGTTTTCTGGATTTCGAACTTCCACATAATCCTGGACTTGTGGTTCAAGTCTAATAAAAATATGATCTACCAGGGCTTTCTCTGACATCCCCAGTTCTAACTTTTTATGCAATTTTAAGAAATCTTAAACAAAATCCGTCGGCTCCTGGTTCTGTCTCTGTTGAGACGCATAAAACCTGGTCTCTAAATCTCTCCTATTTTGGATGGCAGGGAATGCTTTCGACAATGCTGCTTTCAGCTGCGCGAAGTCCGTGGCGGTATTCTGCACTAACGCTGATCCAAATATCTGATACCAACTTGGGCTCTCCCTAGGAGATGACCTTTAAAATAAGCACACGATGAGTTACTGGGTATCTCAAGTAATTTGATTTGATTGTCACAATACCCTCCAAAAACTCGGTGACGTTCTTGGACCCGGGAAAGTACACTTCTGGTAAAACATTAAACCCTCTCGCGTTTCTCCTCTCGGGGTCATATAAATTGAATTTTGTTGGGCATCATTGTTATATTCCCCCTCTTGTGAGAATATCTCTCGTATTATCAGCGTGAGCTAGAGGTGTAGGATTAACGGAAGAACTAGAGGCACACATAATTTTAATATATCTTAAAGCTGAAAATCTTTATTAAGATTTTCAGCTTTAATTTCTATCAAATTAAATTATAATAATTAATGTGAGAGAATCTATGCGCAATGGCAAAATGCGCAACACACAATTTATATAGATAATATCGACTTAACCTAACTCGGACCACTATCAATAACTGAATCGCCTAAACTCAATTCTAATACAATCACTGATTCTAATATTAAATAGTCAATCCTACTTTTTGCAGTCTGAAGAATCAATCACTAATATCATAAAGGCAATCTTGTATTTACTTGCATGCACTGGTATGCACCTTGGTTCTCTATATCTTTATCACTTATAGCTTCTAATCACCGCCACGTAACCTTATCCAAACTTGAACCACGAACTATATTAACATTCCTCTACTTGCCATCAACTGCCACAAATTGCCATCACGCTTACTCTAACTTCTGATATTTAAAAGGTTCTTAATTTGCATCTTTTCACACTTAACTTCTTGGATTTGGTTGGAAAAGAGTTGCCATTAATTCTGGCCTCAAAGAACCCAAAGAACATGTTAAAGAAAAGACGCGTGAGCCTGTCACAAATTATCTGTGATGTCAATGACAATCTTAACAGATATCATGAGTACAGTTCGATAGCAGCCAAGATAAAGGTTCTGGTGAGTAAGTGAATTTGAAAGGTGTCCTTGTAATGGTCCCTATGGACCTCACTTTGAGAACTATAATAATTAGGAGACGTAAAAGAACCAGTAGCCATTTTTATAAATAACTTTCTTTATTTGAATAACTTTCTCAATTAAAATCAAAGACTTATTAACAAATCCGAATAATAATATTATGAGGTTTTAAACATAATATCTTTAAATTTAACTCAATTAATTAATAATCTAATTAATCAATTCATTAAATAACGATCACGCAGAAATTACCACGATAAGAGATCCCAGAATTATATTTAATAATGTTCTTAATGAACATTTAACTTTAATCCGATTCTTAAAGTTTTAACGAGACTTTAAATACAATTTTATATTTACCACTCGTAGTCTCAATTCTTCTTGAGATTAAATTATCAACAATATTCCAATTCAAAATTACTATAACTCTATGTCACAATGTCTATCTCCTACTGCTCTAACTTTACTATTTCGTTTGACTTAAATACTGAATCTAATCTGCATAATAAGGAATCCTGTCCGCTCTTTGGAGTTGATTGGAAATAGGTAGGGAATTAAATTTCCCTAAAAAGGTCGGTTCAGAAGGTTAGTGATAAAGTTCCGTATAGATTCGTCACATCCTACATGCTGCAAAGTGTTACAGAAGTGATTTTGGGGCTGTTCTAGTAATAAAATATTGTTTGACTTTTTTTTGTTCAGGAAGAGACAAATTGTTTGGAAGAAGTGACTCAAAATAGTTTAATACTCCACACCACCATTATAGATACTATTTCTAGGAGAGGAATCTGTGTGTTTCACTAAATATTAAAAGCAAATGTTATATTTCTGAGCATGTCGATTGTAAGTAATCATATACAGTTTCAA
The DNA here is from genome assembly GCA_019973935.1 of Trichonephila clavipes. NCBI lineage: Eukaryota > Metazoa > Arthropoda > Arachnida > Araneae > Nephilidae > Trichonephila > Trichonephila clavipes. The sequence goes on from BMAU01018222.1 coordinate 237,698, forward strand.
CCTAGAGTTTCACTTCATAGTAAGCAAGTGTGTGTGTTAAATTTTTTGAAAGATAGTTAATGTAAACCTAGTCCTAGTAAATATCTAGAAACAAAAGGACAAACGTCCAGAAGTTAATTGTTTACAGCATCTCTAATACAGTGTAGCTGGAGACAAAGTTTTTTTGTTTGTTTATGGTGTGAATTGTTTGATTGATTGATAGGTGTTTATGATGTGGTATTTGTGTCAAATGGCCTTAAAAACTGGGGGGGAACTGTCTAATACTTTAAAAAATTAGTCTTCTCATCGTAATGCTTAGAAATGTTTGTAAGAGGCTCCAAGAATATTCAAGAAAAGTGGATTGAGTAAGATATCTGCTTAACACAAGGAGGAAGTGAAAAAAACTCTAGATTTTTTCTTAAACTCTTTTCTTCACTTCTCCTGGTAAAGCAATACTTAACAGTATTGAAACATAGAAAAAATTATTTCTTATAGAAATAATGGGTATCTATATTAGGGTGCACCGAGAAGTTTTTTAAAGCCTGTTTTGATCATTAAACCCTGGAAAAAGGCTTTTTATTGAGGTAAGCAAAGAGGGAAAAAAATAAAGTCAAATATCTTCTACTTGCAGAACACTCATAAAGTTTTGAAAGATCAAGAAATTTGGCCTTTTTTCCTAATTTTTAGAATTATTTAACTTACTAATACCATAGAACTATTATTCTAAATATGAAGTTTTGGATATGAGGAACAGGGTAAAAAAGTTAAAATTTGTTGATATTCAAAATATTTAAAAACTAACTTTAGGAAATCAAATACAAAACATACAAGGTGTAGCTCTAAAATAACGAGACTGACGCTATAAATTTCTTTATTTTGATTTCATACATATTTACTAATTATCAACTTCAATATGCACCCTTCCTCTATCCCTATAACGCTTCTTGTTAATCTTCCTTTGTTTGAAATAGTGCTGGAAGTCTTTGTGTGAGCTCCTTTAGGATGTGTGCCACTTTCTCTTTCCCAGCTTTAATGGACTCAAATTATATTCTTTATTATGTAGATTTCACCTTGGGAACAGATGGAAGTCGAATGACTTCCGATTCAGCAAATAAAACTGTTGTTCTAACACTGGGATACTGTACTTGGCTAGAAACCTCTTGACAAACAATGCAAAATGAGCTGGCGCACATTGCCTTGGTGCCCTCAACAATTATGGTCGTTTCTTAGTTATTATTTCACGAAGTTCAGCTAGAACAGGAAGATAGTGATATTGATTGATAGTTTGACGTTCAGGAACCATGAATATCGGAAAAACAATCATCATTGCTTGGCAATTTGGATTTTTTTCATTCGAGATTTTTTTGACTGTTGGTGGATTGGCTGTGCAGGCGCATGGATTGAAGCTTCATTTCAGGATCATAACCTAAAAACTACAATTCCTCTCACGTTATCATACTTTTCACAGTAATTTTGGGTAATTTTAAATGGCATTCAAAGTGTTAGTGCAAACATTTTTGCGAGCTTCTTGTGGTTCAAATGTGAGAATTTTAAGCATCATTTCGGTACAGACTTTTTGCATGCCAAAATTGTTATATAAAACTTGCCGCATGTAATCTTTGTCAATTCCTACGGTCTCAAGTACTTAACTGATGGTCAAATCAATCCAGATTACTGATTTTTTCGATATTGTCATCCTTTATATATTTTGACGTGGAAGGGCAATCTGAGCATGAATAATCTTCAACATCTTCTTGACCATTTTTAAAATGCTTGAACCACTAAAAAACACGTACACGCGATAAGCCTTCATTGCCATACACTTGTTTCAATAAATTATAAGTTTCAGTAGCGGTTTTTCCAAGTTTCATGCGAAATTTCACAACAATTCGGTGATCTATTGTTTTACTTATCGTTTTTCCTGCAAAACAAAAGAGCTCTGATGCGAACGAAGTCTACAGCTATACGGATTTGTTTATAGAAACGAGAAGCACTGCATTCGAAAGAGAAGGTTTCAGGCTAAATAGCTGTCAGTCGCTGGGGCTTAGCGTAAGCTTATTTCTTCTGTAACAGCGTCAGTATTCGTTATTTAATAGCCACACATTGTGGTTTTCATTTTTTATTGGAAAGAATATTCTTTAAAGTTGTACTTCTGAGAAAATTCCGACATATTAGTGAGACAAAAAGCCGAAGCATCACTTACAGTTCATGTGATTGACGTCCATCTTTTCTACCCATTCCGATATTCACTCTGAAACCACAGTAGTCACAGGGTATGGTCATGAACTCATGAATGTCTTTGTTTCTATCAAGTTTTGGGTTCAACAGGCATTAGACCCATCCAGTAGAGAAGCTGATGCATGTTAAACTGGTGTGGAAGTTTGAAGAGTGAGATGCCAGCTGTAGCACATTTTTTCCCCTTGTGTCTCAAAAGGGCTTTGTCTTGTTGCTCAAAATTATAAGATCCCTCGCAAATAGTCCTTTTGTAGCTTCAAAGTGCAACGTCAATAAACAATCAACTGAAGATCACTATCCTCTGATTAAATGTTTTTTTGAATCGACGGTACCTAGATCTAGATTTGATTTATCAATTTCACCAACTAATAAGCAGATTACTAATATCTTGAAACCACAACATCAACACAATCTTTACTTTACTGTCACTCTTTAAATACCTTTTCAAATTAACTTTTATTTAAGAGCAAATTAGCATAAAATTCATCTTCCACTTGTTTCACAGAGTGTTAGGGATTGTGTTATAAAAAAAATCATTCCACACAATAGTGTTCTTAGAGGAAATAACATTAATTCAAGATAAATTCGGATATTGGAATTGCTCTGACTTGCATTTATTTTACATAAGAAAATGATTTCTTATATCAATGATTTGCATATTTGAGTATACCAACTATGTCATCTTTGACCAATTTTAGAGCAAAATAAATGTTTGTATATTACGAAATTATTTTTACTGATAGCTAAAAATTTCAGTTGAAAGCTCTTAATTAAACTAATTACATTGAAGGTTACAGTCCTGGAAACTTATTGGTTTAAAGTGGTATGATACAGCTGGATAAATCTTGAAACTTGCTTTGAAAATATAAGTAGTTTTAATGTTATAGTGTGTTTCTCCTTCAATATATTTATAATCAAATGTTTTGAACCAGCAATGATATTTTAAACTAAGTGAAGCATAAAAACTTTTTTTTATAGTTCTTTCCATTTTAATGAAGAAAAAATTTGAAATTGGTGTGTATCATACAGAGACCACTAACAAACCTGAACCTGCTAAAGGAAAAAAAGTAAAAGATAGTGATGAATACACAGACTTTGGAGATGAAGAAGCAAGTTTTTCCCTGTTAATTAAATGTTTACTTAAGTGGTATATTTATTTTTGTTTGCACAATTTTTTTAAATGCTGTGGAAGTATGTACTATTTTTTAATTCTGGATATTTTTTAATTCACTAAAGATATCGTGGGGTTTTCCCCGACGCGAAATGAGACGTTTTAATGCACCAAGAAAGGCTTCAGTAGAACAATTGGTAACTATTTCTAGGTGAATTCCCTTTACAGCGAAGCAAATAAAAATACATGCATAACATTTATATGATTTCTTGAATTTACCTGGATACAATTTAATAAAGAAAGGACCGGCATAATCAATACCAACCTTGGTGAATACCCTTGATACCGTTACTCGGTCACTAGGCAAATCGATTGATTTGTCGAATCGGGTGCCTCTCACGCCAAGTGTTTTCTTGCCAAATCTGGTAACCCTTTTGAATTTGTTTTCCAGTGAAGTAGTAGCAAAGCTTTCTAGAAAGACTAAGCTTTGATACTCCAATGACCTGAAAGTAGTCACGTGATCAAAGGAGGGAAGGATTTGGTGGGACAAAATGATTGTATTCACACTTCCATCTTGTATGCTGAAGTAGTTGATAGATTTTCTCACGTGTATTTATATTCATTACTCAGGATAAATTGACTGGTTTTTCTGGGAAAAGGATTACTCAGAATTTCTTTATTAACCATGAAGAAAAAGGTACGATATTTATATTACTGTATAACTTTATTCTTGTCATTGAATTTTTTTTCTTTTGAGTCTTGAGAACACAATATGATAAACTGACGCATATATGCCAATATCCTTGATTATTTGTAAAAAAGATATTTTGTTTGATAAGAGAAATTAGTGTTTAAGTGTAAAATTAGTGTTTTTATTCTGTCACAAATCTTAATTAACTGAAAATTATTATTAATAACTTAACCTAAAGCTGCACACATTTCATAATAATGCCTCGTTACTGTTGTGTACCAAATTGTTCCTCTAATAAACCGGGGCTGCCGTACGTTTCTGTGTTTTGTTTCTCAAAAGATGAACAGTTGTTACAAACTTGGAAAAAGAAAATTCCTAGGGATTTTAAAAATACTAACAATAGTGTAGTGTGCATTAAACATTTCCCTGAATCTTTCATTGTGAGAAAAGATAAAATTACAGACAAAACTGTTACTGTTATAGAAATACCTAGAGTGTATCCAAAATTATCAGAGAATGCATATCCTTGCATTTTCCCTGGTTGTTCATCCTACTTGAATGAAACAATTAAAGAACGTTCGGTAACAATTCAATGAAAGGAAAAAATGAAACAATTAGACGAACAACTGTTTACTAATTTCATTAAGAAAGAGGGAATTACCAGTTTTGAATGTTTAAAAGAAAATCTGCTAATGCAAGAAAATCCCATATCTGATTTCTTATCTAAAAATAATGTTCTAAAACATAATTGTGAAAGTTGCATAACATTTCTTTTTATGAATTGCGAAAATTGTCCTATTTTAAAATCCCTAAAAATAAATACAGATCTCTCTATTGTTATATTTAATAATAATCGTGAATTAAATATACCTTCTGTTGGAAAAATTCTTAATAATCCTCCTAGGTTAACATATTTCAGCGAATTGTTGAATATCCTTAATACAGTAAATGTTTTTGAAGAAATCTGTTCCATTAATTGTGTTCCTCATCATGTTATGACTATTCAATCATGTGAAAAGTATATTGAAAACTGTAATGCTGAAAATTTCGAGGCAGCAAATTTTATTTTAGAGCAAATGAAATTGTTAAATTTCAATAAACATGGCCGTAAGTATAACAGTAATTTAATGGTTTTTTCTTTCTGCATGTACATTAAATCTACCACATGTTATTCCTACGTAAGAGATAAGGGGAATATATAATTCATTCTAGTGTGAGACAACTACAGAGAGTTGCATCTGTATTAAATGTTACTCCAGGTTTGTCAACTCTGGCTAATGAAAATTATCTACGAGGTAGGTGTAAAGAACTGAAAGACCATGAGAAACAGGTAATATTACAAATTGATGAAATTTTCATCAAATCAGCGATTACATATAAATGTAATAAAATCATTGGATTTACCGAGAAAGGAGAACCAGCTACTCTGATTCAATGTTTTCTATACTCTTCTTTATTGAGTAAAAATAAAGAAATAGTGTCATTGAACCCTGTAAAGAACATGAATGCTGAAGACTTGTATTCTATGACTTTAGAAATTTTGTCACTAATGGAAAAGGTAGGTTTTTCAGTTGTTTGCATTGTAAGTGATAATAACAGAGTAAATAGAAATTGTTTTTCTAAATTGTGTAATGGTACCATAAAGAGTGTTATTCAGAATCCAGCTAATAATGCAAAAAAATTACATCGTATTTTTGATTCAGTACATCTTATGAAATCTATACGAAATAATTGGTTAAATAAGAAAGATGCTGATTCTTCTTTAATGTATCCTGATCCTTCAGAATTTTCTCAAATCCGAAAAGCATCTTTTTCATCATTATTTAAAATTTATAACGAAGAAATGAACATTATTGTGAAATTAGCTCCTAAATTATGTTTTAAAGCTTTAAAACCAACAAATTTTGAGAAACAAAATGTTAAATCATTTTTAAAAATTTTTGAAGAAAGCAATGTGATTGCACTTAATATATTAAAAGATAAATTAGGCTACCCAGAAATATTTAGGGACACTGCAATATTCATCAAATATATTTTAGATTTCTGGCAAATAATGAATATTAAAAATCCAACTAAGGGTCAAAATCTTAAATTGAAAAACAGTGTTTCTTTTTCATCAATGGATGATGATAGATTCACTTTTTTTTCAAAATTTGTTCAGTGGCTGGACTGCTGGAAAAATTTAAAACAAAATAAACGATAAGGTTGTTTAAGAGAGGAAACATTTTTTGCTTTGAGGCATATGGTAAATACCATCCCAGAACTAATAAAGCATCTTTTGATGGAGCAGAATTTCAAATATGTTTTAACTGGAAAGTTCCAAACTGATAATTTAGAAGCCAGATTTGGGCAATACAGACAAATGTCTGGAGCAAATTATCATGCCACTGTGCAGGAAATTTTGCAAGCTGAAAAAAGTTGCGCATTAAAAGTGTGTTAACTTTGCACTCAGATAAATATGGTACTATCTCACTAAAAAATTTAATTTCAAATCATTCAGGTGAGATATTTCATGGTAAAGTAGATATTACAAATTTCAACGAAATATTAAACATTAGAAATAAATCAGATGATATTTCAATCGAAGAGTATCAAGCTTTAATGTATATAGCAGATATTGTATGCATAATATAAAATTTGAATGCTCCGATTGCAAGCATACATTTGTTTTAGATAAGCAGATTAATTTAGACTCGGAAAATATCGAAGGGACAAAATATTTGAGACTTCTGTATAGAGGAGGTTTAAAAATACCCACAGATATTGTTATGAAAGTCATTTCAACTTAATATTTCATTTTTAATTTGTTAATATCGAAAACATTCGAATCGAAGTTTCTTAAAGTTGATTGCCAATTATCTTGCTTTACAAGCATAACTGAAGCATATCTGGAACTACACGAGATGTGGAATGTCTTTCATTCGTTTCATTCACCTTGTGTAAATTGTAACATTCCCCTGCATTTTTATATTTTAAAAAAGTATTCATTACATTTGGGAATATATGCTTAAATAATTATTCAAAAAAGCGCAGTGAAGAAATTTTAACCATGAAGGATAACCGAAAAATGAAGAAATTTAAGGCCAATTAAATTAATGTTTGCTTTTTATATTGTTCTGTTTTATTTATTTAAATATTCAATTATCGATTAGTATGTTATTCATTGTGCATGTATATCCTTGTAATTTTTTATACTACATACATTTTATGAACATGTTTAATTGTTCATATGACTATTTGAAAAAAAATTATTTATTTACATTATTCATTTAAATTATTTTCATAAAGATTTTAGCATTATAAAAGTATGTAAAATGTTATTTTTTTAAATTTTAAAACTTTTGTTTGATTTTTAGATATTTTTACCATAGCATAATATTGAATTTTAATGCATATGCATAAAAATAATATAATTAATTTAAATAATATTGTCACAAATGCAAAGGATTCAAAATTTGAAACTAATCAGTACGTTGCCTCATTAATGATATATTCCATGAAAAGATTTTTTTCTGATTATTTATAGGTAAGTGTATTTTCTCTAATGTATATACATTTTTAGCGTCCTATATTTGCTATATAATTATTATGTTGTTTAAACTGTTCTTGTCATATGCATTTTTTATGTAATTATATGCCTCAAATACTTTACTTTCCCTATTTTCTTTACAAGTAAGTGTATCTTTTTTATTTTATTGGATTAAAATTATTTTATATTTTTGAATATTGAATGAATGAATTATTTTAATTGGATACTTTTAACGTATAATCTAGAATCTATTTTTACTATATAATTACTGTGTCTAAAATTGTTTGTCATTTCTATATTTGTATATATTTTTGCATGCATTTTTTTTATAATTCTTTGTTTTGTTATGATTCATTGATTCTATGAGCATATAAAAAAATGTCATTTCACAGGAAAAAAGAACTCCAGCTAAATGTTTCTAAATTCACTTGATTTTTTATTAATATGCCTCTAATGCTCTACTTTTCAAATTTTCATTGCAAGAAACTATTTTTTTTTATTTTATCTATTTGAAGTTATTTTACATTGAGTCAGTTTTTTCTTAGATTTTTCTTATAATGTTAGGAGCCTTTCATGAATGATTTTGTCCCTTTATCCGGGAAACTATTATGCATCATTCTAGCGTGTTATTACATATCTTTCAACAGAAAATATTCTAAGTGAGAATTAAAAAGAAATAATCAATATAAATGTGGAAAAGAAATAAATGTTAAAAGCTTTATATTCCTCACAGAGCGAAGGCGCGTAGAAAAGCTTCCCCTCCTTTCGTGACTTCATCAAAACTCTGTCTTGGCCTGGTCCTTCAAGACGGCCTTGGTATAACTCCTTTGGCTTGGCCTGCCCGCTCTGCGGTCATGCCAGAATGGATGGCAATCACCTGCGCCAATGCACTGGACTGGATGAATTTCCAACTGACGACATTGTCTGTTGGTACTGGGAGGCTCGGTGTCAAATGGTCAAGAAGCCAAACACGGGCATTGGATAACTAAATAATATTAAATTCATAGTCTTAAGGTAATAAAAAGGCATCAGAATGACAAAGTTAACTTTTTTTATACTTCATTATCTTAATTTGACTAGTTTGCATTTTTGTATATATATTTCTTGTTTACCCCCTCTCCGCGCACCCTCCAGGAGCTTGCAATCTTTAGATCTATATGAGCATCACATAAACCTGAGGGGTCTTTTCCTTTCCCATGGAGTTTGTCTTTGTGTTTCTGTCTTTATGATACCTTAGTGATCCTTCTCTATTTTCAACTCTCCTTCGTATCATTCAATTTTTACAGTTCCTTCCTTTTCCTGCCTGCATCACAAGCTTAAAGTAATTTATCTCTTATTGTTTGAAGAATTATTATATCATTAATTTTCATTAATTATGATTTAATTTAATTTTTTTTGTCACATAACGGCTTTGTATTTCTTATATAATTTGCATCTTTAGTTATACTAATACTGTTGATTTGTCAGCCCACATGTTTTCATGTACAGTGTCCTGTAAAAATGAAAATGATGTCCTGGTTGATAACTTTTGAATTCCCTTTGCCCCATATTTTGCTGTACACCAGGGGTGGCCAATTCGCGGCACGCGTGCCACAGTGTGGTACGGCTGATTTGTAATAGTGGCATGCGAAGACTTATTGAAAAATTAAAGAATTTTAAAAGATAATAATAAATACCAATTTTTTTACTGTTTTATGGAAATGCAGTTGTCTCAGACAGAAAAAAAAAACAATGCATCAAACATCCAAATACTCCTTCACTGTTTGTGAGCGTTGGTTTTTCATAGAAAGTGCACTCGTGAGATTTTGGAATCTAGGGAGCGAGTTTTAAAATATCTGGATGAAAATAATGAACTGCCCTTTGGATGATTGCTACTCAAGGATGAAGATTGGCTTTGGAATTCAGCTTTTCTTACTGATGCTATGGGACATTTAAATAATTTAAGATTACAGGGAAAAGACTGTATTTCTTCAACCCTGATTGATCATATATCTTTCGGGAAAAAACTTTTGATTTTTTTCTTCTCGAATTTGAAGAAAAAACATTAACACATTTCACATCAATACAGGAACTATCTACCAAAGTTAAGAATTTTCTGAGCTAAGATAGAAGTAAAAATATACTATCCATTTTGTAGGATTCATTTAGTGGTAGGTTTGAGGAATTTCAAGATGATAAAAAAATGCTGATCTTTCGTACATCCTTTTTCAAAATTTCTCTGCAAGACAATTGTTATCCACCTTAAATCCAAATCAGAATTGACTTACAGCACCATAATACATTAAAAAGCAAATATAAGGAATTTATTTCAACTACAAGAGATCCGAACAATGTTGAATGAAGAAAAGTTGTACTGATAAGCAATTTTCCAGATGTACATGATTTGACTGTCATATATTGTTGTAAGTTTGGACAAACATGTTTGTGAACAAATATTTTCTATTTTGAACATGATAAAATCAAAGTATTGCTCAAAACTAGCTGATACACACTTAAAAAAACCTAATTTTTTTAGCATCATCAAGAACTAATCCTAATATAGATGAACTGGTAAAATAAAGTACAAATTCTAAAACGGCATTAAGAAAGTAGTGACTGTTTAATAAAAAAAAAATTATTTAGAATGAATTGCTTCATGATACTCATTTTTTTTTTATTTCATACTTAACCTAACTGATTGAACTTGTAAAATGTTTATTAACAATAAAGTTTAAGTTTGTACTTTTGTTTATCTATTATATTATTTCCCACTATTTAGACTTGCATAAGAAAATGTGCTATTTGCGTAAAAATTCCATGTTAAGCCTATAAGCAACATTTCTTGACCTTTTCATGTTCTTTTGTTTGTTGGAAAATTTGGAAGTGGCGCACATAACTCTTTTTTATCAGATAGTGGCACTCTTCTCAAAAAGGTTGGCCACCACTGCTGTAGACGGATGGCAGGAGTGATCCCGCTTCTGTCAATCGGCTGGGGATAAGTTACTGCAGGGTTTCTTCGGAGTCTCGAAAGAGACATTGCTGTAGGGCTAATACTGCAGATAAAGAGGTGCCTTGAATTTTCCCATCAGATCCTCTCCCTGATGCTGCAGTACTACATCCTGAGTGAATTCCAGGTAAGCACTATATCTATTGTCAGTAGACTGGCAAACTGCCTCCCTTGTCGAATTCCATGCTGGGTAAAGTTATCCTTATAAGAATACTATCTTTCTGATATGGACCCATCACTAGTGCCCGGTAAAAGCTTTGTCTAATAAAATAATTACTATTAATTACTAATAATTTATTAACCAGGGAGCAGGTGTGCTCTCGATACTAAAGTTAACGGTCGCGATGGGGTGACTGGGTCCCCCCCTTGCCTTTTTTTTTATAACTTTTACTATACACAATAAAAATCGTAATTCCAGTGAATAATTTAATCAAGAGAAAGTATACTTACCTACTTTTAAGGACTTTTCAATTTTTATTTGATAATTTGAGAAAAATATTAATCTAACCAAACCAAGAAGTTTCAAATGTGCGTTACTTTAATGAGGGACACAAATCAGACACTTTTCGCTAACATTACAGGAATATTATTTGCAGGCAAAACTGTCATATTTTGTTCAAATTATTGTAGTTTTATTGCCCTTTGATGATCGACAAATAGCATGTTGAACTTTTTCTTGCCTGTGTCTTTTTGACAGAGCGAAGTGTGTCTTGCGGTCCATTTAGGGCTTTATAATTTTCTTGATGGAGTTCTTTAGGTAGCATTTGAAAATTTTGCTTTCAACTCAAACTTTTCATTTTTATCGCTTTTCTCAAAATTACTTTCGCTATCATGATTAATATGCATTATTTCTCAGCAGATTCTGTTTCTGACTGTTTAATAATTATTTACAATTAATTGTTTCATGATACTCATTTTTTTTATTTCATACTTAACCTAACTGATTGAACTTGTAAAATGTTTATTAACAATAAAGTTTAAGTTTGTACTTTTATTTATCTATTATAATATTTCCCACTATTTAGACTTGCATAAGAAAATGTGCTATTTGCATAAAAATTCCATGTTAAGCCTATAAGCAACATTTTTTGACCTTTTCATGTTCTTTTGTTTGTTGGAAAATTTGGAAGTGGCGCACATAACTCTTTTTTATCAGATAGTGGCACTCTTCTCAAAAAGGTTGGCCACCACTGCTGTAGACGGATGGCAGGAGTGATCCCGCTTCTGTCAATCGGCTGGGGATAAGTTACTGCAGGGTTTCTTCGGAGTCTCGAAAGAGACATTGCTGTAGGGCTAATACTGCAGATAAAGAGGTGCCTTGAATTTTCCCATCAGATCCTCTCCCTGATGCTGCAGTACTACATCCTGAGTGAATTCCAGGTAAGCACTATATCTATTGTCAGTAGACTGGCAAACTGCCTCTCTTGTCGAATTCCATGCTGGGTAAAGTTATCCTTATAAGAATACTATCTTTCTGATATGGACCCATCACTAGTGCCCGGTAAAAGCTTTGCCTAATAAAATAATTACTATTAATTACTAATAATTTATTAAATTATTAACCAGGGAGCAGGCGTGCTCTCTAAAACTAAAGTTAACGGTCGCGATGGGGTGACTGGGTCCCCTCCCCTCCCCTTTTTTTTATAACTTTTACTATACACAATAAAAATCGTAATTCCAGTGAATAATTTAATCAAGAGAAAGTATACTTACCTACTTTTAAGGACTTCAATTTTTATTTGATAATTTGAGAAAAATATTAATCTAACCAATCCAAGAAGTTTCAAATGTGCATTACTTTAATGAGAGACACAAATCAGACACTTTTTGCTAACATTACAGAAATATTATTTGCAGGCAAAACTGTCATATTTTGTTCAAATTATTGTAGTTTTATTGCCCTTTGATGATCGACAAATAGCACGTTGATCTCTTTCTTGCTTGTCTTTTTGACAGGGCGAAGTGTGTCTTGTGGTCCATTTAGGGCTTTATAATTTTCTTGATGGAGTTCTTTAGATAGCATTTGAAATTTTCCTTTCAACTGAAACGTTTCATGTTTATCGCTTTTCTCAAAATTACTTTCGCTATCATGATTAATATGCATTATTTTTCAGCAGATTCTTCCCTTGCTTGATCAATTTCAACTTCCTTCAACAGAGATCACAGATGCCCATTTCTTTTTTTATATTATGTTAATTTACATTTATAAACCATAATAAGTCATACAACACAGTAATCAAAAACACTAAGTTGTTCATGGGGGAGAATGTAGCATGTTCATAGAAAATATTTTGGAACAAAAGAGGTCACACGGGAGAACTCAGTCATAACAAATTCCTTAAGATTGTAAAAAAAAAAACGTTTGCCACTCCCAAAAAACAGGAAGATATGTGACAAATACATTTTAGTTCCCATGAAGACTGTCATATAGTAGGATACTGTCAAGGTCATAGTTAACAAATAAACAGTTTCCTTGAAATTAATGATTTCGTGAGCCTGGAGTGACTATGTGCACCGCGCACCGGGTTAATAATTTTTGTAAAGACAAACTCTGTACTCGTTTGTTAATTCAGTCCCTAGCTAATAACAAAATATCTTGAAGATCACCTTTTGCCATCCAGAAAGTAGCGAACTAAAGTCTGTTAATAGTTATGCTCAGGTGATTTTCTCATTGAAACTAAATCTGCCTTACAATGCAAGATATTTTTGTCAACAACATCATTTTGTCAATTTTTTCCCCTTAGATTATACACTTGTTACAAATCCACATAAATCTCCAAATTCTTGCTGAAACCGAAATATTTCCAAATCTGACTTGCTTTGGACCTCTAAAACAGAAATCCTTGCTGGATTTTTCAATTAGGATGTGTTTCAGATCAAAGAAATCCATTTAAAAAAAGATGCATTATTCCTAAAAAACATGTAATTTTAACCTTCATGTATCCTAAATCGCCAACCATAGTTAAAAATAAAAGCAAGTTACTTAAACTGACATGTTTACTGGCAAGTTACTTAACTGACCACCATACGTTCTGAAATCTCTGTGCTGTTTCAAGTGTTAGAGGTTCGGACATTCACAAAATTCCTGCCAAAGACTACTAACATATTCTAAATGTCCGTCTGTTTGGCACCCTTTCATGGATTGCAATCTACAGCCGAAATGTATTAATTATTCACAGACTGATCCATCTGATTTGAAATAATCTCCATAAGGAAAAACAGAAAAACAAATTCAAGATATTAACTGATAAAAATATTTCTTTTTTAGAAGCCAGAAAACTAACAATTCGACAGATACCAATAACACATGCCCAGGTTGTTAAATCTTCAATTGTTTCCTCTACCATCTAAATATCGAAATATTGCGAAAGTAATATGTTCACCTTTGAAAATTTGTCATCTCCATCTCTTTCAATCCCAAGTACATTTTCTTCAGATCCTGTAATTTCTACATTATTCTCGTCAATTTAAACGTACCTTTTTCAAATTTACCATTTAATCGAATGAAACTTTCAACAATACTTAATACTACCACCTTCACATCCAATAATCTGCATTCCGCCCCTGAAATGTCTTAGACCAGGGGTGTCCAACCCAAAAGACCCTGCGGGCCACTTCGGAAAAACATTATAATCTCGCAGGCCGCACATAAAATTTTGTACCTTTATATCAGATTAGGAAACAAAAAAACATTTATTGGAGGAAAAATTTAATACAGAATGAATTATTATTATTTTCATTATTTTTCATGTATACAGGCATAGATAATATAATTATGTTTATGTAATATAATAATGCAATGATCAAATATTGTTTAAAATATTGCAGTGTGTTGCCATTTTCCTGAAAATTAAGGTGTTACTTTTGAATTGATCTTTCGTTACTCATTGTTGAAATTTGATTGTCTTATCATTCGCAAACAATTCAGCATACATTGCCCTTTATCTTAACATCCTGAATATTTTTTTAAACTTTAAGAAACATCTCTGACTGCCTTTTGCTTTTTTTGGGCACTCCAAACAGAAAAGGAGGAGGAGAAATGAAAGTTGCATACACAGATAATCATGTACCATCTATTGTAAAGGATATGCATAATGCAATTTTCGGAATTCATTAAAAAGTAATTTATTATAGTAAAATCAAATGTAAAACTGTTTGATAAAATATAAATCTATTTTAATCTAAAGGACATTTCTATTATCAAAAGGGATTTATCTTAAAACAAGAGCAAAGCAAACACATTGTAGATTTATATATATAAATTTCTCCTCAAACAAATTTAAAAATGAAAAAACTTTAAAAACCTGATGTTTAAAATTTTTTATAAAAGTGTTGGCGGGCTGCAACTTACGTACTGGTGGGCTGTGTGTTGGACACTCCTGTCTTAGACCATATTCATCACCATTCGTTCTAATGGCGAGCACATCTTCCTTAGCAGTTTTTAAATCACATCTAGCAAACCTCTTGCAGTCCACATCTACCATATAACCTACCCTATCATCTAAGTTTCAGACACCTCTACCCATATCGAATACTACTTCTTCCTCATCTAGTAGTTTACATTCTTCTATTACATTGTCTTTATCAACTCAAGAACAACTTTTTCTTTCCATATTTACCTCCTTATCAACTAAAATTCAGCCATCTATTCCTGTACTTAACACAACTGCTTCTACATCCAATAGTCAACTTCTATTGAATCTACTCTGCCTCAGGCTTTGAAACTAGAATAGAAAGCGTACATTAAATTAAATCTACCGTACTACAATATCAAATAAGCCCAAAATAGATATCTAAAGGGGCACTGTACAAATCCAGAAGTACACGACACATCAGTGATTTTCTATGATGTAGATAAGTGAATTAAAAAAAAATCGCATATTAAGTCTAGCTTCTTGCATTAAATGACTTGGTCCAGAAGTCAAAAGTGATAATTTAGATTTCATGTTTAAAATTTCAAAATTAACAATCATGTTTCGATTGAATTCCATTTTTGATATAATTTGGTAGATTATATATTTTTTCATGAGGTCATTTTAACATTTATACATAGTAGTGTTTTTATTCCAATTTTAATGAATTGTATTTTTGAAATATACCAGATTTTAATATATTATTTTGAATCTGTTTTTGGAATTTTGCTGTATTTTAAACAATTGTTTGTTCTAAAATAGTCTTAATTTTTACTCTTGCGCTTTAAACGCTAACAATCGCTCATTCCTTTTAAAATATTAACATTCACCCATTTCTAGTTCAAGTAATAAATTCTGCATGAAATTCAGTCTGAAAGATGTTAAACTATGCTAATGCAGAATATTTTTTCTCACAAGATCCATTTATATTGGATTTTTTTCTTAATGTCCGAAACATTTTGTGATGCCCCTTTGATTTGTGAATCTACTCTGATTTAATCAATAGGAAATCATCCTCATCGTATATATATGTGTGTGTGTTGTTTAAATTATATATTACATATATTTATCTTTTGTTTTGTAAGAATGCCTATTTTAAAGTTGTAAATTTTTAAAATATTTCTCGTATTTTGACTTGATTCATGTTTCATGTATAACATTGATACAAAAAATGCTTTTTGTTTATCTTTAGCCAAAGTATTTTTGAAAAATTAAGATTGCAGTGCTGAAATTTTGCTGTTTCTTATTACAGTTTGCTGAAATTCGTCCCGATTTCATTTATGGCAGCTTTTTTGTTTCATCTATTTCATTTTATCCATCTACTTCTTCTACTGATAACAGGAAAACATGTAAGATGAGAAAATATTTAAGAATCATATTCATAATTTTTTTTCTTTTATAATCATATTTGATAATTTTTAAAAATTTTATAGTATATTTTTCAATATTTTAAATCTAGGAAATATAAAGAAATACTTTAATGAAACCAAATAAATATACACTTAACTTTTCCCCCCCCACTTGGTAGATGTATAAAAACTAGACTAAAATGATACGATTTGTGTTGTAAAAAAGGGAATGATTTCTCACATTAACAAAAAACCATGTACAAGATGCAGGGACATCTTAAGATACCTTAAGGACCTGGGCCCCTGCGCAGAAGTAGGACCTGCGCCTCTACACAAATGTAGACCCTACCTATGATCCTTAAAAGTAGACAGTACACAGCATTACGAAGTCAAAAACTTGTATAAACAATAAACCAAAACAAATAAATGTGCATGACTTACAATCACACAAATTGGCAGGACCGACTGCTGCCTTTTGTCTGAAGGAGTAATGATGGTGTATGTTGATAGGCCTAGGTCTATATATTTACGACTGTCATCACATGTAGCCAGTTGACATATCATCTAAAAATCCCAGTTTTTCGAAGAATACAACCGGAAATAACACATATGATGGTTGAAATTATTCGAATCGTGATCATTAATGAGTCGAGAACGAGACGAGGCCCCCATTTTAGATAAGGCTCTGTTCCGGAGCCCAGTTGACCCATACCTTTTATGTCCCTGTCAAGATGAAATAAAATTTGTTTAATTCAAATTGTTTGACTTTGACTTGTTGCTTATTAATTTCGGATTTGAAAGCGAGCTTTTGGCAGCAAACCTTTTTAAATTTGAGTGGTTCAAGGACTATGATAGAGAGATGAAAACCAGAGCTGGCATTTCACTTTCCAAATTTTCACTCTACGCTAACATGAGAACTTGGAGCTTCGACAAATTTAACGTACATCAGTCTCCTATACTTCGGATCTTAAGCGTCATTAGGACTTGAATTCATGATTCACAAGTGCAACAACGCCGTTGACAAGCTTGCGCGATGATGACAACCATTTATTTAATTCAAGAAAACTTGGAAATAGTGACAAAAGCTCAACTTTTTTTTTAGGTTTTTAGATATGGGTATTTACATTTATATATGTTTAATGTTTATATATTTAACAATAATATTAAATTCGTATATGAAGCCCCAGTGGCCGAGTGGTAGCCTATCGCGCTTCCACACCACAGGTTCGAGGTTCTATCCTCGGCCTGGGCAAGGGCGACTCAGCCTTTCGTCCCTCCTGCAGGGGGTCGATAAATGAGTACCAAGCTTGCTTGGGGACTTAAACATATGGGCAGGGCCGGCGCTAGCAATTTCGCCACCCCCATTTATAACAAAAATTAAAAGAGATAACCTAAACCTTTCCCACGCTTAATATAAAAATGTGAAATAAAATAAAACGTGAGCAAAAAAATTGCTATCAAAAATGTTGAAGTTTTGGCTAGCAAAAAATACTAATTTATTAATTTATGTTTTTGGCACTAAATTATATTTAGGGTTACACTCAGAAAAAAAAGATAAGAGTCATTTCTAGTGCATAATTATAAAATACAGATATTAAAAAAATACTAAAACAGATTATAGAACCACTAAGTATTAAAACTTAATTACATATTAAAAACACATTTAAAGCGAGTGTTAAACTCTTAAAAGTGATTTTTTTCACTTTTAATTCTGATAATATTTTTATAGTTTCTTTAACATTAATTTCTTCAGCCAATTCATGTTCAATGGCTATTTTTGTCAAGCCGTTGAGCCGATCCTCGGTATTTGTGGAGCGTAAAAAAATTAGAATTAATTTTAATTTGGAGAAACTCCCCTTTCTCCACTTGACACACTTATTGGGAGAGTAAGCAATATCCTTAAAACTATACTGAGATTTGGAGCAAAATCCAGGTTCGATATAAACTTTAAAATCTCGATTGGACATTGTTTTTTATTTAGCAAAGCCAAAACCGCTACTATCTCGTCTGGCAGGTCCAGCGCCTTTATATCTTATGAATTTCCATCAGTTAACACTGTTTTTAGATCTTTACAATACTTTAGTACGTCGTTTTGAGGAGTATCTTTTAAATCACAAATATAAATAATGAATGTACTCAAAAGCTCATTAATGTTTTGCATTTTAAATTAACTACTATCATCCTTTATAAGCGACTAAAGAAATTATTTTTATACGAGAGGCAAATAATATTTTTTCATTTCAATAACAATGTCAATTGAAAATGTTTTAAGATGATTATGGTACATTCAAGCTATGAAAACACATATACTTAACACATGTTAATCAACATGAAAATATTCTACGAAACCGATGACATTTATATTTATGTATGTAAAACGAAAAATAAATAAAGTAGAAAGAGCAGAAATGCAGCAAAATAATTTTTTTCGCTTTATCTTACGCAATGATTAAAATTCCTGAGCATTAAACCTTAAAAATCTAAAAGAATTTGAAAATTTAAATATTGTTACCTTTTTTGTTGTACGGCCTTGTCTTGTCTGCATAAGCACAGGAAACTAAAAGAATTAGTTCAGAAGTCAAATTGACACAGGATTCCCTCAGTTTTCTTTGAAAAATGGTCTTTTTCTCAGGGTCATTCTGCTCCTTTCTTTTCATTCATAAAACTTGACCGTTCTTTTCATCATTTTTGTTGAGACTAATCTCTGCCAAAATCTATCTTTTTCAATAGTACCGAAATTCACGCATACAAAGCAGTAAGCAGTTGTGGGAAATTAGTTGAAAGAGAAGGAACTGAATGCCGAAATTCTTCTTTATCACTCCCTGTCATTTCCCCCATGGTACCAGTGTTGGGAAACACGGCTTTAAATACTAATGAATACTCGTTAAAAAAATACTCTAGGATACCATAGAAAACGTGAATATTTTGTGCACACATTTTTAATTTTTTTCTTCAAATTTTTATTTTGACCTGTGGAACCTGAGGGTTCCGTGGAACACAGTTTGAAGACCACTCTTTTATATCAATGGATTAATGTATTTTCTGTTGGGCGTTTTTCAAAAACCATTTTAATAAAAAAAATAGAACCGACTTTAAAAAAAGCACTAAAAAGTATAAAATTATTTTTAACTGACTTCACTGAAGTAATGTAAAGTAAATCCATATATTTTTAAAATCGGGTACATTATATTATTTAATTGAAACCTTTTAAGTTTTTTTCCACCCCTTTATATTAACCTCAAAGGGCGAAAGGGGGAAGTTTTTTAAAAGTTTTAATTTTGCATTTTATTTGGTTTCCCAGTGGCTTTATTCACATCAAATTTTAATTATTTTCGGAAACTTTTATTTTTTATCAACCCCTAAATGTTACCCACAAAATTAGGGGATGACATTTTAAACCACTTTTTTAACAATGGTACCAATCGAGTAACATACCCTATCAAACAAAAAAATCATTCAAATCGGTTGAGATATGCCGAAGTAATCGCCGGACAAACATAAAAATACAAAAAAGAAATTGATCAGATTGATAACCTCCTCCTTTTTTGAAGTCGGTTAAAAATACATGAAAAAGCATCGTTTAAAAAGAAACATCCTGTAGAAACTATTTAAATATTTCCTGATAAAAACTGAATGTTTTTTAATTATTCTACTTGCCTTATTTTATAACACAACACAAGTTTAAAAAAAGGCCAGTAAATAGTAATTGTATTATATCACACTCTACTTCACTAGCAACCAATCTGCAATGCAATTATTCCATTAATAAAACAATAGAATTTCATTTTTTCCTTTTATAGTCACCGTTAAAAGCGCGTGAACGCTTGTCAGGACTAATTTTTCGCGCCCGCCCGCATTTTCATACGTGTTTCGACAAATTAAGACACACGGTAAAAAATTCTATTACAGCACTTTGCACGTTTGTCCATTTATTTAAATTATAATAAAAAGAGTGATTTTGTTTACGTTTTAAGCTATTTCTAAATGGAAATTTATTATGCTTGTGAGTGGTGTCCTTCTCTCTCAATTTCAAATATTTTGACTTTTAAAATACTTAAAAGTTCGTAAACATAAATATATTAATTTATATATATATGTGTGTGTATTATTAAAATTCAACATATTAATTTTTCATGAGATTTAAATGAATCTGTTTATTCTCTTCATAAACTAGTTCATTTTAAACCCACCCCTAGCACCGACCCTGCTGGGGGGCTCGCTTCAGACTGACCACCTGATAGGGACATCTGCTCATGCACCTCAACGCCCAATGGTCACGTACACTGAGCTGGACACAGTAGACTGTGGCCCTCATGGGCTGTTGCGCCACTGAGTTTGAGTATTAAATTCGTATTTGTATTTTTAGAAATGACTGAAATAAAGTTAGCAACTGCACAAGAAAGAATAATAAATTTAAATTAGAAATATTATGTATGAATTATATATTCATTGCACTACTTGTTAATAATAAACATTTGTTTATGGTAAGAGGAATCAAAATCGTTATTCTAGGAAACTACCACATCCACTATGTTTGAATCCACTGAGATTTTTGACCAGTAAAAAAAATATTGAGTAGATGAACTTTTTCAAAAAAATACATATATATTTCGCAGCATTTTAGTGAAAAAAAAGTCTTTTTTTTTCTCCTATAGTTTTGCAAGTTCGTTTTTCTTGGTGCTTCACGTCTCATTAAAATTTTAAGACAAGTTTTTCGTTTGGATCAATGTTATAAAAGGTTTCTGAGGCTTGAACAAAGTTTAATGCTCTTAGAAATTAAACTAGCATTTAATCATTTTCGACCTCATCTTCACCATTGTTATTGTGCATAATCTGTTATTGGATTAATCTAAAGTTGTTTACCGTTTGCATATTCATAATATGCTTTCTCGAAACTTGTTTGGAGTCGTGGTAGTCAAGGGGTTGGCGTCAAGAACTAGTGACCGTAGTCCCTCCTGTTAATATGGCCGCGGTAGCCGAGTGGTATAGGTATCGGATCGTGGCTTGCCTTGTCACGAGTTCGATCCCAGTACCACTAAAGACCCGCCGTGTAGGGCAGCGATGCACGTTAAATCTGTCGAGAGCTGAAACGTCCTCCCGTTGGTGTGGTGTGGTAGTTAGGAGAGGGGGTGCCAGCTCAGGTGTCGTCCACGTCACTTGACCATGGTTCAAAATTACGTGGTCCGTCGCCAAAAGCCCTCGTGTAGCTGAACAGTGCGACGTTAATATTAAATCAAATCAACCCTCCTGTTAATTTGTGGATTCTAGTCCTAATGCCACAAAATATCTACCATGTAGAAGGGCTGATGCATTGATGAAAATCTCAGATTTCTTATTTTGCCTTGTGTTCCAAAAGCGAAATGCCAGATCAAGTGTTATTCTAGTCACTTGACCATGTTTAAACATTATAAAGTATTTTGCTAATAGACCTCTTGTAGCTTCAAAGTAGGACATTAATAAAAAATCAGACCAATCAGCAATCTAAAATCAGTGTTAAGTGGGCTTGTAAAAGATATATTTTTTCATGGACAGTGATACTTCAAAATCGTGTAAGAAATAAAGAGTAGGGTATTTTTAAAATTTGTGTAATGCAAAATTTAGGAAAGTTTATTTTATACTCAGCATGTATTTTGTTTGTAAAAGGTTTTAAAATGTTTCTATGTATTTTACAGCTTATAAATTCGTTTTTTAATGTCTATATTGATCTGACATGCATTTTTTATCTCAAATTATCCGGATTTATCTTAGAATATATGCTATTCTCTTAAATAGACTAATAGTTTACTTTGTTAATGTGTTCTCCCTTAAGAGAATTCGAGGGCATTGGCAGTTCAGTGTAACATAACTATCTACACTATTAAAATTCGTAGGTTGTCTATGCGCCCCTATCTTCTCACGAACTACACGACGCAGAAACTCGCCGAAGGTACCAAAATTTCGGAATGATCCGAGGAATCCGTTTTGACCATTTATATTCCGATATTCCAATTAGTTAAAAAGATATTAATTAAAAACCTTAAAACGCATAATTAGTACCATGTTTCTCTGCCAGGGGACTTCAAAAAATTCGGAACTTTTTTTTTTTTCAGACGTTTTTAAAACGCGATCTAATTTTTTTCATGAGACTCAGACAAAAAATAATTACAGATTCGGAAAGATCATTTACTTCGCCACGATATGGTATAATTTTTTTACATAATAAATATATATTTTTTTACGATTTTTTTAAAAATGAGTCGAAATCGATACGTTTTTTTGAGTATGATTTCTAAATCGTTCTGCTTGCATTTTCTTTCGCTCTAATGAAAAAAAGAATATTTTACACTAAAAAGTTCATGCTTTTCTCATTTAGAATCAGTCATTTAAAAAATTTAATGTCAAAAACTCAAAATTTTATTTAAATACTTAATAACTTTATTTATAAAAATAATCTCACGAAACTTTTTTTCCGTGTGTAGAACGATATGCGTAATCTGTACAAAGATTGATAAAATATCTTAAAAATTATGGGTTTTTATAAAAAAAATGTGCTTTTCGTCGTTTTCCCTTTTTGCGAGAAATATTGCATTATTTTTTTTAAAGTTTTTTGTTTAAAAATTACCGTTTTCAATCGATATATGAAGTTTGAATGCATTAACTTAAAATTGAAGCCTGAAAAAATTTTAACTTTATCAAATAACGCAATGTAAAATTGAACATTTCTTCCTTTTATTTTGGAAGGTCTTTTCTCTGCTTTTCTCCCAAGGAGTCGCGGGTCAATCGGTAAAGGCGCTTCTTCATAGTACACGGGTTTGGAACTGAGGTTTAAATTTTATTATTTTATAAAAAATACTCCAAATTTTATTCGCGCATTTAAAAACTTCGCCAGTAAGTTTGTAATTGGAAAGATAATTTATTTCGTCACAATGCAGTTTTTTTCCTGTAAAACTATGATACTTTACATAATTTAAGATTGTTTCTAAAATGAATCAATATCGATGCGTTTAAATGAAAATGATTTTTTTAATGCCTTGAAACTTCATATATTGATTGCAAACAACGGTAATTTTTTTAAACCAAAAATGTAACAAAAATAATGCTTAAATATTTCTTGCAAAAAGGGAAGAAAACGAAAAACACAATTTTTTTAAAAAAACCGTAATTTTAAAATATTTTTTCAATCTCCGTAATCTGTACAAAGATTGAAAAAATTACTTAAAAATTACGGGGTTTTTTTTTAAAAAAAAATTGTGCTTTTCGTTTATTTCCCTTTTTTGCTAGAAATAACATACTTTTTTTTAGTCAGATACGTGTTTAAATAATTTACTGATCTAATTTATATATATTTATATGTTTAATCAAACATTCAAAGGTTCAGAAAAAAACAATCGTTTCAATAACTATCTGTAATTTTTTTTTAATTTATTACTTATAAAAATTTGATTTTAATAAATATGTTTTTTTAAAAGGATTATTTCTATTATTTTATTACTAAATGAATTCTTTGTTAATTAAAAAGTACATCGTCTATTATTTTGGATCAAAATACATTTTAGATACATTTTTAAGCTAACTTTGTAACAAATGGTAATATTTATTATTTATTTATTGTAATGATCGCCAGATGGCACCACCAGAGAGAGTACTAGTTGAGCTTCCCCTGGCGGGAAACCGGGAAAAAGATTGATTAAGACGGGGAAACTGCTAGTGTACGCATCGCGTGGGAAATTGTTCCCCACGTGTTCCTGCATTTTATATATTTATCATGTTCCTGCATTTTATGTATTTATCTTAGAGCTGCATAAATGTAACTGTGTGCAGTAAATAAACTGTATTTAGCCCTGACGTGAATAAATTTCATCAAATGTGATTTATCCATACATCCCAGCGTGTTAAAAGTGGCGCCCAACGCGGGGCTTGAGCCTTACGACCCCGTAGAAGCAGAAACCGCCGCAGGAAAATGAAAATTTAACCGGCTCTGTATACCATACTGTCCCGGAAGAAAGTACTGGTATGGCGCCACAATCCTTCTAAAGCAAGAGATGAACCCCAAATACTTTTTCATTTTCTACGTTCCTGCCAAAAATCTCTGGAAATCGAAAGAGACAAAGTGAATCATCCTGACTTCAATTGTCTGTAGAGAAAAAAGAAGAAAATCTATTTCTTGTTGAAAGTTTTCAAAATTCGCAGTAGCAATCCTGCTACAGTGTGTTAGTGCTAGTTATAATTTCTTCAAAAATTTGCGGTAGCAATCCTGCTACAGTGTGGTGAGTGTTTTTTTTTCAAGAAAAAAGAGAGAAGTGATAGCAACCTCGCTACAGCGTGGTGAATGTTTTTTTCCCAAGACAAAAAAAAAGTGATCGCAACACTGCTACAGTGTTATTGACTGTGTCAGAACACCTGATATATACTAAATTTATCATTACACATGGATATTGATTACAATAATCATTTTGCTTGATATATTATAGAAAAAAATTCATATTGAATTTTTATAGCATTACACAATTTTGTGTGCATGATCTTATTTTATTATTTTATTTCATTGATTTTTTTTTTGTATTCTTATGCAATAATTCTTAATTTTGCTTTATATTAATTTATTTCTTGTGAGAAAACGTTTCCTGTTTAATATTTTGTGAATTGCACATTACTAATTACTATATTACTTGATATTTTACTGATTTCCTATTGAATTTAGGTAGCATTACATGCCTGATTATTTTAGTTTTGTTTAGTATTTTCATTGCATTGAATTTTTGTATCATTACAACTGATGATTCCTAAATTTTCTTTATATTTATTATTTGAATTAATGTTCCTTGTTGGTATTTTGAATATGTTATTAATTTATTTACCCATTTTAATTGTTTTTTGAAGGGCATAATAATTTATAAGGTTTTAAAATGTATTAAATATATTTCAAAGTGTATTCCCATATCTGTAAGAGCTTTGGTGGACAATCAGGCCTGGACCTTAGTTATTTATTTTATTTATTTGCAACTCTTAAATTTCTCAGTCATGCCATTTCTGGGAAAAGGGAAAAAAGCTGATCTCATTAAGCTTGCTATTGAGATGGGTGAATGTGAGTCGGATGGGGAAGAGCTAAAAATAATTGAATTAAGGGCAAAAATTTTAACAAATGATGCTTATAAGGAAGACCCTGAATTTGTGAAATGTATCTTTGAGGGAATCATATCAAATAGGATAGACGAGGAAAACGAACAAAAAGAGCAAACACTGCAGGAATTTGAGCTGCAGAAAATACGACTACAAAATGAGACTCAAAGATTCATAGGTCCACAATCCCTACCCCAAACAAAAATTGAATTAAAAAAGTTGCTACCAACACTCAATCCTGAAGTTGATAACATGGACCCGTTTCTCACCTTATTCGAACGGCAAATGAAGCTTTGGATCTTGGTGAAGATCTGTGGGTACCCTATCTCATTGGTGCCCTACCGAGTGATGTAACCTCCCTCATTGCCCATGAGCCTGAGGAGAAATGCAGGGATTACTCCCACATTCGAGGAATGCTTCTGCAACGGTTCAAGTTAACTACAGAAAAATTTCGGGAGCTGTTTTCACGTCACAGAAAAAGCCCAAATGGGACGTGGAAGGATTATTATTTTGAAATCTGAGCGTATTTTGAAGGTTGGCTCAAGGAGCTTAAAATTGATTCATTTGACGGATTGAAGAATTTGATGATTGCCGATCAAATGAAAAAGAGATGCTCTCCAGAGTGTAAGGAATATTACATGGATATCTGGGAAGAACTTCTCTCCCCAGAAATGTTAGCAGATAAGCTGGAAGCTTTTGACAACATTCGGCGTTCCCTACCCAGTGGACCTAGGAGACACGTGAAGGCAAGTGAAACCGTAAATGATGGAAGACAGGTATCATTCAGGAAATCTGAATGCCCTCCCAAAAGAGAATATTCCCATCAGGTACGAAATGAGAGATCCCCTCTCAGATGCTATGGCTGTGGGAAACAAGGAGTGATAAAGTCTAGGTGCCCTACCCGTAACCCCAACTCCTCACAAAGAACAGACGTAGCAACCAATCACATCAATGCTTACACAGCTCAGACCAGAAGCCCTCGATTGACCCTAATCGACATAACTTTCTGTGGAATAAAAGGACGTATGTGCAGACACAGGATCTTCACATTCAATTGCTGGGGAAAGGATGTACCAGATAGTTAAGGATAAGGGACTCCTCTTCCAGGAAACCACATTAGCAATGAACTTAGCAGATGGTCAACAGACCACAGGTGAGGCCTTCACAACCCAAGTAATGGTAGAAATTGAGGGGAGATCATTATGATAGAATATTAGAAATTGAGGTTAGGACCAAATTCATAATTCTTGCAAAGGGAAATAGAACACTTCTAGGAACAGATTTCCTTAGTTCTGTTGGTTTGGTTCTAGACGTGAAGAATACTTGTTGGTACTTCTGGGACAATCCTACCCACAAGTACCCATTTGGGGAAGAATTGGACACCCCGTCCATAGCTAAGAAGATGTCCAGTAACACCTGCCAATTAAGAGAGGAGGAATGTGAAAGTTTAACCTCTGTCCAGAAGGAGAAACTTAACCTCCCGTTGGAATCCTGTCAAAATATCTTCGAACCAGGTGGAGAAGCAACAACTATCTTAGAGCACCACACCTCTGCTTTAACTCCTTATAATAATGGCAGAGTAAAACCCCTTATTCCTCTTCGTAAACGTGGACGTCCACCAAAGGTCCGACAGACTCCCGGTTCCTTGTCGGGACGCCGTCGGAACCAGAGGGGGAGGATGTAACAAATGGTAATATTTATTTATTTATTGTAATGACCGACAGATGGCGCCACCAGAGAGAGTACTAGTTGAGCTTCCCCCTGGCGGGAAACCGGGGAAAAGATTGATTAATACGGTGAAACTGCTTGTGTACGCATCGCGCAGGAAATCGTTCCCCACGTGTTCCTGCATTTTATATATTTATCTTAGAGCTGCATAAATGTACCTGTGTGCAGTAAATAAACTGTATTTAGCCCTGAGGTGAATAAATTTCATCAAATGATTTATCCATATATCCCAGCGTGTTAAAACTTTATGTAACAATTGATTCATGAAAATCTGAAATCTATTTTAGATAAGTCATACATCAAAAATTTGAAGCTATATCTTTTATCTGTGAGAAGGAGGGGAAGATAGAACTATAATTTTACACTAAAAAACCGTATTCGGGCTATAGAGAGGTGAAAGAAACTTGTCTTAAATCAAAAATAAGTGGAATGGAACAAATTTCGAAAACGGGAAATTTTTTGATATAATTTTAGAAATCACTCACATTGTGTACATACAAACACATGCACAGAAATGCTGGCCTTGAGGAAAAGAGAAAGCCCGAGAAACGCCGGGCTAAGCAGTGGAGGGGGGGGGAGTCATTTTCAAAAAGAGTATTAGAAGAGCTGATTTTGTGAAGGAAAGGGGAAAATTTATAAAAGTAGAGAAAGCCCGTGTTACTCTGAGTAAATTCATTTTACACACATATGTAAAATAATGAACATAACAATTAATCATATATTATTTTTGAAAAATACAATAAAACTGATGATTAATTTTTTTAAAAAAAGGTTGTTTTAAATGTTTAGAAAAATAAAATACGACACTTTTATCAATTTCATTTGTCATGCTTTATGTTTATTTTATCAATGCACATATTTACTGAAGTTTTTACTTATATAAGTACAGAAAGCCTGTGCAACGCCGGGCGATACAGCTAGTATGTTTAATTTTTGTATTGTAGATATATTTTATTATATTGTAAGGTTAAGTTTAAAGCCCCTCATTTTGTTATATTAGATGACAACTATATAATTAATCAAATTAACAACAGGTAGTGCCCTCTCTATAGTGTAAAATTTCGAAAACTTTTTTTTAATTTTGTTTCTCTTATTTTTTGTAGTCTTAAATTTTTGTAGAATTGCTTTATAATATTATATAGTTGTAATAAATTAAAATAATTCATACTTTATAGGTCTTAATGCATTTGCAGCAGCATTTTATCGATTTCTCTTTAGACTAGATAATGCAAGACTTTGTAAACCATTTGTGTTTTTTATATTCTTGTCTGATGGTAATTTATTAGATGCGGAAGTGAAGTCTCGTGTTATGCAATTTCTTACGGTAAGAAATGCTTATTATGCTATTTTATTAGTATTTTTAAATGCTTTAATTGTAACATTACATTTGTTGTACTAAAAAGGTTTTTTTTTTAATGTATGGCGATTTCAGTATTGCACTTAAAAGAGCATACTTTTCTCAATTTTATTATGTTTAGACTTATTAAAATTCATGTTACGGTTTTAATTTTTGGTAATTTTAAGTTACACATGCTGGCCAATGAATTAGAAACCCATGATCAATATTTTATTGGACCACTTTTTTCACGGATAACTGCTCTGATTCGTTTGGACAATCAAAAGTACGCTTCTGGAGTGCATTTATGTCCAGAGAATACCTTGCATTGCCTATGCAACTTTTTAGATCTTGTTAATTAGATAGAAGAGGTCAGCAGGAAGTCAGACTGATGTTCAGCGAACCAATTTTGAACACTTCGGGCTCCATGTATAATTGCATTATCATCCAATACATATCATATTCAATCCAATCAAAAATTCACACAGTTGGCATTGGTTTGCCTCGGAGTAAAGATGTTGAGAGCTGTCGTAATGAACGAATAAAAGAGTCACATCATTCCATATAGTGGTTAGCGACCCTGACTGTTGTGCCGTAGGGCCTGGATTGGAATCCCAGAGAAGACATGGATGTTTGTAAATGTATAGTGCCTTTGTGGGATGGGATTACTCTAAATAGCCGTCAATCCGCTAGTCCTCTCGTGAGGTTGGTGGAAGGGAAGAGAGGTGGGAGGCCCCTGACTCTCCCTCCCTTAAAATTGGGGGGACCGAGCCAAAACGTACGGTTTCCATATGTTGCTCAAAGCCACGGCTAACAACAGGCGTACATCTAGCACTTTGCCATGATGGATTTCATGGGCCTCAATCTGGCATCGTCAGACAGGTGGCATAAGTAACAACAACAAGAATAAAAGACTGTTTACCAAAAAGCCTTCCTACTTCCTTCGAATCGTCACATACAGTGGCGGATTGGTGAAAGAAATTGGCTCTGGCAGGAAAAAATATCCCTGCCCTAGGCAGAGGGGGATTTTGCAAAAAAATCGCCCCTGGTTGGCCCTATCTGCCTCTGTTCACCTATATCTATATTTATGTGTGTACGTCAAAGAAATGAAATTATGAATGCAAGCTTTTTAAGGTATATGCTGAACATTGATGTTAAAAACTATAGTTCAGCTCTTACATTTACAGCTCAATGATGAAATTTTAACTTTTTTTACTGGAAAGTAATCTGTGTGAAAAACATAAATGGCACAGAAAATGCCAGGCCAGAGTTTAAGAAAGAGCATTAGAGACAAAGAAGTGACAGAAAACCAAAACGTGTTTCACAAATTTTACATGTTTTTGCCTTAGCTTACAATAGCACTTTGTTTGTACCAGATGCTGGATAGTACTGAAGAATTTGTTGAACCTTACATTTGAAGGCAGCTTTCAAATCGGATACATTTTGCAGATTGATTGCTTACACTTTGAGTTTCATGTATCCCAACAGCCAGAAATTCATTGGAATTACGTCGGGCAATTTTGGTACCATTCCATTTCCTTGAACATTTTAAGTGTTAGAGGCTCATATATTTTGGGAAAGTTTTTTTTTTAATAATCACCTTATCTTTCTTTATTAGTGCTTTAGTAGCAGGTAAAAATATTAGTGTTATAGTTGTGCAACAAATCATTAATGTAAAAGTTGATAAGTCTATGCACATAGACTATGCTAATTTTTTTGTTATCAGATAGATATCTTTATGTATTTGTCTCTCTAAACTATACAAAAATACACCAGCTGTTTTTTTACATGGTAGATACGTTTCTCAGAAACCGTGCAAAAAAATAAATCATGTAAAAAAAATACATTCGACTTATGATAAATTTGGGGATGTGTTCTCCAAAATTTCAAAAAATCGTGCAAGATGAAAATTCTCTAAATATTTTCCCAAAAAACCGCACAAAGAAATTAGTACTAAAGTCCATATTACATATTTATGAAACAAAAACAATTCATTTTTGTTACAAAAAAAATTATAATTAGTATATAGTGAAAATTCAGACTGTAAGTACATACAACATACAAAAATTCAAATTGAAATTAGGAATAAAACTATATATACTAACAACTATTCATCGCTACTTGATAACAAGCATGTACTTTTATTACAAACTGGATCGAAAATGCTATCATTAGTAGATGTGTCAGATTTATCTAACACAATTGTCGGTTTGGATTCACATGAAGAATTTCGTTCATTATTAACGGTCTCTCTTTTTTTCTCTTCTTTTTGGTTTGTCAAGTTGATTATATAATTCTTGATATTTTGCCCCACAAGATTATGTAGAAATTTTAATGGATACTCTATGTTAGGATCATGAGTAATAAAATATTGTTCCATACTTGTAGCAAATTTAAAGTCCTCACGAATTAAATCTGCTGTTAATAACTGAACTTCACCTTCGACTTTGCCAGAATCGACTTCTTTATTATCATAAACTAGTTCAAATCACTCCTCATCCAAAGGGCACGAGTTTCCAAATTTTTTCGAAATTCGTGTACGTTATTTTAAAATCGTGTAAAAAAAAGAGTTGAGTGTATTTAGTATTTTAACTGTACTCAACTTTTTTCAACTTAAGCACTTATATCATCTTTATTACAATTTGGAAGTCATTCTATAAAAATTTTCTGGGTCTCGGGAAAAGTGCAATGAAAAGTGACAATTTTTTGTTGTTGTCGTTCAATATAATGTATATTAATAAAAATTATACTAATAAAGCATTTTATTCTTGTGGGATGTGAAAAAAAATCACTTCTGTTAAATTTCATGATTATATTTATATTTATTCAGGGAGTTGAAGAAGGGTCTTGTGGTGCCCTCTGAACTCATGGGTGGTGTTAATTTTGCCAAGACACATGGTACCGCTATATACCAAATGTGTTGAAGGCTTGATGCATGCCAAATCGCTCGACTTTCATATTTCGTGTGAGAAAGTAGGAGGCCTGGTCAGGTGTCCTTGTCACGTGACAATTGGTTCAAAATTACGAGGTTCAATACCAAAAGCCCTTGAGTGCAACGTTAACAGTAAAAAAGGGTTATCGTACCCATCAAGACTAACGATATTTTCTAAGGAAACTGGGTTCACATTCCACTCTGAATAGATGAAAAGCGTTTTTTGAAAATGTCCGAATTGAACTGTCAACAATAAAATAGCAGAAAAAAAATCACAATTTACTCAAATTACTTAATTGACATAAAAAAAATTCAGATTAGCGTTCATGTGTGGCGTCGAACATTGCACATCAGTAAATGAAAGAGTGACACACCCTTTCAAAGACTTCTTTTGTCTGTTTATCCTGCCTTCTGTAGCAACCATTTCTCCTGCCGAGATCCTACACGTTTTCCACAGGTGCTTTATACCCAAAGTCTTTCATGTTCTCCATCAATCAAAAGTCCATTAGGATTAGATCTGATGAGCATGGAAACCAAGCCATGGGTCTGCAATGTCTAATCATTGAGCTAGATATACGACATTCATAAAGCGTCAGACTGTTGTAGTAAAGTTAACTGGAGATTCCTCTTATATGAACCACTTATATGTTGTGTAATTAGCAAAACAGTAAAACACTAATTAACAAGTTAATTACTGCAACTATATATAGAGATGCTGCTCCTTCTCTCTAGAAATTTACATCCGCTCAATACTTGACAGTGACGTTTGGGAGATATGCTATTGCACTCCGGTATAAATACCAATATCGTAAGAGACAATGTTAGCTTGTTCGTCAGATTTTGAAGTCCCTCTTTTTTTGCTACTCTGACTTGAGCTAAGAATTTTAGTACTTGTATATGCATATGCTTTTCACTTATTAGCACTGTGGAACTTAAGTGGTTTATTGGGATATAACCGTAGACTTAAGCATCTTTCGCAGATGCATGATTTTTATTAAATCTGTTCATACATTTTGAAATTAATTTAAAAGTTGAATTTTTTCATATGTAGATTTAAAAGTATATCTTTGAAGTTACCACAGAACAAAGTGCTCATTTGTTCTGTGAAAAGGACATAATCAAAGTTAATGTTCTTTATGTTTATACTAAAAAAAATTTGAATATCTTATTAATATATTGAAAGTGTCTTATTTTAAAATAGAAGCAATTTATTGAAAATGTTTTAAAAAATGATAAAAACTTATATCTATACTTTTTAGGTTGATCCAGTAAAAATTGAGCTTTCTTCAAAATATCTTTATCTGTGGACCAATGTGCCACCTTTTAAGTAAGTTAATTTTTAGTTTATTTGTAAATATACACTGGTGTGCAAAAATTAAGGACGAAGTCGAAAAATTTGCATATCAGCTGAACGAAGAGGCAGAGCGGACAGAAAGACCAATCAGGAGATTAAGTAAGGTGATGTACGGTAGCACATGCGCCGATATGCAGGTAGACGTAATGGGGGAGTGTGAGTAGTATAAAGCATGTTGTCGGTGTAAGATCAGTATTTCTGGCAAAGAGATTGCACGCCGTATAGCAGTTAAAATCACACCGAGTTGCTGCCTCAGCGAGAAATGGCGAATAATTAATCTGTTAGACAACATCTGGATGCTTTTACCCGAGGTCGAATCATTGGGAAGTTGAAGGAAGGCCGCAGTGTGACAAGTGTGGCTGCAGAGTTCGGAATTGCTCACAGCATCGTTTCACGACTTTGGAGACAATTTCAAACTACAGGAACAGCTATCCGGGGGTTCAGTAGTGGTCGTCCACGAGGAACCACACCCGCAGATGACCGGTATATTGTCTTACAGGGCAGAAGAAACAGGCGGCAGACAGCGGGAGAAATCGCTAGACACAGGCGACTGGACGACCGATATCGCGTTTTACCGTGGCCAGAAGACTGCACGGTGGTGGTCTGTTTGCACGACGCCCTGTACGGTGTGTACCTTCAACGCCTGCCCATCGGAGAAGGCGTTCTCTGTGGTACCGGGAACACCGGAATTAGAGAGACAATGAATGAGGACGAGTACTCTTTACAGATGAGAGCAGATTCAGTTTGAGTAGCTATTTTCATCGCATACTCATCTTTAGAGAGCGGGGAAGCCGCAATCATCCCTCGAACATCATTGAAAAAGACAGGTATGGAGTTCGCGGTGTTCTCGTTTGGGGAGGCATCATGCTTGGTAGTCATACAGACCTTCACATTTTCGACGCAGGTTCAGCCAACGGGACCCGTTATTGTAACGAGATTCTTCTTCCATATGTACGTCTTTTTAGAGGCGCTATGGGTCTGCAGTTCCTTTTCATGGACGACAATGCACCATGTCATCGCACAGTAGCTGCCGAACAGCTCTTAGAGAGTGAGGATATTGAACGTATGGATTGGCCGGCACGATCTCCGGATCTCAATCCCATCGAGCATGTATGGGATTTTCTAGGCGGACGCTTGGCAGCTCGTACCTTACCACCAGTAACGATTCGGGAGCTTCGATTGGCGCTGCAAGATGAATGGGCAGCAATGCCTCAACAACTCATTGACACCCTCATTCTCAGCATGGGCAGACGCTGTGAATCCTGCCTAGCAGTCAGGGGAGATCATATCCCCTACTAAAGATCGGATGTTTCTTGCTGGACACCCATCACAGGGATGTTTCGGCCTTAAGTCGCATTGCGCTCCATGCTACTTTTTCAATCAAGCTTCTTTTTATCCTTCTGATTTCTCTTTTAGTAAGTGTTGCTTACATATTACACATGTCCTTACGTATTGGGGATCTTACGATATTAAATGTGTTGATTTAGAAAGCTTTTGTACAAAGTTATATTGAAAAAACCGTCTCGTCCTTAATTTTTGCACACCAGTATATATATATCTTTTCAGTTCTACTTGACTTAAATTATTTTTTTCAGAAACTTGATGTTTAATCTTGTGTCTTCGATAATTTTGAATGTAGATTACGAAAACAAAATTAATTCCAACACAGGATATTTTTTAAACTTTAACACAATGTGAAAATCAGTTTATACAATCTTTCATAGTGTAAAACGATTTCTCTCTCATTTGCCTTATTAATAATGGGTCCTTCTAATCAAGATTTTAATTGGAATTTTGTAATTTTTGCTTGTGGCATATTTTTTCATGTTTTTCAACAAACCATTTTTAAAGCAAACTTAATTTAGTTTATATTTCTATACAGAAATAAATTTTTAAAAATGAAATTGATTTAAGATTGTTCTGAGAGTTTTAATTTTCTTGAAGTCTTGGGTAATAAACGTTTGGTCTAAATAAAAGGGTTTTTTTTTTTCAGAAAAATATCAAAACATCTAATGTGCATATAATTCCTAAAGACTTAATTCAATATTAATATCATATGAAGAGGAAAAACGTAGTTAATAGGAATAGTTTTTTCAAAGTAAGAAATGGGAGATTTAATTGCATAAATACAATCGGTTCTTGTTATAGCTTTTTTAATCTTTTCTGACAATCTGTACTTATTTCATTTTACTCTGAACAAAAGACTAGTGATAACTGAATTCATAGTACTCTCTTTTAGGTATTTATAACTTATATTTCCTCTTTTCCGCATCAGACTGACCACCAGACTGAAGCATCTGCTCATGCACCTCAGGGCCCAAGGTCGCGTATACTGAGTTGGGCACAGTAGGCCTTGTCCCTCATGGGATGTTGTACCACTGAGTTATGTTAGTAAAGTTTATTTCCTCTTTTCAATGTGAATTATAAGCTCTTACATTTTTTATTTATTTCCATACAAGTTGGTGAAATTATCATCTATACTAGTAACTTGTGCCATATTATTTTATAAACTACTGATTGCAATGCACTAATTCACTGTAATTCTTGCTTGTCAATTAAAAAAATCTAAATATACAACTCCAATTCAAGATATGAAAACAAGGAAAAAATAAAGCACAAAATGATTTGAGATTTGTATTTATTTCTATAGAAATAATGAATGATTGAAAATTTTGAAGTGTAGTATCACATTCTACATATTCTGTAGACAAATGTACCAAAAACAATAGTATTATATTGTAAGTTTTTTGGCAACGAATTTTCTAAAAATTAAAAAAAATTAGAATAATTACCAGAGTGGCTAAAAAACTAATAATATGCAAAAAATAGTATAATTCATTTAAATGAAAAACGATGTGACTCATATTTAGTGGCTTGAGTCTTAATAGTGTCATATACGAGTATGTGTTCTATCTTCACACATATAGCGTATTCTTATTTCTTTTCGGTTGCCTTTGCCGATACCTGCCCACACGGATTTTGCTCTTTCCATCCGTTCTTTTTTGTCCTTTAGAGCTAAATCCTGAAGGTGTTTATTCATTAGGCTAATCATACTCTTTATAGGTTTTTTTAGATTGAGCGCATTGGTTGACTAGGAAAAAATGTAGAGTGTTTTTATTCTTAAGCTAAATACAACCTTTGATGTGTGGAAAGTAAAATTATCCTCAAATACATCTTCCAATGATGGAATGATAAACTGCTCAAGTATCTCCTTGTATACTTCAGATTTACCTTACCTGTCCAAGTATATAGCTATCCTAACCCTTGTCTCTCATATATCCTCAAATCATAGCAAATGTTGGTATTTCATTCCAATGAAAGTTTTCAGCAAAACTGTTGTAGAAGTTTTTAATTACCATGCTAAACGGATAAAGCTAACACGGATACCCTGATGATCGTGCAATTACAAAATATAATTTATCTCTAAAAAACACGCTATTCCAGTCCTGAATATCCCATTGCAATCTGCTTTTTCTCACAAGTAAATAGCTGCTTTGCCTTGGCTACACGTGATTGAAAATCAGGTTTATGAAGTTGTTGCATCATGGAAGATCTTGAGACATCCACTCCTTATTCTCACCACTTCTTATTTATGATCTCCGAGACATTTGAGGGGTTTTATCTTACGATACATTTCAACATTCTGTCTTGTCTTACTGTGGTTATACGTTTACGACCACTATTTGCAGGATTGTTTTTAGAATATTGTTTTTTAATTTTACTTAGAGTAATTGTTTGTTGACTAAGTCTTCCATTGCGTGGAGTCCCAATTTCAGTACCCTTCAGTGTGTCTTTCATGCCACCCATTTTTAACTTCCTATTTAATAAAGACTTTCAAGTTCGCTGTACGTCATTGGGCAATTGGATCGCGAAGCGATCCTCTATCCCATATCAGAATAAGTTTTTTAGTACCTGATAAAAGTGGAAGTCCTGAGTAGATAGGAAGCTACCGGATTGGTTAATTGGACGTGGTAAGGCAGAGTGGATAAGTGGGGCTTCAGACAGAGTCCAGATGGAGGAAAGTAAGTCCTG
This sequence comes from Trichonephila clavipes, assembly GCA_019973935.1. NCBI lineage: Eukaryota > Metazoa > Arthropoda > Arachnida > Araneae > Nephilidae > Trichonephila > Trichonephila clavipes. The sequence goes on from BMAU01018222.1 coordinate 274,471, forward strand.
AAATGGAAAGACTTTCAAACAAGCCTTTATGTGCATACTATCTCTACAAAAGCACTATATATGTAAATTTTATCATCACAATGCTAACCAATCACAAAATTTTACAAATATTCATTAAACCATAAATCATATGTCAGTTTATTGTGAATACTTAATTATTTTTCATTTGTACTTATTGTTTATTTTTACAGATATTGTTTATTTCATAATATTGGGCTATGCCTTTTTTTGTATTCTATTATTTTGAAATAGAGTTGTATTTTAAAGTAACCTATAGTAAATTTGTAATTATTTCATTTACAATTCATTGATGTAAGTATGTTTTTCAACAAATAGTTTGTGACAAATCTATACGAAACTTTATCACTAACCTTCTGAGTCGTCCTTTTTTTAGGGAAATTTAATTCCCTACCTATTTCCAATTAACTCCAAAAAGCGGACAGGATTCCTTGTTATGCAGATTAGATAAAGTATTTAAGTCAAACGGAATAGTAAAGTTAGAGCAGTAGGAGATAGAGATTGAAGCAGAAAGTTATAGTGAAGTTAAATTGAAGATTTCTTGTTGGATGATTTAATCTCAGATAAAAGCTGAGCTGAGCTGAGCTGAATTGCAGTGTGGTAAATATTAGTCTTATTATTGCGAATGAAATTAAAATTAAATGTTCAATAAGAACATAGAATATAATTCTGGGATCTCTTATCGTGGTAATCTCTGCGTGATCGTTATTTAATTGTTAATTAATTGGATCATTAATTAAGTTAATTTAAAGGATATTACCTTTAAAACCTCATAATACTAGTTAGATATATTTGTTAATAAGTCTTTGATTCTATTGGGATTAGATAACCAAATAAAGAAAGTTGTTTATAAAAATGGCTACTGGTTCTTATCTGAATCCTATTTATTCTCGTTCTCAAAGTGAGGTCCAAGGAGACCTTCACAAGTTATAATCTGTTATTTTTTTAAAAAAAAGATTTAATACTTCTGATGAAGTTACACAGTAAAGGATTTCCCCCCATAAACTGCATGTGTTAGGACTAATGAATATATTCCTTATTATTGTGTGTATTTTAGAAATTTTTCTGAGCTGAAAAAAATAAAACATTTTTAAAACAAAGAATATCTTTAACCATTAAAGCATTTATAAAATTAGAAGATTTAGAAATAAAAGGAGGAAATTCACAGAATACTATATGTAAACAAGATATAAGGGAATTGTTGTAAATATGATTAACACAAGAAAATTTCATGTTTCTGACTTAGGAAAATGTATATTTCTTTTCTCCCCCCCTCCAAATTCTTAGATAGATTAACTGAACATTTCATAACACTGGTATAAATTATACCATCGAAATATGAAAGAAATATTTGATGACCTTTCTAGGTATAGAATTAGTTTAGATATTACACAATATTCAATGGTTCTTGGATTGTATCTATATACTTCTTTGCATTCAGTTTTGTTTCAATTACTTGTAGCTAACCTACGTTATTATTATACTATATATCCATATTATTATTCTGATAGAATTTCTCAATGTAGACTGAAGACTCAAAAGTCACGGGATACCTTTTAATATCAGGTTGGATCTTCTTTTGCCCTGCGAAAGATAGTAACTCAACATTACATTTTTGGAAATCCCTTGAAGAAATATTCAGCCATACTGCCTATACAGCCGCCCATAATTGCAAAAGTGTTGTTACTACAGGATTTTCTGCATGAAATAACCTTTCGGTCATGTTCCAAGCATGTCCTATAGGATTCATATCTGGCGATCTAGGTGGCCTAATTGTCTAAAAGTTCTTCGAACCATCTTCAGCCACATCATTTTTATTCTTCAGTCATCCACAAATTTTTTCTCTTTACCTGTTTGTTTTCTGTTGATTTTATTTCCTTATAAAGTTGATAAAATTTATGTTCTCCAGAAATAGTCATATTTCATCCTATTTGCCATGTAATGTTAAGCTTATGCTATATCATTTTTAGAAATTGCGACTATTCTTTTTCTTTTTGCCGATATTTAGTCTTTTCTTTTGCTTGGGTTTTCTTTGTTCACTTATTATTTTTAATATAAATACAATCATAATTTATGCTGCTATAATTTAAATGCAAGTAACATTTCAAAGACTAATAATTAAATTTGTATTGCACATGAAGCTACATTTTTTTTCTCATGTATGAATGATTTAGGTATATGAAATTGTATATATATTTCCAGAGATCTAATATCAACCTCTATATTATAAAACTTGTAATTCATTGGCTCTCAGAACAATAACTGTTATTGGCTAGTTCAATTGTTCTCTTCAATTAATACTTGTATTTCTTTTGAAAAAAAAATTAATTACAACTTATAAACATTAATGATATTTGAATTCCTTTTCCTTAGTTTCACTTCAGATGTAAATTCACTTTTAAATAATATAATTATTCTAATTACATGAAACAGTTAATTTTTTAAGGCATGCAAATTCGAAATGAAGGAAAAAAATATGCAAATTTTAAGAATTGTCCAAAATTGTGGGCTTGATTGATTGATGCTTTATTAATGATGCACTTTAAAAAAACATGAAACATTTTTGCACTAGACCTCATGTTGTGAACTACTGCTAAATGATTAAAACAACACCTGAACTGGTGCCTCATTCTCCTAACTTCTGCACCATGCAAAGGTAAAGATTTCAAACTTCAACAGACTTACGTGCATCAACTCCGGTACACGAAGGATCTTTAGTGACCCCCCAGGACTCAAACCAGAACACTACAGAAATAATGCCAGCTTCGACTTGACTCCCATAACCATTTGGTTACTACCACTTTGGGCATCTAAGTTTCTTAGACAATTTTATGGATAATATATCCTTTGCTATACTACAAATTATGCAAAAATTTCATGATACAGACAGTTAAACTTCTGCTTTGTTTGCTTAAATTTTGATAGTGTATTCAGCCATTTCCTTCTGGTCAATAAGTTTGAAAATAGGTACTTTTTGCACATCCTCATTATTGTTATTTTTAAGAATTGTATAAGAACAAGTTATGTGTAAATGTCATTTCATATTACTCAGTGTTTTTTTTCTTAATTGAGAATGAAATATAGTACATTAATGAATTTCTTTTAAATATCCATGATTTAATCTTTTTCAAATTTCAGGTAATTATGCTTTTAAAATAACAGGTATTTCAGGAAACTGAAAGTATTACACATAATACTAATTAGCCAAGTTATAATAAAATTTTAAATTAAAATAAGCTCTTACATTAAACAATACATAAAAAAATAATAATAAACTTTTTTAAAAGGCAAACAATTCAATACACATTTTTATTGAAAAGAATAATACAACATGAGGAAATTTGTCGCTCATGAGCATAATTTGTTATTGATAATTGTCTAGAAAGTATACAAAAATACGATTTTAAGATTGCAATATTAATGAACCAAATTTAAGCTTGATAGTGTGTGTGTGTGGGGGGGGATCCTTTTGAAATTCTTTATTACCTGTTCCCAGACATTTTGAAAGAAAATCACATTGCTTCAACTAAAAGAAAACATCTTAATTGTAGCTTTAAGGAGCATAGAAATAATGTTTAATAGGATATAGGGATTTCTTGAAGGCGAACTTATTCTATCACATTTCCATCTACAGCTTATTTCTATTAAAGTATAAATTTTTTTTCATCATCCTTATATTTCTATGTAAATGCGTTTCTGATTTCTTAAATTCCACTTATTGCAATTTTTTTACTAAATGAATCCCTGAGGAGTTCATCCCTTAAGTTTCATTTCTTTTTCTTTCAAGCTTCCATTTTTTTTCTTAATTAAACCTGACTTCAGAAATGTATTGATTTACTAGATAATTTTTTTATTGTGTTGTACAAAAAAAACTTAAAAATCAATTTTTATTTTAACAATACATCATAATTATATTTAATATACACTGGTGAAAACAAAAGAGGAACATGTTTTTTTTAAGAACAAAATAATTAACTCCTGCACGCAAATAAGGTATCAGATGATAGCTAAGTTCTTCATGGATACCTCTGCACACAGTGGTATATATACATATATATTTTTGAAGGGCTCAAGACCAGTGGTTCACATAGGAATTTTCAGGGGGGAGTCTGAGGTGAAAAGTCAACCAATCTAGTATCGTGCCCTAATAACGCAGCCCAACATATTCCTTTAATTTTGTCGATTTTCGGGGAGCAGTAAAAAATTTATTGAATAAATAATTAGCATTAATTAATTATTAATAACAAATGCATAATTAAATTTTGCGCTCTATATATATAGGATTATAATCAATTGAAAAAAAATCAAGGGCTATGGGGCTGGTCCTGAACCCCCCCCCTCCTTTGTGTGTGCGTCACTGCTCAAGACCTTTATGAATTAAATAAAATACCTCGAGAGAAAATTTAAGTGGTGAATTATTACATATATATAAGTTCATTTTATAACAACATTTAAAGATTTGCATTATGCCTGAACAAATATTGTGAAAGAGACATAATCGCGTCTTTTAATCTTCACGTGTGGCCGCCTTAGCCAAGTGGTCTTAGTCGTCGATTTCTAATGTCACTGATGACCCGTCGTGTGGAGGAGCTGGTGCATGTTAAATATGTCGGGGCTCAATGCCTTCTCATTGGCGTTTTGAGAGGGGTTCTAGCTCAGGTATCGTCCTCATCTCTTAATCGTAGTTCAGGATTACGAGGTTCGTTGCCAATAGCCTTCATGTTGCTTTAGAGTAGGGGTCTTCAACCCGCGGGCCACGGATGGTATTTTAGTGATCCCTCATTTGAATTTGAGACAATAATTTCATAAAGAAAAATGCCTTGTCTGTTTTTTGTCAGGAAAAAAAGACATTTCTTTTCTGTTGTTCTTGATATTTAAAACAAGTCACTGATGTGTTTGATATCCATTTGAGATTAAATTTTCTGAAAATGACGAATTTTTCAAAAATTTCACTGTTTGGGAAAAAGGTGGATTCTTATCTTTAACAGGTTTGCAAAGTATTTTCATTCGACTTCCATTTAATTTTTTTAAAACCCATATATATATACACACATACATACATACATAATGTAAACAATATCCCTTCCCTTTTATTGAAAAACAAATGTACCCTTTTTTTATATAAATTTCCTGACTGCAAAATTTTTTTGATAGTTGTGCGACTCATGGATTACTGTGAATTTATTGGTGTAGCCCGCGCGGATCATTGTAAATTTATTAATTTGGTCCTTGAGTGTGAAAGATTGAAGGCTCCTACTTAAGAGTACGAGGGGTTATTAAGTTTTCATTTCTTTTAACAATTCTTTTTAGATATTTACACAAAAATAATCTATTAATATAATTTTTATGTATATATTTTGCAGAAACTTTAAGAATAATACATATTCTTTGAAGGAAAAAGACAGCAGTACTATTGAAGAAGACATATTGAATAAATTTTTAGATCCTTTGAAAATTTATTTCAAACAAGTGTAACGATATTTTTTATTCATTAATAATCTTTGGTGTCAAAGATACTTTAATTAATTTCTTATTGTCTATAACGATTGTTTGTGTAAGTTCAAACAAATTTAGTTATCTCATGCTCTTGTTATAGTTTTTTATATACTTTTATGAAAGTATAAATATAAATCATAAATATTTGATGCCAAAAATACTTTGATTAACTGCATATTATTGTTTATAACTTTGTAAGTACAAACACAAGTTTACTTATCTCATTAAGTTCTTTTAGTATAGTTTTTCTTTCACATATTTTTATGAAAGTAAATATAAATCATTTGTAATATTTGTTGCCAGATACTTAGAATTATTTATAAATATTTGCTTGTAAGCACAAAGTTACCTTGTGTTAATATTGTATTTACCCTTATTATCTCATGCATATTTACAAAAATAAATACATAGCTTAAATTTGCTTTGTTTAAATGTAGACTGTGCAGAATTTCTTTGAAAAAGGAAATTATGGATATATTAATAGAAGCTTCCCTTGTGTTTCAAGGAACAATATATAAACAACTCTTTGAATAGTCATTTATATTTCTGAATTATTACTTTTTATTTTCTTGTGATTTGAAACTTGAACTTAATTTTTTAAAATTATGTTAGCATTGGCTTTCTTTATTAAATTCTTTCTCTCAAAAATTAGAATGTATACTTCATTTCTGTTGTGAATTAAATTCTACATCTTTAATATCTTTTTGAATTGCATATTATTTATGTATCAAAATGTGTTACTGATAGATTATACTTTTGTTATAAATATATATATTTTCATATTTTAAGTTTTTATGCTTTTATTTTATTTAGTTTTGTTATACAATTTTCTTGAGTTTATAATAGAGTTTATTATTAAAAATTATAACTTAAACTTTGATTCTTTTAGTCATTGTCTGGATAAATTTTTTAGGTTAACTTAGATTTGTTAAGTCAGTATATTTATCTTATTTTGGATTTGGAAAAACTTGTTACTTATGTTATCCAAAATCTTGTATGTAACATTTTTTTTAATTTTTATCTACACAATTTTCAGATGTTTCTATAAATAAATATCAGAATTATTACCTTGGATTGTTTCTTTTTTGCCTTGTGTTAATTCTGTTATGTAGATGTAAGGTAGTTGTATTCTTTTATCCATTCTTACATCTATTATTTTTCATTAAGAGATTTGAATTAAACAAAATTCCTCATAAGAATTCTATTGTAGTCTACTTGAAATAGTTTTAAAAGAAATATTTCATATTAAATACACATTACTATTGATTATTTAAACAGTGTTATATGCATTTTTATATTTGAAATTCATAGCACTGGAAAAGATAAAAAGAAATATTGAAAGCTACACATAATAATCACTTTAATTGAGGTTACTATTTATGATATAAAGATAACTTAATCTTGGTCATACTTATATCATTACACTTTAAAATTTCTGTGTGTTGCTAACTTCTGAAAAAATCATAACACTTTGTACACAATTAAGAACCTTTTTTTCTTCTTATAAAATGAAATCAAACTAAATATATTTATTTTGTTTATAGAAAGAAATAGGATTTGAATGTTGTTTCTTTTGAACTCACAGAAAGCAAACTGTAGAATATATATTGTGTTTGTCAGTTGAATGCGTGCCCATTCAGGGTCGTCAATGTTCAAATTAAACCACATTTAAGTATTGATTGCATTAAGGACCTATTGTATAAAATGGGGACTGCCTGTAACTCCAGTGGAATTGAACCTATAAATCCTTACATGATGTGGTAGCTAAGAAAGTGAGATATTAGCTCATTCTCATCACTTGACTATGGTTCAGAACTTCCAGGTTGTCACCTGTAGCCATCGTGTTTCTCTAAAGCATCATTAATTGAGAGCATACTTTTTAATTATTTTTTTGAAGATTTTGAAAGCCAAATACAGGGCTATAATATGAAAAAATTGCATATGTCTCCCTGTTAGAAATGTGTTTTTTCTTCTAAATATGAGCTGCTTTTTGGCACACAAGCCTTTCCAGACACAGCAAGTCCCCCAAGTGTGAGAGCCATTTCAGTGGTGGCACCATCTAGGGGCAGCTCTGAGAACAATAACATCTTTGCAATTACACAATAATCATGTAGAATAACTTAAAAAATTGTAAATAAGTAAAACTAACAAGTTATATTTTCACTATTTTATATACATACTGTTTTTGTGGAATAAAGTACTTGTGTATAAGGGATTTTTTTTAAAGCTATTAAGTATTGTTAGAAAATGTCCAAGACAATTATTCTACTATTTTATATTTTCTGTTAAAAAAAACTTGAAATATATAAATAGCATTTAACTTTTCACTAAAACTAAATCTATTACCTTTATATGTTAATTCTATTCACAAAACTGTTTTAAGATGCCTTTCTTTTAGTCCTTTTAAATAATTTTTGATAAAATTTACATGTTTTTAAAGATGTTCAGCATAACAGAACAAGGAATTCACACACATAAAATGTTATGTTCAGTTACATTCAATTATAATTACAGTATATAACAAGAAAGTAAGATGCAAATTACAAATAAGTAAAAATATTAATCATAACATGATGCAATAATGAGACAGTATTGAAAAACAACATTTATTATGTTATTTACATACTTATTGCATAATACACATATTTAGTGAATTTGTTTTGAAGTACTTTATTCTTAAAAATAATTATGATGTACACCTATTTACATTCCAGTTACACTGGGATCTATGTAATGATGCAGCAAACTGAATTTACTAAGAAAAGAACTCATGTATAACTTAAAAGATTACAGAACATTTACTCTATGGGAAGAAATTTCTGTTTTCATGATCTTGAACCTTGAAGCAAGTGAGCAAAACGATTGGTTAGTATTAAAGAAGCATCTATAAATCTCTCCACACAGTTTATCATGCATGCTTGTGTTTTACCATCTAATTTTGAACCAGGCTTATCAATGCATTTATCCCAGCAGACATCAGTTATATGATGTACCTAAAAAAAATTTATAAGTAAATTTTAATACTAAATAAAATATTAATAGAAAATATCAATATATATAAAACTTGTAAGGAAAATTTACAGATACTAGTTTTTCCCAAGAGCTATTATTACTGGGTTTTACAGAAATGTTTGAAATTTCATAGTATGCAATACATTAGCGTGTTTGTAATAAAAAGAATTATATAAAAACTTTTTTCTCAAATTAATATCAACCAAGTTATGGTTTGTTTTCAATCAAACGAATTTACACTTTCTGTATGCGCAACACAAAAAAAATCCTAAATTCAAAGATTATATACATATATATATGAGACCGAATCTTACAGCTACTTTTTAAAAAAAATTCTCACGTAAAAGCAACTTTCTTAGAAGGGATACATTTTAAAACAGAAGAACAATACACAGAGAACCATTCACTCTAGTAGAATTTAAAAATTATCAAGTCTTCTAAAATTTCTGAGTGTAAAAGAGCAATTTTACAATAATTACACAAACATAAAAAATACACTATAATTATTCAAAAAAGTTCTTAACATGTAAGAACAGTAAAAAATCTAGAGTAACAGGGGAGGGGGGATAGAAATAAAGTTACAGAAAGGGCACTATTTCAAAGTACAATTTTTCTCTCTACATATTTAATTTAAAAACAATTAAGAAGCAAAACTGAACTATATTTTATAACTAATATGGTTTTTTGTTCAAATTGATGTCAGTGCAATTACTGGCAAATACAGTTTAACAAAGCATCACTTAATAAGAGTATTGGATGATTATATAGCATAGTTTGATGTAGGGCAGAGTCCATATGTTTCAAAATTCACTATAAATTGCAGAATTCACCGTGAGTAAAAAGCTTCAGAAAATATTACAAAACTTCCTCTAATTTGTTGAGTGAAGCATTCTTTGCCTACTTCCTCAAGACATTCAAAAAATGTTTGCAGTTATTGGGGCCATCAAGGTTAAACTTATTTTCATCAGAAAATATAATTTTCAATTTTTCATTCCAAGACAGGTCCATTACAATTTTTTAGTCCAGTTCAATTGTTAATCATTTTTTGAAAGGTTTCAATAACTTTGGTGTTTTTTTCATTTTAATAAATTTTATATTAATATCTGGTATAAAATTTTTCCAAACTGTGACATGAAATTCTTTTTGATGAAACCTTTCAAAATTTCATGGAGTACTTTTGTATATTTGTAGAAAGATGTATTGATTGCACAGTGCTGTGAAAATCATTTTACTTCCAAATTTGTTTTTTGTTTAAATCATCTTTTCTAATTTGATATTTTGAATGGCCATTTTAGAATGCTTTGTTAATTTAGTTGTTTCTCATTCATATTTACCATCACAATTATAAAATAAAACTTTTTTCACTTCATACCTAGGTAACACTTTACCATGTACAACATTAAAATAAATTATGGATAACACAATCAAAACCTACATCTTTGCTTCTCAGGTAATTCTTTAACAAAATGCTAACAAACGCATTTTATAATGATTCTGATTTAATGCATAATGTGCTAATTCTCTCAGGTGGTTTTATAGTTATTTAACATACACATTTAATTTTTAGAAAAATACACATATTCTAATAAACTTAAGTTAATTTTAAAGTTGCAGTTAGTACAGAAATGGTTCCACAATATTTAACTATGCACAATGAAAATTCTCATTTGATGTCTTCAGAAGTGCAACAATTTTTTAGTACTCTTATGATTTCTTATTGCACAATAAATACTCAACTAAAAATAATAACTTCTTCCAAGTGTTAAGATACTTAAAATCCAAATCACTCCTTCATAAGACATTCACCTATTTGAATAAAATTTTTTTTTTGACTATCGCCATATGGATGATATAAGGTTTTTAAGGATTAATTCAAAATTACAATGATTTCAATACATGCTTATATTTTTTAATACATGTTATGCTTAAACTTAATTGATGGGTGGGAAAGAACAGATTGCCAAAATTTTCAATTTACAATATAAACACATGAATTTCAGGTAACTAAACTTTTACAGGGAGAATGATTAATAGTTCAACCAAAAAGAACAGCAAAACACAATCAGGCTCAGTTCAAAAATCAATCAAGTACTTTCCTGAACATCATGTGACATGAAAAACCTTTGAATATCAATCACAATCATTGAATTTCAAGTTGCTTACATTTATTCTGTGTGTATAATATTTATGCTTTTCAGCTCATTTTTGTACATAGTTCTTCCTTTTAGATACTTCCATATAATTTTGTTTTTTCTTACTTCGCATATATGTGTGTTCTGATGAAAATTACATGAAGTTACACAATTGTAAAGATCTTCCTTGGGAGGGAGAAAAACTAGACAGAACATTGCTTTCCTAATAAAGGAATATAAAACGACCTCTGAAAAATGAATGATAAAAATTTAGGTGGCACACTATCTTGCTACAATTATTGGGCAATACACGATTCTCTCACATAAGAAAGTGGCATGGATGGAGGTCCTATGACAAAATGTATTTTCTTTTCAAAGTTAGCTTTCATCTAAAGGTCAAGTCTGAAACATTCTACTTAATGTCGCAATATCAGGTATAATTTGGGACCTTAAGTTTGATACATGATCCTAAATGTTCAGCTGTTAAACAATTTTTTTAGGGACTCAAAATATATTTCTTAGAAAAAATTTGTTTACATATATATATGTAGAACCAAAAGAACAATTTAAAATAGCAATCCACTTGGAGTTAATCATCCAGATTTTAACGTAATACCATAAATTTTGCTTTTTTATAATTCTGAAGATATTAGAACAATGAATTCCATTTCAAAGTTATCTACTTCCATCCACTGAAAAATTGAATGGGATTATTCATGGGTCTATTAAATCACATTTTTTTAGGAAGGAATATATATATGTAACAATTCCCTCTAGCATCCTTTCAATTAACTCTTTTAATATTGAAATAATTTTTTAATTATTTAGTTCGAAACTAACACCCTGATCTTAATCGTAATCGACTAATATTATTACATCAGAAATCCCTGTCCCACCCATTCTATACAATCAGAACTACGATTACGTAATCATCACATGCTTGCACTATTGATACAAAACCAAACATCTTGTGTAATCCTGCGCTCTTGCTCTCTGCCTTCATCATGTAAAAGTGTAAATAACTTCAACTCTGTGTCTTTAAGTTGTGTCCGTTAAGATGTCACTTCTGCTTGTCTCCTGTCCGCTCTGCTTTATAATCATCACAAGTTTGTCTCGTCAACGTGAAAAGGTATAATTTTGTCCTAAGCTTTTGATGTGTGCGTCACAATAAAGAAGATGTATGTTCATTGAAGATGTATTAATGAAACTACTAACACTAGACAAAATATACCACTCAGCCAATATATTACATATATATATATATATTGGCATAGATCTTCAGTCTTTGCATCTTTTAGAAAACTCCTTAAGTGCCTCAACATCATTTTGATTTTTATTGAACATTTAACAATAGTGAATCACATTTAAACTGAGGATGTTTTCTTTTACATAAATCCCACAAACTAAATGCTTGCTCGTACAGAAGAATCGTTTCATGGCAGAGAATTGAAAGTTAAAAATGGTCTTTAAATAAAAAAGCATGAGACAGAAAGGAGAGAGTGATTTAACTTTATCTCATGCCATAGGTTGCCGACTGCAGCAGTAGACCATTAAATTGGCAATGATTTTGAACAATTTGCACCACAGCTTATTCGCATAAATAACTAAATTTAAATTGCATTTTATAATTATTTGAATTCTATTATTTTAACAAAAAAGTCAGTTAAACATTAAATAAAAGAAATATTTAGCACATTATTTAGGAGTGGTTTGTCTGATATAATAGAACATATTATGCTCCTTAATAGATTCATTAATTGAATGATACCGAAACTTTGGAAATAATCTACTGTGTTCTCTTACTTAGAAGACAAGTCCCAAATTTTAATTTTTCTCAATATAAAAACAAATAATAATAGTAATAAACTTATAAATAAGGATATTATTTTCGAGTATGAGGGAACGGTTTTTCATTGTTGGTTGCATGTCATAGCATCTGACGATAGTTTTTTATTCGGCAAATTTGGTGAACATTCCATTTTTTAGAGAAAGAATGGAGGTAAAATATCAATTAGTTGATATTAAACAAATTTTTAATAACAGAAATCATGGGGAACAAGATTTCATTTTTCTTTCTTTCTTAAAGAGCGAATCACTTAACATGGTTTTGATGTGTAGTTCATCACATGATGTCATGCTTCTACTTTTGAAGATCTTCAAATTTATTCATTTGTTCTGTGCAGAATTAAGATTTTTTTTCAAATTAATCATCACAAAAACACATTATTTCATAAAGTTACTGAAAATTATTTACAAGATTATTAAAGAGCAAGTCATCATTTAAAATTTTTTAGTACAACTTCTTGTGCCAGGTTGAACATGAGTCCTCATTGAAAAAAGTTATATGCAAATTATGTAGAAAGATAATGGAGTTTTATTATTAAAATTCATCCATTGGAAAAATGGGTACTCTAACTAGTTGAAGAATACGAATCTCAATCCTGACAACCTTTTTGATTTTACTTATGTTTATCCTTTCACATTGCCCTCCACGTTATGTTTCCACCTTTTTTGTATCATCAGAAATTCTCAATCTTAACTTCTAATATTGTCCCGAGTGAAATACGAGTTATATTTATATACATTTATATACATATTGTCACACAAAAAATATGTACACAAAATAAACATAACTTTTTAAATGTGTCTTTTTATTGAACTTACTTGTTCATGAAATTGAGTTTTTACTTTTTCTACAGTTAGAAATTTTTCCAATTCACTATCAACAGCCTGATTGCCTTCCAAAGACATTCTAAGGGGGAAAAAATACAATTTAATTTAAACTAGACTTTTTCCACAATATAAGTTATGCGGAACAGTTAATCCTTTTTTTGGAACATTTTCCCAATTAATTATGAAGATATATACTGATGATACACTTTAAAATAAATTATTTTAATAAAATATGAAAACATATAAGCAAAAACTAATTTAAGTGAAACAATTTCAAAATAATTTGATTTATAAAACACATACTACAATGCATCAGTTCATGAACACAGTCTTAACAAAATGAACAATTTGCTATATAAACCTACAAGAAGCTTGCAAATGAATACAAAATACAGTTGTAGCTTGCTCTCTAAAAATGTTAGGTGACTAATGATAAAGGAACATTATAAGATAAGATTCTTAGTCATTGAGAATTATAAGGCAAGCCAAAGGGGTTTGAAAAAAGGTATTTGTAGAATGAAATGAAAGGATGCATCTTAGCTGACTAATTATGATATTTTTCCACCTACCCCTTCAAGTTAAAAAGGGACCTTGTGCAGGGTAGTAACCTGTAGGCAACTTGGAATACTTCTATGTGATACTGAATTATTATATTCAGCTTGTGAGAGCCCATTTTCACACATCTATTAGCCTTCTCAGGTAAATAACATATTCTAGATATAGCTAGCAATGCCTTAGCAATAACAATCGAAAATTAAGAAGCTTCACACAAATGACAGAAGTGGGATATTCACAGTTTCCACCAACTGCTATATAAACATTTTATTCTTAAAAAAAATTGTGAATTACATCCCAAGTCTTATTAAAATTATTGAAGATAATTCATATAAACCATATTTTTACCTTTATTTTCATTCTTTTAATGGTCAACATCAAAAAATTAGTTGCACCTGAACTTTTATAAACCAACATATTCTAATGAAAAAATTTTCTTGGAAGGCATGAGGGGTTTTGAAACAGATTTAGTTTGTATTTTAAGGGATCAATGCATACATATAACGAAAATTAAATAATTTACATGATTAAATACAAATTATATAACGTCCCAAAGAAATCCACTGTATTCACTCTTTGCAAATGCAAAAATTTTGCAACCTGAGTCCTAGAGGGAAAAATATACCTCTACAAGACAAGAGAAGTAGTTATATATATATATAAATTTATATATATGTGTATGTACATGTATATGATTATATATTGAAAAAATTTTTTTATATTGGATTATATATATATATATATACAAACATTCAATGGTTATTCTATTTCTGGCAATTTAAAATTGTTTTCATTCTTATGTGGGCTACAAATTCGATAGTTCCATGGCTGAATGAAATGATTATACTAGAATTTTTTTTTTTATTATTGAATGAAAATTGTATAGATATGGTGCTTAAATTGTGTATAAATGCAGATTCATTTGTATCCAAGTGTGAATATCTAAAAATTATGATGAAAATAAATGTTTAGATGAGTATATGATAGGCATACAAGAGTTGGCTAGCGAGAATTCTCGCAATGTGCCTTCTGATAGAAAGGGAAACCTCTAAAGTAAAGTTAGTGTGCTTTTTCTTCTTTATATTTGACTACAATTTAATTAATTAGCATTAATATTTATATTTATGAATGAAATCCATCCCTTTTCTTCTATTTATAGTAAGATAAATCAATATGTTTAAATTAACCTAACTCAATACTTATTTATGCAAAAATATTCCAATATTAGAATAAATTATTAAGTTATAATGCAAGTTAATTGACAATATAACATCCTAAAAATTTTCAAGCATTTTAATAATATATTTTGTATTTTAACAAAGTTCAAAACCAATTTGATATTAAAATACGGGATACAGGGTGACATATTTTGCAAAGAAAAAAAATTACAAAAGAAATCATAGTATAGTTATAAAATTTTATTTCAGACTCAAAACAATTACGTATTTCCTTGCCATGGTTTTTTTATCTTAAAAAGGTGCTGATGACACTAATTTTTTTGCACCAAAAATAGTAGTGGGTTCAAATAGGACTTAATCATTTTTTTTTGTTTCATCCATTCATTTGATTTTCTCATTAATTTCAAATGATTAAAATATCTTCAACAGCAGTGGAAATATTAAATTATATATATATATAATACCCTTGGTTTGGTATTTTTGTACATCAATGAGTATGCAATTCAGAATTTTGAATGAATTATACAACATCTGTATATAACCAAGCTATAACACTGAAGACGTATTAGATTCCTGAAATCTGTGAACAAGGGATGCAATCAACAACTATTCTTTAAAAATTTTAATATCATAAGTTTTAAACAAAGTTTAAAAACTATATGAAGAGAGAGAATGGAAGTAATATACTACAAAGCAGTGACACTTAGTTCCATCAAAAATTAATCATAATACCCAAGGGCACACAAAATAGTCCAATTACATAATAAACTAAAAACATGCATAAAGATAAAAAGCTATCAGTGATCTGTTAGTATAAACTTGATATATTGGTAAGTGACTTTTCAATTTAGTGAATTTTGAAGATGTTTGCCAAATTCAGGCTACCCTTCTTCTCATTAAGTAATGGTGATCTTTCCAATCAAATTATTCAAAAATTTAATAAAAGTACCAAGTGAGTTGAATAAAACTTTTATGAATTTCTAAAATACAAAACCTTGATCCTTCTTTCATTTTTGGATTCTTAGCTGTTAAAAAGTTAATTGAAATCTCTTCAATGTGATAGTTCAGAGGCCAATTTTTTTTAGAGAGAGAATTTATAGTTTTTCTTCATAATTATATTATTGCTTATAATCATTATTATTAATATTACTTTAAATTACTTTTGCAATAAAATACTTTGATTTTATCATTGTGTGGAAATTTTTAGTACATCTAGTGCTGCTGGATAAGGCAATTTTTCTTTACCTTATACTTATTTTTGTTTTATTTATTGCTAAGGTTTAATTCATGTTCATTACAGTTCTGAACTGCTTTAAAATAAATTTTTATATTTCATTTAAATACAGTATTGATATTAACGATAAATATTTTCTAGTTTTACAAATTCCATTTATTATTCATGTTACAAATCTTCATGATATACAGAAATTAAACCCACTATTATATGTTCTTTTATTTTATCTTCATATTACATTGAGGATAACAGAGAAACCCCTCCCTAGTCTACTGGCATATAGTGCACCTATATGCAGATGGTGGGAGAGGATTTCTACCTTTCATGTCATTTTGAAATAAGAATTTTTTTTTCAGTTGCATGTTTTACTCAGCAATAAAAAAATTGCCAATAAATATATTAACTTTTTGAAAAAACCTTTATAATAGAGCAGATGTGGGCAATGTTAATTTTTTTACAAATAAAAGAAAACTAAAGCTATAGTTCATCAATTTTCATAGCAATGGTAACTCAAAATCAAAACAGTATCACTGTTCAGATTTTGATTACTATTGCAGTGAAACAAATTAACTAAACTATGAATTCATGAATCAATCTCAAAAGAGAGAATAAAAATCATGTTTCTCATATGCATCATAACTTATACAGAAATCACACTATGAAACATTAATTCGGTATATAGAAAGCAAGCTGAATATTGGAATAAAATAATTTTCACTTAAATAAAGAAAGATAACTTAACTTTCTAATTGCTGAAGTTTCTGATATGCAAAACTAATTATACATGTAATAAAATGTCTTAAATTAAGAGTAAAATGTAATCACATCGAAGTAAAAATGTATTAAAATACAATACAATAATATAATTAAAGCAGTTATTCATCATATCTTTCAGTTTATTTAACAAAATCTGCATGCAATTGAATTTGTAAACGTTTTTTCTCTAGTTAAAAATGAATGAATTAAAACTGAAAAAGAGGGAAAATAACTGAAAACTGACGAAATAAACAAGAACAAGTTTACTTACTTGATTTCAAATGAGTTTTCGAGAAAATAGAACTATTTCAAACTGATCAATTGTAAAACTGAAATGAAATTCTGAAAAGCGATACAAATATTGCCACTAAGTATAAAGTTTAAAAATTATACAAGATTCCCACATTCAACAACAAAGCGGGAATTTTTACAGAGAAGGCGATTCTTCTCGGCGAGGAGAGGAGAAAGACGGATGGCATTCTGCACGGTTACAGAGCCAAACCAGACTCTTGTCTCCTTCGAATATGATGCCAAGAGAGTCATATAAACGTCGCACTATACAATTCGCGACGGGCATCGTTAATTTAAACCATGGCCAAGTGACGAGGATGACACCCGAGCTTCCACCGTCCCTCCTAACTTCCACACCACATCAACAGGAGGACGTTTGAGCCTCGATAGATTTAATGTGCCTGTGTCCACACGATGGGTCTTGTTCCCGGTTGTATACATTGAGTTCACACAAAGAGAATCTAATTATTTTTCCAAATTATGAGTTTTCTGCATGCTGGAAGTTTATTTCAAAATCATAAATTATTGATTTGTCAACTTTCTTTTAAAAAAATAATAATAATCATTTAATTTCAATGGCAAGTCATATACCTTGAAATAGAAAGCGTTGAAATGCTTGTTTAATTAGTAAATTTTGTGTTCCCTATAGAACTTAATGCTCAATGGACTCGATACACCTGACGTCTTAATCACATGACACAAGCTATAAGCAAATAGCAACGTGCTTCATTCGACTGAGTATTATGGCGGCATTTTCGGATTTGCATCTACTCTCATATAACAAAACGAAATACTGTAGAGTATTAAATTTCCAAAAGACATTTTGACTGAAATGTGAGTACTTTTTAATTATATTTCATTTTCAATATTTTTTGTTTTTATCAAATACGCCGACGATATTTTAAGTTTTAAAAAGAGTGCAATAATTTCTGAGCATCTTGAATTCGTAGAATTTTAATTTTGCAAACGCAAAGAAACACACAGATCAGGGTACTACTTCTGTGATCTATTCTGAATGCTCTATAACTGATGAGTTATTATGCAATTGATCACTAACGTTTTTTTTTTATCATTTTAAGATTATTTTCAATAATAACTATGGACAAGTTCTACTTTGTAAACAACATCATTGACCTGGAACCCAACAATACTTCCGTTGTAAAGTTCGGTATCTTTGTAAAAATACCTTGTAAACTTTTTAAATTCATTTAGAGCAAGGTTGACTCAATTGCTTGCTTATCGTGGTTTTTTGGTGACTAATGAAATATTTAAAATCGGAACATGTGTTAATATAACTGTATTGGATTCTTTCTTTTCTTTTTCTTTGTTTCTTTATTGTTTATCAAATGAAAAGTAATGATAAGTATTTTGGAAATTTTTTTAAATAATTGTTTGTTAAATTTTATATCATTTAGAATATAATTAGATACACTGCATGTACTTATTTTGACATATAAAACTTCATCATAAACATTGTATTATAACATTTTTTCCCTAAAGAAAAATTTCCTAAAAAAAAAATAGTTATAAATATGTGAAAATACTTTTTATTTACATTTTGTTAATTTTTGGCTAGCTTAAGATTAATCAGTGTGTTTAATTTCTGAATTGCATGCACTTATTACACCTTAATAGCTTTTTATAGTGAAAAGTATTGATAAATGCATAGAAAATGCATTTAAGTATCTTCTTTCTTTATTCTTACTTTACTGTTGAATTAGTTAGTGTATTTAATTGCTGAATTGTTCGTTCACATCAGATCCAAATTTTTTCTTTGACTTAAAAAACTAATGTTTGAAAAATTTTCATTATTTTAATTTTATGCGATATAAAGATTAGTTATGCTAATTAAGATAAGCAATAATTTTTTAGTTATTTAATCAGTATACTAAATCTATAATATGTATTGTATTTTATAAACTATATCATGTTTAGAGAGATAATATATGTATATTAATATCTTAATTTATATGATTTGTAGATGTCGAGTGATTATAAGGAATTGGAAACAATATCAAAGGTGAGATATGATGAAAAATTAACATGCAATGGGAACAAACTTCCCTATCCATTTGTTCAGAGAGACAACAAAACATGTATATAATAAAAAGTTGTTGTTTCCAATCACTTCTGGAGACATTTATATGTACTTTGTGGAAAAAGAATGTGTACATATACCAGGGAGGGAAAAAAGAGGAATTAAAAAAGTTAAGATGCATTGAATTATGTATTGAGTAGGAAAGTAGACTTAAAAAGTTGAATTCATTCCTGTATATTGTATAATTTAAATATGTATATAATTTTGTACAGTCAAAATTCCCTCACGAGGGGTTGCAAAGAGAGGAAATCACTGCAAAGTAGCAAGTTTGGATAGTGATTATGAGAAGAAGCACAGACTGTGTGAATAGTGTCAATGAACCAGCTCTCTTGTACTGTTAAAGAATATTAGTAGTATGCATGTAATTAAATTCATTAGTTTTGTAATGCTGGCCTTAGTCTTTTAAATTCTGTCAATGACAGATTTTTTTTTATAAAAGATTGAGATTGAATTTTACAAACTGCTTAATGAAAATTTATATGTACATATAAATAGATTTCTAGATATAAAATGAAATAAAAACATTTTTAAATAAATTTACTTGGTCATCTTTGTAAGCAAATAAGACAAAGATAAATACACTGTTAATTACAATAAATTAAGATTATATAATGTTAATTTGCAACCCTTTTGAACAATATAATGACATTATTTGCATATATTGGAATAATATATTTTTTATTTGTAAGTATTTGAAGTATAAAGTGCTTATTTGTCAAGTTTGAATATTCACTTAACAGCGGACCTTCCCTTTTTGTGGTGAGTATGTCTTCTGTAATCTTGGCCATTGGAAATTTAAAAAATTGCTTACTTGCCATTATTTTGAACTACTCAGTGTTTGCTTGTAATTATTTGAATTAAACACTGCTTATTTTCAGTGACTAACACAAAGGTAGGATTTAAGAATTCAAATCTCTCCCATAGAACCAATAAATTTTTAATTTCTAGCACAAATATCACGCCTAGATGCTTTCCTCGACATTTTTTTAGAAATATAACTTCTCCCATGAAAGAAGTGTGTGTGTATGCCACTGTTTATTTTCATGTATTTGAATTATACAATTCTTTGAATTGCACAAAGTTAATATGTAGTTACTTTTTCCAAGTAGTGCTTATTGTAACAATTTAAATTGCATAGTGTTGATCTGCATAAAGTTTTTATTTGAATAGCACATTAATTCTTACTTTGTAGCTAAGATGTAGTTTGCATTATGATATCACATTTCTATGTTCAAGTTCCTTTGTTTTGAAATATTCTAATTATATCAATGCTAATTATGTCAACCCATTGATATGTTTTTGATAAAATTAAGGATAGGTATGTCTACAAACATGCACACAATAGATTACTAGAAATTTTATTTGAAATTTTCATCACACAACAATATCTGGATTTTTAATCTTGTTACAATAGATTTTAATGAAAAATTTAAATTATTAGACACTTTTCCCTATACAAAGAAAACTGTTTTGGAAACAATGCCAAAACCCTTTTTTGTTTGAGAATAAAGATTGTAGAGAGATCATTGACTGTACGGAATTTCCAATTCAAAAACCCAACCGTCCTTTACAGCAACAAATGACATTTAGTCATTAAAAAAATTGTAATACCTGCTTTCTATCACATTTACATTGTGGCAGAATTTCAGACAAGAAACTTTTTTTCGAAGTAAAGCAATGGATCTTCTTGAACCAAATGATGTTGTTATGGCTGATAAAGGGTTCTTAATTGAAGAGTTAGACAAAATTGGTTGTAAATTAAAAGGCCCTCTTTTTTTTTAAAAGATAAAATTCAATTTTATGCTTTTGAAACTGTTAGTAACTGCAAATTGTCTGACAAGCGAGTTACTGTGGAAAGAGCTGTTTCAAGAATCAAACAATATTGTTGTTGTTTTCTGATGCCACCTGTCTGACATAGTCAGATCGAGGCCCATGAAATTCATCGTGGCATGGGCAAGAGGTACGCCTGTCGTTGGCCTTGAGCACCGTACAGGTGACAGTACGATTTAGCTCGGCGAAATTCCCCCGAAGGGACGATAAATGGCGACACAACCTCTATCTCCACCTCCACAATTTCTGCATGTAGACTGAAAAGGGGAGGGAAATATTCTAACAATATAAATATTTTGAAGGTGCTCTTCTATATGAAAGTTTACACAATGTTGACAGTGTATTTATTATAACATGTTTGTTGTTTAATTTTCATGACCTTTTAATAAATGTAACACAAGAAAGCTCTAATATAATGTTTCACTTTAACTATATACTTATTTTATGTATATATACACAAACATTGAAACTAATTAATCGAGAATTGAATTCCAAGTATGGTAATAAATTAAAGCATTAAAAATTTTCAGATTAAAATGTGTGTATAGTAAAATTGTGTCCATATATAGAATATAAAAGTCTTGTTCACATTTTTACTTTTTTAAAATAAAAAAGTCATTTTTGAATCTATAATTCTCTTACAAAATAAAAATAGCAACATATTTGTGTGGTATTTATAAACACAACATTTTTTTGTTTTTCAGAGTTTGAATGTGGTATAAACCAATCATACAAATGTAGAATTTTTTTTACTATATATAACAAATATGCATTTATTGGTTTTTGCTCAATGTGTAAATTTATCATTAAAGATTAGATTTATTTTTGCATAAATATAAAAGTCTAAAAAAATACTCATGTATATTGATATTATTCTGTGCTTATAAGTCTTGAATAAATTTGTTGCATTGAGTTAGTTACAAGTATTGACCCAAGAGAACATGGAGCAATTGTATGATATTTATCGAGAATTAGGATCATGAAACGCTGCAATAATATAATTTTTTGAAGTTGACTTTTTACTTTAAAGTACTAAAATATAGTACTACGATATATTATCATGTAGTTTGGTATATATCATGAAAATATTCAGTTTTATCTGCAATACTTGAATTCAAAAGTCTAATTGCATTATCAGCTGAGGGGGATTTTTAGATTCATCATTTTCAGTAGTGTTCCATCTCTTCGAAATATTGTTTCTCAACAAGAAAAAATTAATGATAAATCTTCTAAGTTATATAAACAATTTTTAAAACAAAAATTGACCTTGAAATCAATCTTAAGTAACTATAAGAATTTAAAACATAATCAAGCAGAAATGCTTTTAGTAATGTTTACTTAAATAATTATTTCACATTGCAAGAGTCGATTGTGCTGAAAAATATTTTTCATTCAATTTAAAAGTAGAAAATTGCTTTAAAATGAAACTGAAACCAAAACCTAAGCTGTGGCCTTAAAATAGTATGATTTGTACCAATACATTGTGAAGCCTTTAAAGATATGTTATAAAATACTAACATTTGGAACTTTGATAGTATTAGTAATTATCACCTATAAATGTTTGAAATTCATTTTTTATAAATCATTGCCTCCTTAGTTGGGAAAAAAAAAGAAATTAATCATGCTAAGATATGGGATTATTTTTAGGAATTGTTTGAAACAAACTATTACACTATAGGGGAACATCCTAAGTTATTTTCGTAAAATATTTTCCATATAGGAGCATACAGAATTTTTTTTAGATAGCTAGTTTAAATTAGTAATTACATTTTATTTAATATGCATCATTTATCAGCATTTAATTTTAATATTACATGATTATAATACAAGTGAAGCATATGAAAATTTTATTTTTAACTAAGAAATTCATTGTAATTTATAAAATGCATTTTTCATATTCTGTTGAAAGACTACTCATGAAGAGTATTTTTCTAAGATGTATGCCAAAAGAGTTTTTCTTTGTCAGTTTCAATCTTTATTTGCATTAATATGGATTTATAAAGTTGAAACATTGTGTTATTTTATACTAATTTTTGAAACACAACTGTTCTATAAAAATTCCCAAGACATAGTAAGATTTTTTGAAATATATGATGAATCTGCAAAAAAAAAAAAAAAAAAAAACGAGGTCTGCGCGTCTCTTAACTAACTTAATTCTACTTAAATGCTACTTAAAAAGTATAACAATTCTGCTTCTTTACAGCTTCTTATCTTCATTGTTCTTTGTACAAAGAAAAATTAACTATTATAATCTTCATTTTTCTATATAGACTTCAGCTTTTTCACAATCTTCTAGTCCTCTGTAAACATTAGATTTAATTCCCTAGCCAAATGAAAATTTTCTCTAGACTTCAGGCTCTGTCACCCTGAAACAAAAACTTCCTAAGTCAATTGGTAAAAACAAAGTTTCACACATTATAATTACATTTCACAATTTTTATACATTACATATCACTTTTAAATTGCAACTAATTTCTATACATATATTTCATCGGAATCTTTCAAAAACTTCCCCTCAAATCACGCAGCGCTAGTTAATGTTATGGTAGTATGCTATCTACGCCGCGTTTCCCAAAACCAGATGTTCGTTAATATGAAACAATGTAACAACACATATACATACACTATACAATTACAAACATTTTTCAATAAACCATTAAAACAAATAACCAAAGGAATTGTCGCATCTTAGCGAAGTCATACACAGAAGTAAACAAATGCATTTTTACAATTGTTTTCTCCATATTTATGTAAAAATTTACAAGACAAAAGCTTATTTTTCTCTTCTAGAAAAATACTCATTGTAGTGTCCACTTTTACTTGGCTTCTTAAATTTTAAATATCCGACCGTGACTTGCTTCATTGCAATATATCTTCCGACCACACACACTTGTTCGAAAGAATATATAAAGAAATGATACAACCTGGTTCCTATGACTTGTAGCTAGCGTTTCCTATCAGGACCTCTAAGGATAGTGACTTTCTCGTACACGCTCCTTTCCATTCCTGGTCCTGCAGTTGTTGATCACCTCCTCGTCTGACATTCTTTTTGCTTGATCTTGTTCGCTCTTCAATGTAGGGGTTCCTTCCTCTGCCTTTTCTGGATCGACCTGGTCCTCCCTGTTGTGTCTTCCTCTCTATGGCTGGTCGGGACTCCACTTCTCTTCCACCGCTTGGTCTGAGGTTATATCTGCTAACCGCTACTGTATCTTGTTTAGGACGTTTCCTTCTATACTTTTGTTAGATAGACTCATTAGATGACAATGCTCTTTTAGTTACTCTATAATATGAATTTTTCCGAAACTTCCTATTTGGTCCACTCGACCCAGATTCATGTGATCTCTTATAGCCTAACATTTCATTTTTGCTTCTTTTAATCATTCTACTTTTCTCAGACCAAGAACTAGGTATTGATCTGATAAGTGGTCCGCGCTTATTGGTCTTATTTGTGTGTTTCTCAACTTGATCATTTTTAAAACTTAACCCATTTTCCTCCAACTCACGCTTTACCTCTGAACCTTTTTTTTTACCATCTTGCGACTCATTTGATCTCCGTTGTACTCTGTCAAAACCACTCTATTCATCGCGCAGACTACCGTTATCCGAACTACCAGTTCCTATCTCCGTCTCGTCACATTTCCTATGACGATATATTAGAACCTGATCTACATTAATCGTTAACCTTTTTCCTGCCTTCCATATCACTATATATATATACGTTGTTATTCTTTACATCTAATACTCTATACGGACCTTCAAATTTTGGTTTAAACTTAGCTACCACTTTTCTTGTTGCCGAACTTAAAGGATGTGTTGCTATCGAAACCCAATCATCACCTTAATTTACACATCACGCCTGTGTCTATTATAATATTTCTCCCATTTTTCATGCTTAGCTTTTGTGTTTCGTCTAGCCTCTTCAAACAATCTCTCCTACTGCAAATTCCGTTCCGTCTGATACCATCACTAATTTCTGAAAAGGCGCAATCAACTTTCGACCTAAAATAATTCTGCAGGGGTTTTCCCCGTTGTTTCGTTTACAGCCGTACTAATAGCATAAGCAAATTCACGTAAGAATTGGTGTCATGTTGCTCATTGACATAATTTGCAATCATTTGCACCAGATCGTGATTTCCGCGTTCTGTTCTATTTGCTTGAAGTCTATAAACAACAGTCTTCACATGCCTCTTATGCCTAATCTTTCACTTAAATTCTCAAAAATATCGGAAATAAATTGGGGACCGTTATCACTAATTAATTTTATTGGAGCTCCAAAACGCGATATATAATTATCAAAAAAATTATCTGCTATAACTCGAGCAGAGGCTTTTTAAGGGGTATGATTTCAGCCCACTTGCTGAAATGATCCGTAATTACTAATACATATCGGTTGCGTCTTATTCTCGACACGGGATACGGACCTAACAAATCTAACGTAACTATTTCATTTGGATAATTTGATACAATTGGTATTAACCGACCAGCTGGTAACGCGTTTTTATAATTATTAATTTGGCACATATGGCATGTAGAGACATATTGATCAATAAATTTTCTCATGTACGGGAAGTAACAAACATCCCTTATTTTATGATAAGTTTTAAAACGTCCAAAATGATCTGTTATGGACTTGACGTGAAATTCTCTCATTATTTCATTCCTTAAAGATTTTGGAATGTAAACTCGCATTTCTCCTAATGACGTTGTATATTTCGCATAAAATAACAAGCCTTCAACTAACTGAAAATCTCGGGACCAATTCTCACATATTGTCGCATTAACCGAGCTATCTTCTGGGTTTTCCCGATATCTATAGATATGACCTAATTCTGGGTCTGTTCTTTGCTCTTCTATTAACTGATCTCGTGACGAAAGTACCAAATCCCTGATTATTGCACAATGAACTTTCTCTCCTATTATACTTTCAATTGGGTTTCTCGACAAAACGTCAGCAACTGTATTTTGAGTTCCGGGACGATGCTCCCATTCTATATTAAATTCTGCTATTTTTAATACCCGTCATTCTATTTGACAAATGTTTACCATGTGTTAACGCAGCGTGATCTGTAATAACCTTAATCCACAAAGAACCTAAATACGTTCTGAATTTATTCAGAGCCCAAACCACTGCTAAACATTCCCTCTCTCTCTCTCTCTCTATTACCGTGTAATTCCTCTCCGTAGTACTAAGCGTACGAGAAGCAAATACTACTGGTCTTTGCTCTTGGTTTAGAACTGCTCCTACTCCTATTGAGCTTGCATCCGTAAATAACTCAAAAGGTTTTTTGAAATCTGGGAATTTGAAAACTGGTGTTTTTGTTATGGCCGCCTTGACCGCGTCGAATGCTTTCTGCGCCTCAATCGACCAAATAAATTTTTTTAATTTTCGTTTAAGATTATAAAGAGGTTCGCAAAGATCGGCATAATTTTTAATAAATTTTGCGTACCATTGGGACATTCCGAAAAATTTCGACATCTCTTTTGAATTACGCGGAGGTTTCATTTCAACTATAGCTTGAACTTTTGTTTCATCAGTTTTAATTCCCTCCTTATTAGTAACTAGCTGGTATACCCGTTCTTCGCACGGGTAAACTGAAAAATTAAACAACACAGATTGAAGGATAAAGAAGTTTATAATGAGTTAATTTCCGCTAAAATACTCATCATGGAACCCGTGCTGCTATATATCTTGGAAGAGTGGATTTCAAAGAATATTCGTTCTAAGTTGGTGTGGTGTGGTAGTTAGAAGAGGGTGCCAGATCAGGTGTCCACGTCACTTGACCATGGTTGAAAATTACGTGGTCCGTTGCCAAAAGCCTTCATGTAGCTGAACAGTGTGACGTTAATATTCAATCGTTCCAAAAGATACAGTACAGTAGTTTTAATTATTTTTATACTTAAAAATGCAATATCTGCCTATTCAATTAAAATTATAGTGTTATAATTAACTACACTAACCACAAACAAATTTTGAAAATTTGTCCAAATGATGCAGTCTGAAAGAGAAAGTTCATTTACTTTAAGTATCAGAACTGATAAAAGCCTTTTTTTGGAAAAAAGATCAATTTCTTACTACCAAATATGCATAATAAAATGTTAAAAAAAAACATTAAAATAAAGAGAGATTTATAACAACCTCTCCCTTCAAAACTTAGTTTGATTCTGAAATAAAAAAAATAGGCATTATATCAGAGGAATTAATTAGAAGCGAGCACCTTGCGTAGCCCAAACAAAAATGGTTTTTCACAAACAAAAGATAGATATATGCAGACGTGGTTTTTTTTTGCAGCGCATGCCAGAATTGCTAGCAGATGACAGAATTTTTCCTACTTCACAAATATCGTTATATTTTGGATACTTCATACAATATCTTTATAAATTATAGTTTATGCTATAAATTATAGCCTATATGCTATTCTAATTTATAAGCTATATTACTGTAAAGTTTCATTAAAATCCATTCAGTAGTTTTTGCGTGAAAGACTAACAAAAATTTTCACAAACTTTCGCATTTATAATATGTATTAGATTAAACCCAAATATTTTAACTCCTCACTACCAAATTTACACTTGTCTTTATTTAACGTTAACCCCGCCTCATGTAGTAATCGAAAAACTTCTTTCAAATGCTGAACATGTTGAGTGAATGATGGAGATGATATAATCACATTGCCCATATAAACATTCACAAACTTCCCTATCACGGGTTTGAAAATTATATCTATTGCTTTCTGAAAATTGGGAGCCGCCCCTGACAAGCCAAATGGCATTCTGCGAAAAGTGTAGGCACCATTTTTCGTGACAAACGCAGTCTTAACTATATCACTAGGGTTCACAGCCATTTGAAAATATCCCGACCTAAGATCGAGGGCTGACATTATCCCTGTATGGGATATGTTCATTATTAAATCGTCTATTAAGGGTAAAGAATACCGAGGATACTTTGTGATCGCATTCAGTTTCTGATAGTCAACAGCAAATCTATACGCTTCCGGATTATCCGGTGGTAGCCCATTATTCTTTCTACATAACACAACTGGTGACGCGTACGGGGATTGAATGGGAATTATAGTTCCTTTCAACATTTTGTCTACGTGATCATCGAAAATCTCTTGCTTAACCCTATCATACCTGTACGGCCTGGAAACAACCGGTGGGTTATTTCCCGTGTCAATCTCATGATATAAAACATGCGTAAGCCCTGGTTTATCCGAAAATAATCCTTGAAAACTATCAAACAAATCTTGTAATTCCCGTTTCTGTTTTTCTTCTAATGTTGTCTTAGAAAGAGCTTTTTCTACTTCAACCGTTTTAACCACCTTATTAATCTGCGAATCCGGAATCACCAAAGATTTTCGATCAAAGTCTAAAATAATCTTTGACCCCCCTTATGAAATCTATCCCAAGAATACATGGATATTCCAAATCTGCTAACACATGAAACAACCAAGGCTTTTCAAACTCCCTTATTCGAATATTTAATTCCACAACTCCAATATTTTGACATTTTGCTCCCTGTGCCGTGATCGCCTGAGTACTCGATTTCTTTACTTGCTTATAAAAAAAATATTTTCGGTATGTCTCTTCCGATATAAATGATTTCTCCGCTCCAGTGTCCCATAACGCTTTCGTAAAAGTTTCGTCTAATAAAATAGGAACATATGGAAGTTCTACCGGAGACATACATATTGCTGAAAGTTTAATCGGTGACTGATTTATTGACTGCATCTGATCACCTTTAACATCACTCACTTTCAAAAAATTTAATCGCCCTATTTGTTTTCTAGCGCCTCGACTAAAACTTTCACTCGAACCCCAATTTCTTTGGTCCCCTCTACTAAAATCGTCATTTTGACCTCGATTTCTAAATTGATATCCCCTATGGTTAACCTTCGATCTTAGTTTTGAAACCTATTCCTGCTCTCGAACCACTGATTTCCTTGACGGCTATTCTGATAGTTACCCCTATAATAATTTCTACCATTATTCGGTCTACGCACCATTCAGAATTTCTCCAATTTCCTCGATTATTACCAACATTAGACATCCTACGCACATTCCAACCTCGTCCTTCCACATTATCACTATTTCTCGAACCCCTTGTTGCCTTGCATGAATATCTTTCCTCTAACTTAGCTAAGACCTTCAATATATATATATAATTGGACCTTCAATAATTTGTGGGTTACGCACTTCTACATAGTCTTGGACTTGCGGTTCAAGACTAACAAAAATATGATCTACAAGGGCTTTCTCAGACATCCCGAGCTCTAATTTCTTTTGTGTTTTAAATAAATCGTAGACAAAATCCGTCGGCTCCTGGTTCTGTCTTTGCTGTGACGCGTAAAAACGTGTCTCTAAATCTTTCCTATTTTGGATGGCAGGGAATGTTTTCGACAATGCTGCTTTCAGCTGCGCGAAGTCCGTGGCGGTATTTTGCACTAACGCTGATCCGAATATTTGGTGCCAATCTAGGGCTCTCCCCAGGAAATGATCTTTCAAATAAGCACACGATAAGTCACTGAGTATCTCAAGTAATTTGATTTGATTGTCAATACCCTCCAAAAATTCAGTGACGTTCTCAGACCTAGAAAAGTACACTTCTGGCCAAACATTAAACCCTCTCGTGTTTCTCATCTCGGGGTCATATAGATTAAACCGAGTTGGGCGCCATTGTGATGTTCTTCCCCTTGGAAGAACATCTCTCGAAGTATCAGCGTGAGCTAGAGGTGTAGGATTAGCGAAAGAACTAGGATCAAACATTATCTTAATATGACTTTATTAAGATATTCAACTTAAACCTTTAACAAATTCAATTATAATTATTAATGAGAGAATCTGCGATGACGAAATACGCAACACACAATATATATATATTTATAATCAGACAATCTAATTCAGACCACTATCTATCAGTGTGAACCGCCTAATCCTCAATTCTAATATTAAATAATCAATCCTACCTTATTACAGCTTGTAGTAACGATCAATCTTGTCTTTATATGCAATGAGATGCAACTTGGCTAATTCATCTATTCTATCACTAATAACTTGAATTCACGTCACGCAAAACTCAGTAAGACTTGAAACACGAACTGTAATAACCATCAATTGCCACAAATCAACATCAATTGTCAAACATTCCTTTACATTGCCATCGTGCTTACTCTAAGATCCGATATTTAAAAGTCCGTTCATTTGCATCTTTTGTTCACATTTCATTTCTTGGATTTGGTTGGAAAAGAGTTGCCATTAATTCTGGCTCGAAGAACCCAAAGGACTTGTTAAAGAAAATAGTCGTGAGACGTCACACACTTTACTTTTATCCATAATATTCGCAGGAAATCCCTATAATCCACATAAAATGATCGTTATTTTTTTCCATCCTATAGAAGTAATTAAGTTACTCACCCCAAATTTTAAGATAAAATACATACTTATGTAAAATCATGATGGTTTCAATCTTTGAAAAATTGAAAAAATACAGAAAATACTTAATCATAACTTCAATATCTTCCTAGTTAAATAATTTAGAAATGTGTATTGGGGTACTTTTTACTTGAATAAACAGATACCTTTTAATTACCAGGTATTATGCACAGGTCACATCAACATATCACTATATTATTGTAACTTAAAATTATTATTGCACAAAAATAAATGGCTGCAGAAATAGTACTACTACGTTTGTATAAATGCTCGATGTTCGTCGGTGCCGCTCTGTGATAATGTACATATCTATTAGCTATTAATTTCCTCTTATTCGGTGGTAGAGCGAAAGGAAAAAAGTAAATTGTTCTTGCACTCGAAAAAAAAATAATAAATTTCGTATAGTATTTTGGGTATT
Organism: Trichonephila clavipes; assembly: GCA_019973935.1. NCBI lineage: Eukaryota > Metazoa > Arthropoda > Arachnida > Araneae > Nephilidae > Trichonephila > Trichonephila clavipes. The sequence goes on from BMAU01018222.1 coordinate 305,591, forward strand.
TTATTTTTGATTTGTATTTTTTACTGGTTTATAATTTTATTACTATTTTGAATGTAAGCATCTTTTTCTGTTTATTATTTTCGATGGGTATGGGCTAAATGGGCTGCAGCCCATTTAGCCCATACGTAGATCCGGCCTTGCATACCATACTCCACGATTGTAACCCGAAAGGCTTTGATGTCTTAAGGCATGGGCCAACTGGGCCCGAGCTCAGGGCCTAGCCCTTGCTGGGGACCTTTAACATTCCCGACTCTGTCTTAATAAGATCATGATTCGAATAATTTTTATGTAGTCTGTTGCCACTCCTAATATGTTCAGCATTTCCTGTTGGATAATATTTAATATTTGTCTTGTATTTTTAATATTCAAACCTCTTTGAATCTGGCAAAAAAATTCTAGTTAAGTAAAATCATGGAATATTCTAGGTAGTTTACGTTTTACGTTAAGAAAATGGCTGTATAATACTCTATGTTTACGGAGCAGGTGCTCAAGTAATTCGTTCTTTCATGAATATAACTTCATTAATTCATAACTATAAATAGCCTCATTTTATCCTGCGTGTTGAAGAAAAATGAAAGATATTGAAATCGAAACTTTCTCGAGTCGCAACATAGTCATATATTATTTCCGTACAATTTCAAACTGCATGTCTACTGGTAAAAGGGGTAGGAGTGTATTATTATGCGATGATCGTTGTCCATGTCTAGTTCTAGACCTAATACCATAAAAAAACATTCAACTCATTTAGTCGAAATGGGGTCGTCGGTCGAGTTTGTATGTGCCTAGATTTTTGAGGTTGTAAGTCGTGCACATTTATTTGTTTCAAATTACCGTTTGAACGAGTATTTGGGACAATGCATCAGTGGCGTAGCGTGAAGGGTGCAGAGGGGTCATGGCCCCGGGCGGCATACGAAAAGGGGCGGTGGCAAGCACCGCAATATTTAAATTCAAAAAATATTTCAAACTCCAAATCACGCCCGCGTGACGAAACTGACTTTAATACATTCACAAATACAGGAAGTTTTTTAGTCGCTATGCAATCACATTCGTTTTTTTTGTTACTTTGGCTTCACACAGTACCGGTTGCCAGAAGCCTATGATGCTCAAAATTATTTGCAAACAGAGGGACTAAATATCTATCAATGTACTAAAAAAATACGTGCTTTACAGACCGTATTAGAAGCAAAACAAGGGGGATTCGTGGATGACGCTTTAATATATGCCAAAAGTTTATGTAAAGAATTTGAGATTTCTTTTGAACCCCCAATACGAATCAGGAGGAAGCATATATTTGGCGACGGAAGTAAAGATGTTGTTATCTTACGAAAATGACTTGAGGCGAACAATGTTTTCTTTAATAGACAGAGTAACTGCTGAAATTTGAGAAGGATTCCAACATTGGCAAATTCTAGCGCTAAAATATGTTTTTTTTAAGGTCTGAAGTGATATTGAGCTTGGAAGAACTTAGATCAAGCTCCTCAACACGTTGATAAAGAAGTATTCCAACTTCAGTACGTACGTCTACAAGCTTTCGTAGCTGCAACAGATCCAGGCTGTAAAAAAGAACTCATTAGGACCGGTTGTCAGGTTTATTAAAATATATTATTGAGTCCAAACCTGAAGATGGCATACCAAACATAGTCATAATGTTGAGAATTTTTTTAACTCCTGGCATCATTAATGCCAGTTGCGAGAGAAGCTTCTCTAGGCTAAAATTAATCAAAAATTATCTCAGATGGACTATGTCCACGTTAAGGCTAACAAATTTAGCTATTATGGCAATTGAACATGACACACACATACATATTGATATTGACAATTGTATTAAAGATTTTGTTATGAAAAAAAAACACGAAAAGTGCATTTGTAATCAATTAAAAATTTAAATCTGCTTTTTTTAACTTTTACTAATTTTCTCCATTAATAATTAAAATAGAGAGGCGACGAATTTCCGGTCGGCCCCAGGCGGCGATAGCCGTCGCCACACCACTGCAATGCATACTCTATACTGTCTGCTTTTAAAGGTCTCAGGTAGGGCCTACTTTTGCATAGGAACCCAGGGCCTCAAAGAGTCCTAAGACGTTCCTAACGAAAGGGTATTTGTTTAACTGAAATAGAATGATTTTCACATGAATCAAAACATGGTAATTCATATAACCAAGAACGATTACCTAATATATTTAATTCCTGGATGTTTCCTTCTTTATGTAATCACTATCGAAAAAAAAACTTTAAATTCGATGTTAAATGTAAATTCGATAGCTACGATAAAAAAGCAAATATTGTAATAACATTGGAATTGCGAAAGAGGAAGTAGTTTCTTCCCAGAGATTAAAAATGTTAACAAGATAACTAACTATAAAAAATACTAGACAAATAAATATTTCAAATGTGAAATAGGAACTCATTTCAACGAACTTTTTAAAATTTAATCAATAAGTGGCGATTGTAAGTAATATGCTACAGAATAAAAAAAGCGTGTAAAAAAATAATTTGAAATCCCCTTATTTTCTTGGAAAATTTTGTATCCTACGAAATACAGTGTTTAATTATTTTTAAATATATTGCTAATGAATATTTATTGGTACATTTATTCAATTGATAATTTGTGTGTTTGGTATGTTGGACATACAACAAATGTTACGTAATCATAAATATCTGTTTTGTTAACTTACAATTCTATAAATATTTACTATTTAGATAAATAGCTTTGAAATGAGACAATGTAAAATATTCTTTTTAGAATTGAAATATTTGTTGTTGTTGTTGACTAATTCCTCCTGTCTAGCCGCAGGCTAGACCAGGTCCATGAGCCCAAGAGTCCTCAGGAAATCGTACACCAAAAGAGGACTGGAATAGATGTCCTCCCTATCAAGTCCTGCACAAAACAAAAGATGATCTGGAGTTGCCTGTACCAAATTGCATTTAGTACAATTCTTGTAAATTTTCTGGCCTAAGTGAAAGGAAAGGTCTCTAATGTGTCCACTTGCAAGCCTACTAATAGTTGTTTGGACGACTCTATCCGCCTTGATGGAAAGGGCACCACCTGGGGCCTGCCTATTATACCAGGGGTGAGTCGGAGGAGTCTTCCATAGTTCTTGAATCAAAGATTTTGTTTTAGAAAAAATTTCCAAGAAGGTCAAAGTTCTTCTCGACATTAAATCTTCAGTGACACCTTCCTTGGCTAAAAGGTCAGCTGTGTCATTGCCAAAGAGACCAATGTGAGATGGAATCCATTGGAAGTATATCTCATGTTGCTGGGAAAGTTCTTTAAGATTTTTAAGAATTGAGACCGATGTTTTGTCTCCAACATTTGTCCAGTCGCTAAGGTGTTGGATAGCACTTCGGCTATCACATAATATCCATATTTCATCAGGAGATGTCATCGTCTTGATGATTCGAGAGCTTCATCAATGGCAATTAATTCGGATCTAAAAACGGAACAAAAAGTCCGAATTCCTAATTTTGATATTATGAGAACAATTAGGAGCCTTTATAAAGATGCCACTGCCACATGAGTTTTGTTCGTCTTTGCTACCGTCGGTATGAATTTGCATTGCAGTAGCTGGAATTTTGTTAATAATCTCCAATGCTAATTGACGTAAATATTCAGGTGGATCTTGATTTTGGAAGTATGAGCTCCCATTTCTGGTTTAAAATGGACTCTAGGCAATCCCTCCTGAGGGTTAAATACATTCTTCAAAAAATGTTCTTCAATGTCCTGATCTAATAGGTCCATCGCTTGCATTCGAGAGAAAGGACTGTCTCTTTTTTAGTCTGTGTCTGTTTGTCCAGGTTATGAGATATGCAGATGTGCGGTTATAATCTCCGTAACTGTAAAGTTTACAAAAGTACTTTGAAAGCAGTAATTTTCTTCTCAGATCCAAGGGCATGATATCAGCTTCGAAAAGAACTAGATCTGTGGGACAGCTATGTCGCATGCCAGTGATAATTCTAGCAGCGCTTGATTGTACTCGGTCCAGTTTCGCCAAATTAGTACGTGATGCACTGAAATAAATTTGAGAGCCATACTCTAAGACAGGTCTGATCAAAGAGGTGTATGACAGTCTGAGAGTACCAGCATCAGCACCCCAGTCCCTTCCAGCGATGTATTTCAGTAAGTCAAGTCTCTTCCTGCCTTTGTTTATCACATAGTCTATATGCTTGTTGCTAAGTATCTCAGGATCCAAAATGTAGCCCAAATATTTAGGGTGTTTTTCATAGGAAGGATTTGCCTTCCATAAAAATTTGAGGTTGATAATTGTATAAACGTCGATTAGTCGTGAAGAAGCTAGAGGTTGACTTTGATACGTTAAAGATCAGTTTATGTTGCTCAGCAAAAATCTGTATGTCAGAAAGGGTAGTATTGATCGCGGTTTCTATATGGACGACGTCAGAGTTAGAGTTCCAGAGGACGATATCATTAGCGAAAAGCCCCACCTCACACCTTCTAGAGATGATTTTCTCAATGCCCGCAATGTATAAGGAAAAGAGCAAGGGGCTCAAGACTGAGCCTTGCGGGACACCTTGGCTGAGCCTAAAGGTATTAGATAAAGAGTCTCTAAATCTCACTCTGATCTCTCGATCTTTCAAAAAGTCGAAAATCCAAGATAGGGCTCTGTGTCTCTAATGCCAAAGGTATTGAAAAGCTTTATGATTAATTTATTTCTCCAAACTCTATCAAATGCTTTTGAAAGGTCAAGAAAAACAGCAACTGTATGATGTGATGGTCTAAGGTTCTGGGAGTCTCGAACTCTCTGTCCGAAGTACAAAATCTGATCCGCAGTAGAGTGTCCCCTTTTAAAACCATATTGTTCGATTGAGAGCAAGTCATTAGAATTTAGATAGTAAGCAAGTCGCTCAAGAATAATTTTTTCCATATAAGCTTACAGGAGAAGTTTGTTAAGGCAATCGGCCTGAAACTTTCAGGATAGCTAGCTTTCTTGCTTGATTTCCTAATAGGAATAATCAGGGCTTTTTTCCAATCACGGGGAAGTCTTCCAAGTCTCCAAGACAAGTTAAAGATTTCTAAAAGACTCTTCTTTCCCCAATCACTAAGTCTAGAGATCATCTGGCCATGAATATTGTCAGGCCCGGGAGATTTAGATGGATCAAGGTTGCTCAAAGCCATATTAAGTTCCTGCATTGTAAAGAACTCTGTAAATATAGGGATTCCATGCTCTGAGCTGCGACATCCATGAACTAATTTTCGAGCATAATTCTCTGTATCCTTGTCCATTGCATTAAAAGTCAGTTTACTCGTCTTTTGGTAGTAGGAACCCAACAAATTGGCCGAAGTTTTATTGTCAGAGGAAATCTGTCCATTGTCATCAATGATAGTATTACACTCCTCCTATTGCGGTTGAGTAATGCTCAAAGATTTCATGAGTTTCCAAAGTTTGGTATTAGGGGTGTGTGCATCAATAGATTTGCACAATTCTTTCCATTTCTCTCTCTTAAGATGGATAAAGGTTCTTTTTATCTCAGCATTTATTTTGTTTAGGCTTGACCTAAGTGAGGGATTGTTAGATGTTTTAATTTCCCGGCAAATATCTACTCTTTTCTTCAACAGGGGTTGAAGCAATGGAGATTTATGCATAAAAAATGGAGAGGGCCGTTTGAAATTCCCCCTAGGTATAGCTTGACCAGCAGCCTTGAAGATGATTTTCTTGAAAGAAAGCCAGGACTCATCGAGATCATCAATAGACCTACATTCAATGGTAGGTTTTGAGAGCAGCCCACGATCAACTGTGTCTCTGTACTTCTCCCAATTGGCCTTTTTAAAGTTCCAAAATTTTTTCTTAACCAACTGAGTCATTTGTTTCCACTTTAATTCTACTAATATGGGTAGATGGTCACTTCCAATGTCCTGTAAAACTGTCCACTTGCAGAAAGAGAAGATGTCTGAGCTGACAATTGACACATCTAAGGCTTCCTCGGTATGATAGCTGTGAGAGGAGTAAGTAGGGGAGCCGTCGTTTAGAGCAAGATGAGCACTGTCATCCATAAGGTTATGCAGTTCTACACCTCTCTTATTATTAATTACGCTGCCCCATGAACTATGTTTAGCGTTCAGGTCGCCAACAAGTAGATTTGATTCAGATATGTCAAGCAGATTATCAGGCAGACTCTTTTGATTGGGAGGATGATACATGTTAGAGATGTTAAGATTTTTCCCCTTCCAAATGAAATTTAAGCGTTGGATTTCCAATTTCGAATCAGTAAATTGCGGATTATCAATAGTACGATAGTTGATATCCCTTACAAGAAAAGCCAGGCCACCGCCTCCGCCTTCTTGTCTATCAGAACGAATTATGTTGTAGCCCTTAATTTTAAGCTTAGCATGTTCTTTCAATTTAGTCTCCTGAAGAGCAATAATTTGAACCTCCAGAGATTCAGCGATGTCCAAGATAGCGTCAAGTTTAATCCTTGAAGCATAAGTTGATATTCCATTTATATTGCAGTGTATGATTTTAAGAGACCGATATTTAGCTGGAGACCGTTGCAAATTTTTCGAAGAGGGCCCTCTGCCTAAACCCTCAGCGCACTCCTGATTATTCTGCGTGACGAGTGATGCAGCATGTTCCAAAGAAGACGAGAAGCTCATGAAAAAAGGAAATGTGGTACAGCCCCTGAAGTTCGAAGACCTGGAGCACCCGAAGGTAGGGGACTGATTTGGCTCCTTCACCTACAGGCCTTAGCTGAGCAAAATGGAGTGGCCTTCACGCCTTGGGTGGCCCTACCAGGAGTAGATACTCCCGACGTACATCGCCCACTCCGCCCAGGTACACCCCCTCGCCACTTTGAGGCGGCCTGCAGGACTTGAGGGGGAGAATTGAAATATAATACATATAATTAATTAACCTTAATAAATTAGTTGTTATATATAAAAATAACTCTGAAACATTGAATGAAAAAGGAAAAAAGTTCATTTTTATAATCAGAACGCGTAAATTTGTATAGATGTGGGGTATCTCAACTTCAGTCGTTACACGACTGCATTAAATTTCGAAAAATATCATGTTGCATAGTTTGCCATGATAAAATCGAAGTTTATTTTACTTTTCGTATTATTCTATTCTTGAAATTTTAATGGCGAATTATATCCTCAAGAAGTTGTATTATTGACTGAGATTTATTTTACATTTATGGTAACTTTGTTTTAAAAAAAATACAATATTGCACAACAAAATTTGTTTCAAAGGTATTCTAAATCAATTTTGATCACTGGCGTAGCTAGTCCTGACTGGACCCTGTATCGAAATTTCTTAGAGGCCCTTCTGTGGGAAATAAATAAAAATGATTGCATTAATAAAACGTTAGTTGAAAGTGTCAAAATATTACACATGTTGGAGCCCCTGTAACTTGGAGGCCCCGTATCAGTGATTCGGTGGTAGCTGCTCCCTTAATTTTGATGTAAAAGGATCAGAGATTAAAAATTTGATCCTGCATTCAATCAGTTATGCATACATTGTAAAAAGATGTATGGATGTAGACTCATAATTAATTAAATTCTTATTGGTATACAATTAGTATAAGCAACTGAAATTGGTTTTTATAAGAAAAGAGTAAAGTAAAATTTTCTTTATTGTCTTGACTTCTGTGAAGCTTATAGCCGGTATCGTTTATTACAACAGACCTTTCTCTGATTTTTGTGGAAACGAGAGAACAGATATCTGCCTCTCTTTGTCTCTTAGAGGGGGCGGGATAAAATATGACTAGACAAACAAAATATTTTCCGGGATATTCTGACACTGCGCATTTCCATTTTCTGTTTATGACTGAAAGAGTTCAAATTTTATATTTCCTACATATGTATACAAATACGGTCCAAAAAATAGTTAAACTATTTACATTATTAAAAGTCGTTGTCGTTTATTACAACAGACCTTTCTCTGATCTTTTGTGGAAACGAGAGAACAGATATCTGCCTCTCTTTGTCTCTTAGAGGGGGCGGGATAAAATATGACTAGACAAACAAAATATTTTCCGGGATATTCTGACACTGCGCATTTCCATTTTCTGTTTATGACTGAAAGAGTTCAAATTTTATATTTCCTACATATGTATACAAATACGGTCCAAAAAATAGTTAAACTATTTACATTATTAAAAGTCGTTGTCGTTTATTACAACAGACCTTTCTCTGATCTTTTTTGGAAACGAGAGAACAGATATCTGCCTCTCTTTGTCTCTTAGAGGGGGCGGGATAAAATATGACTAGACAAACAAAATATTTTCCGGGATATTCTGACACTGCGCATTTCCCTTTTCTGTTTATGACTGAAAGAGTTCAAATTTTATATTTCCTACATATGTATACAAATACGGTCCAAAAAATAGTTAAACTATTTACATTATTAAAAGTCGTTGTCGTTTATTACAACAGACCTTTCTCTGATCTTTTGTGGAAACGAGAGAACAGATATCTGCATCTCTTTGTCTCTTAGAGGGGGCGGGATAAAATATGACTAGACAAACAAAATATTTTCCGGGATATTCTGACACTGCGCATTTCCATTTTCTGTTTATGACTGAAAGAGTTCAAATTTTATATTTCCTACATATGTATACAAATACGGTCCAAAAATAGTTAAACTATTTACATTATTAAAAGTCGTTGTCGTTTATTACAACAGACCTTTCTCTGATCTTTTGTGGAAACGAGAGAACAGATATCTGCCTCTCTTTGTCTCTTAGAGGGGGCGGGATAAAATATGACTAGACAAACAAAATATTTTCCGGGATATTCTGACACTGCGCATTTCCATTTTCTGTTTATGACTGTAAGAGTTCAAATTTTATATTTCCTACATATGTATACAAATACGGTCCAAAAAATAGTTAAACTATTTACATTATTAAAAGTCGTTGTCGTTTATTACAACAGACCTTTCTCTGAGCTTTTGTGGAAACGAGAGAACAGATATCTGCCTCTCTTTGTCTCTTAGAGGGGGCGGGATAAAATATGACTAGACAAACAAAATATTTTCCGGGATATTCTGACACTGCGCATTTCCATTTTCTGTTTATGACTGAAAGAGTTCAAATTTTATATTTCCTACATATGTATACAAATACGGTCCAAAAAATAGTTAAACTATTTACATTATTAAAAGTCGTTGTCGTTTATTACAACAGACCTTTCTCTGATCTTTTGTGGAAACGAGAGAACAGATATCTGCCTCTCTTTGTCTCTTAGAGGGGGTGGGATAAAATATGACTAGACAAACAAAAATATTTTCCGGGATATTCTGACACTGCGCATTTCCATTTTCTGTTTATGACTGAAAGAGTTCAAATTTTATATTTCCTACATATGTATACAAATACGGTCCAAAAAATAGTTAAACTATTTACATTATTAAAAGTCGTTGTCGTTTATTACAACAGACCTTTCTCTGATCTTTTTTGTGGAAACGAGAGAACAGATATCTGCCTCTCTTTGTCTCTTAGAGGGGGCGGGATAAAATATGACTAGACAAACAAAATATTTTCCGGGATATTCTGACACTGCGCATTTCCATTTTCTGTTTATGACTGAAAGAGTTCAAATTTTATATTTCCTACATATGTATACAAATACGGTCCAAAAAATAGTTAAACTATTTACATTATTAAAAGTCGTTGTCGTTTATTACAACAGACCTTTCTCTGATCTTTTGTGGAAACGAGAGAACAGATATCTGCCTCTCTTTGTCTCTTAGAGGGGGCGGGATAAAATATGACTAGACAAACAAAATATTTTCCGGGATATTCTGACACTGCGCATTTCCATTTTCTGTTTATGACTGAAAGAGTTCAAATTTTTATATTTCCTACATATGTATACAAATACGGTCCAAAAAATAGTTAAACTATTTACATTATTAAAAGTCGTTGTCGTTTATTACAACAGACCTTTCTCTGATCTTTTGTGGAAACGAGAGAACAGATATCTGCCTCTCTTTGTCTCTTAGAGGGGCGGGATAAAATATGACTAGACAAACAAAATATTTTCGGGATATTCTGACACTGCGCATTTCCATTTTCTGTTTATGACTGAAAGAGTTCAAATTTTATATTTCCTACATATGTATACAAATACGGTCCAAAAAAAAATAGTTAAACTATTTACATTATTAAAAGTCGTTGTCGTTTATTACAACAGACCTTTCTCTGATCTTTTGTGGAAACGAGAGAACAGATATCTGCCTCTCTTTGTCTCTTAGAGGGCGGGATAAAATATGACTAGACAAACAAAATATTTTCCGGGATATTCTGACACTGCGCATTTCCATTTTCTGTTTATGACTGAAAGAGTTCAAATTTTATATTTCCTACATATGTATACAAATACGGTCCAAAAAATAGTTAAACTATTTACATTATTAAAAGTCGTTGTCGTTTATTACAACAGACCTTTCTCTGATCTTTTGTGAAACGAGAGAACAGATATCTGCCTCTCTTTGTCTCTTAGAGGGGCGGGATAAAATATGACTAGACAAACAAAATATTTTCGGGATATTCTGACACTGCGCATTTCCATTTTCTGTTTATGACTGAAAGAGTTCAAATTTTATATTTCCTACATATGTATACAAATACGGTCCAAAAAATAGTTAAACTATTTACATTATTAAAAGTCGTTGTCGTTTATTACAACAGACCTTTCTCTGATCTTTGTGGAAACGAGAGAACAGATATCTGCCTCTCTTTGTCTCTTAGAGGGGGCGGGATAAAATATGACTAGACAAACAAAATATTTTCCGGGATATTCTGACACTGCGCATTTCCCTTTTCTGTTTATGACTGAAAGAGTTCAAATTTTATATTTCCTACATATGTATACAAATACGGTCCAAAAAATAGTTAAACTATTTACATTATTAAAAGTCGTTGTCGTTTATTACAACAGACCTTTCTCTGATCTTTTGTGAAACGAGAGAACAGATATCTGCATCTCTTTGTCTCTTAGGGGGGCGGGATAAAATATGACTAGACAAACAAAATATTTTCCGGGATATTCTGACACTGCGCATTTCCATTTTCTGTTTATGACTGAAAGAGTTCAAATTTTATATTTCCTACATATGTATACAAATACGGTCAAAAAATAGTTAAACTATTTACATTATTAAAAGTCGTTGTCGTTTTATTACAACAGACCTTTCTCTGATCTTTTTTTTGAAACGAGAGAACAGATATCTGCCTCTCTTTGTCTCTTAGAGGGGGCGGGATAAAATATGACTAGACAAACAAAATATTTTCCGGGATATTCTGACACTGCGCATTTCCATTTTCTGTTTATGACTGAAAGAGTTCAAATTTTATATTTCCTACATATGTATACAAATACGGTCAAAAAATAGTTAAACTATTTACATTATTAAAAGTCGTTGTCGTTTATTACAACAGACCTTTCTCTGATCTTTTGTGGAAACGAGAGAACAGATATCTGCCTCTCTTTGTCTCTTAGAGGGGGCAGGATAAAATATGACTAGACAAACAAAATATTTTCCGGGATATTCTGACACTGCGCATTTCCATTTTCTGTTTATGACTGAAAGAGTTCAAATTTTATATTTCCTACATATGTATACAAATACGGTCAAAAAAAATAGTTAAACTATTTACATTATTAAAAGTCGTTGTCGTTTATTACAACAGACCTTTCTCTGATCTTTTGTGGAAACGAGAGAACAGATATCTGCCTCTCTTTGTCTCTTAGAGGGGGCGGGATAAAATATGACTAGACAAACAAAATATTTTCCGGGATATTCTGACACTGCGCATTTCCATTTTCTGTTTATGACTGAAAGAGTTCAAATTTTATATTTCCTACATATGTATACAAATACGGTCCAAAAAATAGTTAAACTATTTACATTATTAAAAGTCGTTGTCGTTTATTACAACAGACCTTTCTCTGATCTTTTGTGGAAACGAGAGAACAGATATCTGCCTCTCTTTGTCTCTTAGAGGGCGGGGATAAAATATGACTAGACAAACAAAATATTTTCCGGATATTCTGACACTGCGCATTTCCATTTTCTGTTTATGACTGAAAGAGTTCAAATTTTATATTTCCTACATATGTATAAAACGGTCCAAAAAATAGTTAAACTATTTACATTATTAAAAGTCGTTGTCGTTTATTACAACAGACCTTTCTCTGATCTTTTGTGGAAACGAGAGAACAGATATCTGCCTCTCTTTGTCTCTTAGAGGGGGCGGGATAAAATATGACTAGACAAACAAAATATTTTCCGGGATATTCTGACACTGCGCATTTCCATTTTCTGTTTATGACTGAAAGAGTTCAAATTTTATATTTCCTACATATGTATACAAATACGGTCCAAAAAATAGTTAAACTATTTACATTATTAAAAGTCGTTGTCGTTTATTACAACAGACCTTTCTCTGATCTTTGTGGAAACGAGAGAACAGATATCTGCTCTCTTTGTCTCTTAGAGGGGGCGGGATAAAATATGACTAGACAAACAAAATATTTTCCGGGATATTCTGACACTGCGCATTTCCTTTTCTGTTTATGACTGAAAGAGTTCAAATTTTTATTTCCTACATATGTATACAAATACGGTCCAAAAAATAGTTAAACTATTTACATTATTAAAAGTCGTTGTCGTTTTTACAACAGACCTTTCTTGATCTTTTAGAAACGAGAGAACAGATATCTGCATCTCTTTGTCTCTTAGAGGGGCGGGATAAAATATGACTAGACAAACAAAATATTTTCAGGATATTCTGACACTGCATTTCCATTTTTGTTTATGACTGAAAGAGTTCAAATTTTTTATTTCCTACATATGTATACAAATACGGTCCAAAAAATAGTTAAACTATTTACATTATTAAAAGTCGTTGTCGTTTATTACAACAGACCTTTCTCTGATCTTTTGTGGAAACGAGAGAACAGATATCTGCCTCTCTTTGTCTCTTGGGGCGGGATAAAATATGACTAGACAAACAAAATATTTTCCGGGATATTCTGACACTGCGCATTTCCATTTTCTGTTTATGACTGAAAGAGTTCAAATTTTATATTTCCTACATATGTATACAAATACGGTCAAAAAATAGTTAAACTATTTACATTATTAAAAGTCGTTGTCGTTTTATTACAACAGACCTTTCTCTGATCTTTTGTGGAAACGAGAGAACAGATATCTGCATCTCTTTGTCTCTTAGAGGGGGCGGGATAAAATATGACTAGACAAACAAAATATTTTCCGGGATATTCTGACACTGCGCATTTCCATTTTCTGTTTATGACTGAAAGAGTTCAAATTTTATATTTCCTACATATGTATACAAATACGGTCCAAAAATAGTTAAACTATTTACATTATTAAAAGTCGTTGTCGTTTATTACAACAGACCTTTCTCTGATCTTTTGTGGAAACGAGAGAACAGATATCTGCATCTCTTTGTCTCTTAGAGGGGGCGGGATAAAATATGACTAGACAAACAAAATATTTTCCGGGATATTCTGACACTGCGCATTTCCATTTTCTGTTTATGACTGAAAGAGTTCAAATTTTATATTTCCTACATATGTATACAAATACGGTCCAAAAAATAGTTAAACTATTTACATTATTAAAAGTCGTTGTCGTTTATTACAACAGACCTTTCTCTGATCTTTTGTGGAAACGAGAGAACAGATATCTGCCTCTCTTTGTCTCTTAGAGGGGGCGGGATAAAAATATGACTAGACAAACAAAATATTTTCCGGGATATTCTGACACTGCGCATTTCCATTTTCTGTTTATGACTGAAAGAGTTCAAATTTTATATTTCCTACATATGTATACAAATACGGTCCAAAAATAGTTAAACTATTTACATTATTAAAAGTCGTTGTCGTTTATTACAACAGACCTTTCTCTGATCTTTTGTGAAACGAGAGAACAGATATCTGCCTCTCTTTGTCTCTTAGAGGGGGCGGGATAAAATATTTTCCGGGATATTTCCATTTTCTGTTTATGACTGAAAGAGTTCAAATTTTATATTTCCTACATATGTATACAAATACGGTCCAAAAATAGTTAAACTATTTACATTATTAAAAGTCGTTGTCGTTTATTACAACAGACCTTTCTCTGATCTTTTTTTGTGGAAACGAGAGAACAGATATCTGCCTCTCTTTGTCTCTTAGAGGGGGCGGGATAAAATATGACTAGACAAACAAAATATTTTCCGGGATATTCTGACACTGCGCATTTCCATTTTCTGTTTATGACTGAAAGAGTTCAAATTTTATATTTCTACATATGTATACAAATACGGTCCAAAAAATAGTTAAACTATTTACATTATTAAAAGTCGTTGTCTTTTATTACAACAGACCTTTCTCTGATCTTTTGTGGAAACGAGAGAACAGATATCTGCCTCTCTTTGTCTCTTAGAGGGGGCGGGATAAAATATGACTAGACAAACAAAATATTTTCCGGGATATTCTGACACTGCGCATTTCCATTTTCTGTTTATGACTGAAAGAGTTCAAATTTTATATTTCCTACATATGTATACAGTCGGTCGAAAAAATTGTTGAGCACCGTGACCCTTTCAAAAAATGATTGGAAATGGAAAACGACCTTTTTTGAACTGACCTTTGTTGAAATTGTCTCATTTGAAATGTATCATGAACACCATCTCATTTGAAATTAATCATGAAAATTTTCTCATTTGAAATTCATCGTGAACACCATCTCATTTGAAATTAATCATAAAAATTGTCTCATTTGAAACCATTTCACTTGAAATTAATCATGAACATTGTCTCATTTGAAATTAATCATGAAACCCATCTCATTTGAAACCATTTCCCTTGAAATTAATCATGAACACTGTCTCATTTGAAACCCTCTCCTTTGACTTGAAAATCCTCTCCTTTGAAACCATTTCACTTGAAATTAATCATGAACACTGTCTCATTTGAATTGAAAATCATCTCCTTTGAATCGAAACCCATCTCCTTTGAAACCCTCTCCTTTGAATCGACACCGTATTTTTGTTCCCCTCTTTTCGTTTCCAACGACTCTTTTTATATGACTCTTGACCATTTTGCACCTACTTTTTATCCAAACCATGCCTTTAACGTCCCCAAGAAAAAGTTCAAACGGTTCTTTTTTGTATGAATCGTGTCTATTTTCACCAGTTTTTATACCCCAACGTTGTTTTTAGGGTCTCGATCAAAGTATGAAGCAAAGTTCTACTGAGAGAGATCATGAACAACACAAAATTTTTCAGATTTCCCACCAAAAAATATTTTAGCACGGGGCGAGAGAAAATGTTTCATTCCATCCCAGAGCGACGATTGAGACAGGGGTCATCCACAAAGGAAATTCTTGACAGGTCCAATGAAACAGAGGTCTCCCAAAAATAGTTTTAACACGAGGGTCCAATGATATGCTGCACGGGTCCAATGATATGCTGGACGGGTCCAATGATATGCTGGACAGGTCAAATGGAATGAACAAAATAAAATTTTTCAAATTTCCCACCAAAAGATTTTTCAGGGCCGAGAGATAATGTTTCATGCCACCCCAGAGCGACGATTGAGACAGGGGGTCATCCACAAAGGACATGCTGGACAGGTCCAATGACATGTTTTGGTGAGAGGGCCACCTTATTCCAATCTAGGTGACGATTCACAGGTAATTTGATGCATCTAGGGGGGACCACCTCATTCCAATCTTGGTGACGATCCACAGTGATACATCTAGATGAGAAGGGGCGATTCACAGGTTCCAATCTTGGTGTGGACCCGAAAAAAGAGGAGGGAACAGCCCCCCCTATTTTCGGTCTTGAAGATTTTTGCTAAAAATCATTTACTGTTAAGACTGCCAGAATTTGAGATGGAAACCAGACTCCAAATCCTGACAGTCTTAACAAAAAACATTTAGCCATTCAAAAGCACTCCGAGGTGCTGGCCTTTTATACTCTAATGAGGTCACGTGAAACAATTTCTATTGGCTCCAACGTTGTACACCGAGTCGACTCGATTGGCCCAGAAAGATTATTCAGCCTAAATGAGTGCACATTAGCTGAGCAATCCAAACTGGGTATACCCGAAAAAAAGGGGGGCCGATCGACTCGATCCCCCTTTTCCAATTTTTTTTTACAAACGCCAAAGTTGGGCTCAAACGATATTCTGACGCGTGACCCAGATTTCTAAATACGATAGGGGTGGTCCAACAAGTGTTGTACCGAAATCACATTCTGACAAAAAAATGAGACGTATTCATTATTTATTGAAAAAATATATACAATGAGTTACAGGCAACTATTGACAGATCCATGGGTGGGATGGCTCCGATAGATTATTGACCGATAGAACTATTGACAGACAGATCCATGGGTTGGATGGGTTTAAATGCGATATTTTTGACACAAGAATTTACTCTGGGCATGGTCAAGTCCATAGGCTCCCTTTCATCCAGGAAGAAGAGATTCTCATCAAAAATAGGGTACCGTGTGAAGCAGCTGGAGTTCTTGGGGTCCAAATACAAACGACATGAGCTGGTCGAATGCATCTGTCGACTCCAAAGGGTCCAACATGTCGAGCTCTGGGAGAAGCTGCATAGGTTCTGGGAGACTCTGCATAGGTGACTGTGGGACGTGTGACACTGGAATCTGCACAGGTTCTGATACATGTAGAATCTGCATAGATGACTGTGGGACGTGTGACACTGGAATCTGCACAGGTTCTGATACATGTAGAACCTGCATGGTGACTGTGGGACGTGTGTGACACTGGAATCTGCACAGGTTCTGATACATGTAGAATCTGCATAGGTGACTGTGGGACGTGTGACACTGGAATCTGCACAGGTTCTGATACATGTAGAACCTGCATAGGTGGCTGTGGGATGTGTGACACTGGAATCTGTATATGTTGTGGAACATGTAGAATGTTCATTGGTTCTGGGAGAATCTGCATAGGTGGCTGTGGGACTTGTGACACTGGAATCTGCACAGAATCTGATACATGTAGAATGTTCATAGGTTCTGGGAGAATCTGCATAGGTGGCTGTGGGACTTGTGACACTGGAATCTGCATAGGTTCTGTAACCTCTGGAATCTGCACAAGTGGAATCTGCACAGGTGGTTCTGGGATGACTGGAATCTGCACAGGTTCTAGGACATCTGGAATCTGTACAGGTAGCTCTAGGACATCTGAAATCTGCACAGGTGGTTCTGGGATGTGTGACACTGGAATCTGCACAGGTGGTTGTGGAATATGCACAGGTGGCTCTAGGACATCTGAAATATGCACAGGTGGTTGTGGAATATTCGCAGGTGGGACATCTGAAATCGGCTCAGGTGGGACAAGTGGAATCGGCACAGATTCTAGGACATCTGGAATCGGCACAGGGGCCATCGGTCGTTCAGATCGTCTAGACACACGTCTCATGACGGGACGCACTCGTTTCTTGGGTAGAGCCTTTTCCTCCAAAGGTCGCTTTTCGACCGGTACATGAATCGGGGTAGGTGGAGGTAGCTTGTAGGAGTTAGATTAAACTTTTTTTTTTTCATTTTCCGGAAATCTCACGTAGAATCCCCTTCTGAAGGAGCTGGGGCAGAAGGGATTCGGGGATAATGTCCAAACCAAAGGCGGTTTTGAACCGTCAACACAATGTAGTGTTCCACCGGGATCGGATACGCCGTGTGGGGCTCCAAGATGGTTCGATGGTAGAGCATTTGGTCATGGGGCTCAAAACTTCGCCGAATCACATTGGGGTGGGCTCGGCACGAGACTGGAGGCTGGCAATTCATAGATCAACATGGGTACATGCGTCGTTTGAATCAAGTGAATCTCTCCGGATTTCACCGTTCGCAAGCCAAGGTAAAATCTTTTTGGCAAAAAATAGGTTGTTGTAAATGTAAACCATTCTCGTGTCGGTATTTTTGAGCAGTCTGTCTGGATTTCTCAACAGGCCTTTGGATGTTTTTTTCCCACATCACGTCGTTGGGTCTAAATTCATTGACATGCTTTGCCTCCATGATGGCCCGTTTGAAATTGTCCAACCACGTCTTTTTTTGATGCCAATGGTCTTTACAAAACAGAAAAAAAAATCGTTTGGCGGTGGGCTCTTGGTAGATGATACCCGCTCGGACTTGGCCCTGCCGAGCAGCATATTCCAATGCATCGGGTTTATCGGGCAGCGTCACGGGCACCACCGTGGTAGAAAGGTGCTCGGGGAAGGCATCAATCGGGTCCATGACAAAGTGTTGAAAGCACCTCTCGCTTTTATACGTTTCAAACAGGATGCGAAGGCAGGAAGCCGTGGCGATGCGTCCGTCCCACCATGGATGGACCAGGGAGGAGCGGTCAAATGTTGAGTGTGGAAAAAAATTTTTTTTTTTTTTTAGTATATATTAAAACTTTTACTCTTTACGATTGTCTTGAGAGTTTTTCCACACTCTAGGTTTGACTGTTCATCCATGGTGATCGTGCATCCTGTTGGTACTGTGACGTAGTATAGTTTAAAACTTTTTACTCTTCACGATTGTCTTGAGAGTTTTTCCACACTCTAGGTTTGACTGCTCATCCATTTTCCATCCATGTTGATACTGTGACGTAGTACAGATTAAAACTTTTTACTCTTCACGATTGTCTCAAGAGCCACACTCATCCAGGGTCCATCCATGTTGGTACTGTGACGTAGTATAGTTTAAACCTTTCTACTCTTCACGATTGTCTCAAGAGCCTCAAGGTTTGATCGCGCCTCCATGGTGACGTAGTATCGTCCCAAGATTT